>WNWK01000424.1:50000-127500 GCA_009830355.1 Cherax destructor | reverse complement strand
CCGCCTCTTCACTGGCCGCTACTAGGTCACTCTTCCTCTTCTTAAAGCTATGTATGGATCCTGCCTCCACTACATCACTTCCAAGACTATTCCACTTCCCGACCACTCTGTGACTGAAGAAATACTTCCTAACATCCCTGTGATTCATCTGAGTCTTCAACTTCCAACTGTGACCCCTTGTTGCTATGTCCCATCTCTGGAACATCCTCTCTCTGTCCACCTTGTCGATTCCTCAGTCTTTTATATGTCGTTATCATATCCCCCCTATCTCTCCTGTCCTCCAGTGTCGTCAGGTCGATTTCCCTTAACCTCTCTTCGTAGGACTTACCCCTTAGCTCCTGGACTAGTCTTGTTGCAAACCTTTGCACTTTCTCTAATTTCCTTACGTGCTTGGCTAGGTGTGGGTTCCAAACTGGTGCTGTATACTATAATATAGGCCTAACGTACACAGTGTACAGGGTCCTGAATGATTCCTTATTGAGATGTCGGAATGCTGTTCTTAGGTTTGCTAGGCGCCCATATGCTGCAGCAGTTATTTGGTTGATGTGCGCCTCAGGAGATGTGCCTGGTGTTATACTCACCCCAAGATTCTTTTCCTTGAGTGAGGTTTGTAGTCTCTGACCCCCTAGACTGTAATCCGTCTGCGGTTTTCTTTGCCTTTCCCCAATCTTCATGACTTTGCACTTGGTAGGGTTGAACTCCAGGAGCCAATTTCTGGACCAGGCTTGCAGCCTGTCCAGATCCCTTTGTAGTTCTGCCTGGTCCTCGTCCGATTGAATTCTTCTCATCAACTTCACATCATCTGCAAACAGGGACACTTCGGAGTCTATTCCTTCCGTCATGTCGTTCACAAATACCAGAAACAGCACCGGTCCTAGGACTGACCCCTGTGGAACCCCACTCGTCACCGGCGCCCACTCTGACACCTCGTCGCGTACCATGACTCGCAATGGATCAGGGAATGCCTGTCTTCCTGACAGGTATTCCCTGATCCATTGTTGTGCCTTCCCTGTTATCCCTGCCTTTTCGTCCAGCTTTTGCACTAATCTGCGCGGAACTGTGTCAAACGCCTTCTTGCAGTCCAAGAAAACGCAATCTACCCACCCCTCTCTCTCTTGTCTTACTGCTGTCACCCTGTCATAGAACTCCAGTAGGTTTGTGACACAGGATTTCCCGTCCCTGAAACCGTGCTGGCTGTCGTAGATAAGCTCATTCCTTTCTAGGTGCTCCACCACTCTTCTCCTGATAATCTTCTCCATGACCTTGCATACTATACATGTCAGTGACACTGGTCTGTAGTTTAATGTTTCGTGTCTGTCTCCTTTTTTAAAAATTGGGATTACATTTGCTGTCTTCCATACCTCAGGTAACCGCCCTGTTTCGATAGATGTGTTGAAGATTGTTGTTAGAGGTACACATAGCACCTCTGCTCCCTCTCTCAGGACCCATTGAGAGATGTTATCCGGCCCCATCGCCTTTGAGGTATCTAGCTCACTCAGTAGCCTCTTCGCTTCTTCCTCAGTTGTATGTATTGTGTCCAGCACTTGGTGGTGTACCCCACCTCTCAGCCTTTCTGGAGTCCCTTCTGTCTCCTCTGTGAACACTTCTTTGAATCTCATGTTGATCGTCACGGTTTTCTTGTTTAATTTTTGGCCCCAACAACACAGCAGTTCGACGTAAACAGCTCAGCCGGCTCCAGCAGCTCAGCAGCTGAACGTGAACAACACAGCCGGCTCCAGCAGCACAGCAGCTGGACGTAAACAACACAGCCGGCTCCAGCAGCACAGCAGCTGGACGTGAACAACACAGCCAGCCCCAGCAGCACAGCAGCTGGACGTATACAACACAGCCGGCTCCAACGGCACAGCAGCTGGACATGAACAACACAGCCGGCCACTGTCTGCGAACTTCCTGACAGCTTAAACTAAAAGTTATAATAATAATAATAATAATAATAATAATAATAATAATAATAATAATAATAATAATAATAATAATAATAATAATAACAATAATCTTTATTTCTACCAGTACATGTACAATGTATACAGGCCTAGCTAACATCAATGGCATACTACTTGATAGAAAGCCCCTTGTTATGCAGCGCATTTCGGGCAAATTAGGTCAATTTTTAATTTTGTCCCAGAATGCCACCCACACCAGTCGAGCGTTGCTTCAATTTATGAAAACATTTTTAATTCCATATTCATAAATGCAGCATTGACTTGTAAGTTTTTTTTCGTAAAAAAAAATAAGTTAGACAGTTTTATTAAGTCTCCCGTGTGGCGGGGGAGACTCCTCTGTCCCCATCTATACTACTAAATCAGCACAGTCAACGTCTCTTTGTTCTTCGCTGTCAGACCCGCGAGTGAGCGAACAATATTGTATTGTTTCACCCCCGTCCTGTTGTGACAAGTATTTAATGTGTCTCCACTGTAACAGCCCATACATAAAGATTACATGAATACTGTTTGCAATTACCTCAAATCTAAAATGCGTATGTTTATAGCTAAACTGGCATTTATGTACACTATATACTCTCCCGTTAGGAAATAATTGACACAATGGCTCTCATACACTGCCATATAACTCCTGCTTATCATGGCACTCTGCTCTAACACATCACCTAACCTTAATATCTTACTCTGTGTAACTGTAAGTTATCCAAAATAGGATAGCGAGGACAATCCTTGGCTGGGATGCAAAGGAACCCAGTCTGCTTGGCTGGGATGCAAGGGAACACAGGCTGCTTGGCTGGGATGCAAAGGAACCCAGTCTGCTTGGCTGGGATGCAAGGGAACACAGGCTGCTTGGCTGGGATGCAAGGGAACACAGGCTGCTTGGCTGGGATGCAAGGGAACACAGGCTGCTTGGCTGGGATGCAAGGGAACACAGGCTGCTTGGCTGGGATGCAAGGGAACACAGGCTGCATGGCTGGGATGCAAGGGAACACAGGCTGCATGGCTGGGATGCAAGGGGAAAACAGGCTGCTTGGTTGGGATGCAAGGGAACACAGGCTGCTTGGCTGGGATGCAAGGGAACACAGGCTGCTTGGCTGGGATGCAAGGGAACACAGGCTGCATGGCTGGGATGCAAGGGAACACAGGCTGCATGGCTGGGATGCAAGGGAACACAGGCTTCTTGGCTGGGATGCAAGGGAACACAAGCTGCTTGGCTGGGATGCAAGGGAACACAGGCTGCTTGGCTGGGATGCAAGGGAACACAGGCTGCTTGGCTGGGATGCAAGGGAACACAGGCTGCTTGGCTGGGATGCAAGGGAACACAGGCTGCATTGCTGGGATGCAAGGGAACACAGGCTGCTTGGCTGGGATGCAAGGGAACACAGGCTGCTTGGCTAGGATGCAAGGGAACACAGGCTGCTTGGCTGGGATGCAAGGGAACACAGGCTGCTTGGCTGGGATGCAAGGGAACACAAGCTGCTTGGCTGGGATGCAAGGGAACACAGGCTGCTTGGCTGGGATGCAAGGGAACACAGGCTGCTTGGCTGGGATGCAAGGGGACACAGGCTGCTTGGCTGGGATGCAAGGGAACACAGGCTGCTTGGCTGGGATGCAAGGGTTCACAGGCTGCTTGGCTGGGATGCAAGGGAACACAGGCTGCATGGCTGGGATCCAAGGGAACACAGGCTGCTTGGCTGAGATGCAAGGGAACACAGGCTGCTTGGCTGGGATGCAAGGGAACACAGGCTGCATGGCTGGGATGCAAGGGAACACAGGCTGCTTGGCTGGGATGCAAGGGAACACAGGCTGCTTGGCTGGGATGCAAGGGAACACAAGCTGCTTGGCTGGGATGCAAGGGAACACAGGGTGCTTGGCTGGGATGCAAGGGAACACAGGCTGCTTGGCTGGGATGCAAGGGAACACAGGCTGCTTGGCTGGGATGCAAGGGAACACAGGCTGCTTGGCTGGGATGCAAGGGAACACAGGCTGCTTGGCTGGGATGCAAGGGAACACAGGCTGCTTGGCTAGGATGCAAGGGAACACAGGCTGCTTGGCTGGGATGCAAGGGAACACAGGCTGCTTGGCTGGGATGCAAGGGAACACAGGCTGCTAAAAGGCAGGGTGACACAGCTGAAATTAAATCGTTTCTTCAGAATAGCTAACAAATTGTCTAGACTGTTTTTGTCTCAAATTTAAAAAAAAAAAAAAAAAAAAAAAGGATTTGAAACCAGGGTCATGGTGTTGCCAGGGGGTGTGAATGTAAGTTTGCACTAGACATTGTGTGAGGAGAGAAAGAGACATTAAAGCCCCTTTCTATAGTCTTTGAAGAGACAAGTGGATTGCTTAAATATAAAGGCCAGTAATGTATTGATCTTGGTTTAAGAAGACACGTGAGCAAACACTAGGACATATTTATTAGACAACGTTTCGGTCCTGGGACCTTGATCACTTCTAACACACACAAGGTTAAAATGATCTCACATAAATAACTCGAAAACAAGAGAATGCAACTTATGACGACGTTTCGATGCGACTTGGACGAGTTAATGGTCCAAGTTGGACCGAAACGTCGTCATAAGTTTCACTCTCCTGTGTGGTTTTGGGGTATTGTTCAGTACGGTATTGTTCCCAGTTCCCCGGTATTGTTCCAGTCACGGTATTGTTCCAGTCACGGTATTGTTCCAGTCACGGTATTGTTCCAGTCACGGTATTGTTCCAGTCACGGTATTGTTCCAGTCACGGTATTGTCTCTTGTTCTTTTCTATATTATGCAATAATCGCGAACACGCGATACCAAATGCAAAACCACCACGGAGAGGGGGGGGGAGTTGAATGATAGCTCTAGGCCTTTCGTTTTGCAATCAATACATCAAGAGATTGCAATGTTGCAGGGGAAAAGGAGGAGTTGCAAGCCTACTGCCTCCCTCCTACCTCATCGGAGCTGACACGCTTCCTCTGAACGTATTTGCTTGGAATTCCTCCTTTCTCTGCAACATTGCAAGCTCCTGATGATATGTTGATTGCAGCACGAAAGACCTAGAGCTATCATTCAACTCCTTCCTTGGTTGTTTTGTCTTTTCTATGTATTGATCCTATTATATACCACCGATCTTAAAATCAGTGGTATACATTACCGACAATATACCCAACCATAATTTTTAAAGGGGGGTGACCAGTAAGCCAGCGGAAGGCCTCGGTCAGACAACCAAAAGTTCCAGCTGCGGGTCATCATATGACTAAGATTCACCTCAGGAAACACTTGTCCTGTTTCCTGACAAACACTTACCTAACTTAATAACGACACGTTGAAAAACACCTAATGCCGGGCTCCTACTGCCGGGCTCAGGGACTAATTACCTCATCTTCGCCATCTTCAGTCTTCTGTGTTTCTCTCTGGGTTGCACTGATGAAACCACTGGTTGACGAAACGTTTGCACATGTGTCTGAATCTTCAAAATTATGTAAGACTCGGGTTAGAGAGTACCTAATGACTATGACTTAACAAGCACCTAATGAATAAAGTGATATTGTTATAATATGTTATATTATGTTATCCTAGGTTATATTATGTTATTTTAGGCTATATTTTGTTATTCTAGGTTATGTTATCCTAGGTTATTTTATATTATACTAGGTTATGTTATCCTAGGTTATATGTTATCCTAGGCTACATCATCATCTGTTAACATTATCCTGGTTTGTATCATATCTTGTCAATAGTATGTATATAATAATATAAACATCTCTCGATGTTTATATCCTTGTGGGAAGTGACTATCCATTGTCCTATATCCTACCTGGATAACCTCTCATCCCTCTCTCCTCTCTCCCCTATCCCTCCTCCCTCTCTTCTCACCCCTGTCCCTTCTCCGTCTACATTCTCCTATCTCTCTCTCTCTCTCTCTCTCTCTCTCTCTCTCTCTCTCTCTCTCTCTCTCTCTCTCTCTCTCTCTCTCTCTCTCTCTCTTTCTATCTATCTATCTATCTTGTCTACACACACACCCTTGCGACCAAAAATAAGTGATTACAAATTCCTGGAGGTGAGAAAACAGTAGGTGGAGGACGCGAGAAGCAAAGACATTAGTAGAGAGAATTTGTATGGGATGAGAGAATTGCTGACTGCAGATCAGTGAGACTGAGAAATGGAAGGAAAGTCATCGGAGGAAATGACTTAGTACCTCGCTGCAAGATGCAGGGAGGCTGGGAGAGAACTTCTTGATGAATGAGACACCTGTGCAACATTTGGGGTACTTTATTGTGGAAACATTTCACCAGCCAGTACAGAGAAGAACGGTTGGAGATGAGGAGTTTGAGGTAATTAGTCCCTGAATGGGCTGATGGAGTGAACACTTCAGTCCTTGAGGTGTTCAGTCCATCAGTCTTGAGGAGAATACAGCATATGCGCCGGGAAGTGGCTTATATAGTGTATTCAGCTGGTACAAAGAGAACTCTAGGTTCATCCAGAGATGCAGAGAGGCAAAGAAGAGAAGCATAAGAGCGTGGAAAAGTTAGAGAACCTGAAGGACAGATGAGGACAGAAAAGTGAGCCAGAAACGACTATGCAAGGGCGAGGAGAGAGGTTGAGCGACAATTTGAGAACGACAGTGGCTGTGGAGACTCGTATGTGCTCCGCTCGTTCAGCAATTCCTGGAACTTGCGGTTATAGTCTTCTGTAACTTGAATGACCTCACAACCACCTTTTTTCTGTTGTGTTAACAATGTTGGAATTATCTCTAGGAAGGTTTCTAAGAACACTGGGATAGCGTCGAGGATTTGGGTGGTGTGTTGCTAAGCCAAGATCAAAACTGTGTGAAAGCCACATCATAGGAAAGACGACAGTACAAGACCAGGTAATTCGTCAGAAGGAGGAAGGTGTGCTCACGATGAATGACAAGGAAGTCTGTGAAGTGTTGACCCAGTGGCATGACGAAATTTTCTCAGTGGAAACAGGGCTAATACCATAAAGCCTCGGGAACAGGGTACTCCCACAGGTACTGGACGACGTACACACAACAACGGGAGAGGTAAAGAAACTTCTGATGGAGCTGGACACATCAAAGGGATTGGAATCTGGCAAGATGTACTCATGGATTCTGCGCGAGGGAGCAGAAGCACTGTCTGAACAACTAGCTGAAATCTACATCAAGTCAATGGATACGAGACAGTTGACAGAAATACGGAAGACAGCAAATGTAGTCTCTGTATTTCCGAAAGAAGACAGACAGGAAGCACTGACCTATAGACCAGGTTCTGTGACGTGCATTCCATGGAAGGTGATGGAGAGTTTCATGAGAGTGGTAACGCACTCGGAGACAAGTGGTAATATTAACAAGAACCAGCTTGTATTCAGAGACGGTAAATCTTGTCTTGCTAACCTGTTGGAGTTCTATGGCGAAGTAATACTTGTGAGACAGTACAGAGAGGAATGGGTGGATGGCATTTTCTTAAACTGTAAGAAAGCACTTGATACTGTACTCCAACAAGAGGTCGGGACAAGATCTCGTGGTGCTCGCAAGAGTTACAGGGAATTCACTCCGGTGAATCAGAGTACCTTAGGGAAACGAAACAAAGAGTGTCAGGGAAGAAACGTCAGAATGGGGGAAGAGTAGCAAGGAAGGGGGTACCACAAGGATCAGTATCAGGACCAGTGCTATTCTTGGTTTATGTGAATGACACAGTACATGGGTGTGAGTCAGCTGAATCCTTGTTTGCTGATGATGTAAAACCAAGGTAAACAAAAATAGATGAAAAAAAAAACGGTTGCAAATGAATCTGGACAAACTGCAAAAGTGGTCGGATAAATGGTTGTTTAAATTCAACCCCAGCAAATGCAAGGTTATGAAGACTAGGGAAGGAACGAGTATAGATTTGTGAGGGACAGAAGCTGCAGCCTTAATTCACAGAGAAAGAACTAAGGGTGAGCACAGTGCCAGTGCCAGGTATATAGCCAGACTCTTACATCAGCCGTGTCACCCGTGCACCCAAAGCTCGTCTGATATTTTTTTTTTAGCAGTAAATTAGATCTAACTCTTGAGTACGCAGCACCAGTATGAAACCCACACCTACCCACCCAATCATCCACCTACCCCCCACTCGTGCACCTACCCACCTACTCATCCACCTACCCACCCACTCGTGCACCTACCCGCCTACTCATTCACCTACACTCCACCCACTCATACGCCCACCCACCCGTCCAGCCATCCACCCATCCAGCCAACCACCCATCCAGCCAACCACCCATCCAGCTATACACCCACCCACCCATCCACTCATCCAGCCATTGATCCACTAATCAACTCACCCAACCCCCAACCACCCACCAACCCACCCACCCATCAGAGTCATGAAGAAAGGTCACGTCCTCCCCGTCCCCTATCCACTTCCCCTATCCCCTTCCCCTATCCCCTTCCCATGTCCCCTCCCCTATCCCCTCTACTCCTCCTTCTCCCTCTCCATTCCCCTTCCATCCCCTCCCGTCCCACCCCCTCACTCGGGCAGACACTCTTAAGAATGCCACTATGTGAATACGTGGGAGGCTAGTGGAATGCTCATGATCCGAGGCACTGGAACCACCTTCCCCTTCATCGAATCAAACCTCATGATCTTCCTTTCTTCAGACGCTGTTTGGCTCTTTCGAGTTTAGCGCTTCTCCGTGGCTTTAATAAAAATAGATGAGATAGGTAATATGAACCCCATCAAGGCAGGTTCCTTGATAATGTGAACCCCTTCAAGGCAGGTTCCTTGATAATGTGAGCCCCATCAAGGCAGGTTCCTTGATAATGTAAACCCCTTCAAGACAGGTTCCTTGATAATGTGAGCCCCATCAAGGCAGGTTCCTTGATAATGTGAATCCCTTCAAGGCAGGTTCCTTGATAATGTGAACCCATCAAGGCAGGTTCCTTGATAATGTGAAACCCATCAAAACAGGTTCCTTGATAATGTGAACCCATCAAGGCAGGTTCCTTGATAATGTGAAACCTATCAAGGCATGTTCCTTGATAATGTGAAACCCATCAAGGCAGGTTCCTTGATAATGTGAAACCCATTAAGGCAGGTTCCTTGATAATGTGAAACCCATCAAGGCAGGTTCCTTGATAATGTGAACCCATCAAGGCAGGTTCCTTGATAATGTGAAACCCATCAAGGCAGGTTCCTTGATAATGTGAACCCATCAAGGCAGGTTCCTTGATAATGTGAACCATCAAGGCATGTTGATAATGAAACCATCAGGCAGGTTGTAGTGGACCATCAGGCAGGTTTTGTAGTGAGTCTTCAGGGTAGATAGCTGAGTGGGTTAGTGAATGTTTGAGTGGGTTGACAAATGAGTAGGTGGATAACTGAGTAGATGGATAACTGAGTAGGTGGATAACTGAGTGGGTAGATAACTGAGTGGGCAGAAAACTGAGTGGGTGGATTACTGAGTGGGTGGATAACTGAGTGGGCAGAAAACTGAGTGGGTGGATAACTGAATGGGTGGATAACTGAGTGGGTGGATGACTGAATTGTCACTAGTAGTTCAGTAATAGTATTAGTAGCATATAACCGTTAGTGAGTCACAAGCCTTGCACGTGATCATTGGCCATTACAGCCTTTTTGATGACCTCTGGTGGTCTTTTCATGGATTGGGTAATAACACAGACGTGATTAGGTTGGAACTTGCTGTATTGGAGGAAATATATATGGGAGTACTCTCAGAGCCTAACGCCTGGCCTGTGTACTGTCTGCTCTCTGTTATGGAATTGACGCTCCCCGAGCAAGGGGCGTTCATATTCGAGATTGACCTCTGACACTGCTTAGGTCATCAAAAAGGCTGTAACGGCCAATGATCACATGCAAGGCTCGTGACTCCCTAACGGTTATATGCTACTAATATTATTACTGAACTACTAGTGACAGCTCGGGCATGCTACGTATGTCGTCCCGACATACAGCTAATACAAACTAGAGGCAACAGGTGTACGGCTCTGGGCTGATTCTATACAATGTCAAAGTACACAACAGTTGAACATTATAACTACACATAAAGATATTATCATGATGGAAATCAATATAATGGATCTTGTAAGATATCTTGTAATGCATTACTGTATGATATATCATGATTCATAGGAATTAATGAGCTCAATATTAGAATATTATAATGAAAGAGACAAAAAAAATTTGATCGATCGATCTGTATTCATGTGATCTACGGATTCTGAGGAAATATATTTACAAAGAAGGCGGTGATTAACAGACAAGGTAGATTCGGTGCACTTAAATCTATACTGTTAAATCCCAGAATTCAGAGAGAACGTGAACACAAAAAAAAAATTCTTGAATAATACTAAGTTGATATTGTAACACACAGTTGAAATACAATTTAAACTATATTATTCATCTATACAGGTTATTTACATTTAACCCCAACTCTGCTAGGGTGAGATTGACATATGCTGAATGATTATCATCTCTGGGGAATAACGACATTCAGGTTGATCATCTGACTGATCATAAGAGGTAGAGGGTACAGCATCAGGAGAATTGTCAGAGTCTGTCTCTTTTTTCTGGTTGTCAGGGACCTCGTCCTCATCACATACTAACTTTATATGATCTAAATGCGATTCTTTATACTGACCTGTGCTGATTTCTCTAACCTTATACTTATTTCCATTAATATGTTCAACTATTCGGTAAGGACCAACAAACTTTTGGTCGAGCTTAGGCATTGCAGACGTTTTGTTAAAGTTAGTCAGCATTACTCTCGATCCTACTTTAACTTTGGTCGGTTTGGCTCAAGTGTTAGTTACTCTTGTAAATTCTGCTGTTGACTTATGAAGTGTTTCACAGATTCATCTGAAAACACTCTGAGCTTGGCTGGTTCGAATTGTTAAGAAATCATCAGGATTGTAAGTTGGTTTCGGATTAAAATATAACAGCTCATAAGTCAAACACTTATCAACACCGTACAATGCATAATGTGGAGTATCACCTATTGAAGCATTATAAGCAGAATTTATTGCACACTGAACATCAGGTATAACTTCATCCTATTGAGATTGATAGTGGCTCTCAAGACGTCAAGTACTTTCTTATTAGTTCTTTCCGCTAAACCATTACTGGCAGGATGGTGAAGAACAATGGTTGATTTAGTAATTTTGTACAAAGTACACAAATTTTCAAGAATCTCATTATAAAATTCACCTCCATTATCTGTTATTAGATACTTAGGGGTGGTATGTCTGCAGATTATACGTTCTTTGAACGCTTTAGCTACTGTCTCGGCAGTCTTATCTGCAATAGGAACTAACTCACAATATCTGGTGAAATGATCTACCATCACACATAGATGTTTATTGCCTTGGAGGGAACATTGGAAATTAGTTTACAGATCTAGCGCAACTCTTTCCCATGGCTCACTAGTAGTTGGATACACCTGGAAAGGATTAGGACCAGTAACATTGCCTTTATGTTGCATACAGATACTACACTTCTTAACATACTCAGTAATATCAGTTGCCATACGAGGCCAAAAGTATTTCAATCTGGTTTGTTTTACAGAACGATCCATACCAGGGTGCACAACACCTGGTACAGAGTGAACTAGCTGTAAGGCTACATTCACTAGTGACTGTGGAATTACTAACTGGTATACCCTTCTTCTAGGAGTACCCAGCTCGGCTGTTCGATACAGTAATTCTTGGTCCATGACAAAGTCACTGATGGGTGCTGGTGGCTTCACAGTAAGAATAAGATCTTCCTGGAGCAGGAATCGAATCACACCAGACCACATGGGATTTGTTCCTTGGGCATTCTTTACATCCTCAGCACTAAATGGAGGATCGGCAGTTACTACACTGACATGACACAATAAAGCATCTGCAACTACATTTGACCTTCCAGGTAAATGTTCAAAGGTAGGGTTGAACTCTTGGATAGTCAAGTACCATATGGCTAGTCTTCCAGTAGGTTTATTCTGAAATAAAGGTATCAGTGGGGCATGGTCTGTTACTGCTCAGTTACTGTGTAATTACGTTCAGCATTAGTAAGGACTCGGCTAGCAAATGCAACTGCGTTGTACTTGTTACCGGTCTTTTGTGCGAGTACGGCACCTATGCCAATGGAACTAGCATCAGTTGTTAGATAGAAAGGCTTTGAAAAATCTGGAAATTTCAAAATTGGAGCAGATGTTAGGTTTTCTTTGAGATTTTGGAATCCTCTTTCTTGATGGAAGGTCCAAACAAATGGAGCAACTTTCTTAAGCAACTCAGTTAGAGGAGCTGCTATGGAAGAAAAATTAGCAATGAAAGATCTATAAAAACCTGCTAAGCCCACAAAAAATCTTACTGCATCAGCAGTTTTGGGAGATGGAAAATATAGTACTGCAGTTACTTTACTTTGGTCAGTCGTAACCCCTCTAGGAGTGACTACGTGCCCAAGAAACTTGATTTCTGATCTGAATTTTTTTTACATTTAGACAGTTTGATCTTTAAATTGGCTTCTTCAAGCTTACCAAGTACTACGTCAAGTCTTTTCAAGTGCGTATCCACGTCTTGTGATATGACAATCACATCATCTAAGTACACCATAAGTGCATTACCTATGAGGCTTCTAAAGATATTAGTCATGAGCCTCGAGAATGTGATAGGTGAAGATCTTAAACCGAAGGCCATACGGAGGAAGTGAAAATGACCTGTTGGAGTGGAGAATGCGGTTAGCTCTTGGCTGTCCTCGTGAAGAGGGACTTGCCAAAACCATTGTAACAAATCTAGAGTCGAGAAGACTTTGTTATCTCCAATGTTACGTAAAAGGTCAAGAGGTACAGGAAGTGGGAAGCGATCTGGAATTGTTTTTGCATTTAACTTCCTAAATTCAATCACTGGGCGCCAAGTACCATCCTTCTTAGGTACTAAGATCAGAGGCGCATTCCAGGGTGAATTGCTATGTGCAATAACACCATCATCAAGCATCTGGTTGATAAATTCATCTGCGACAGTAACTTGTGAATCACCCACGACAGAGTGGGTGGATGACTGGGTGGGTGGATGACTGAATGGGTGGATGACTGAATGGGTGGATGACTGAGTGGGTGGATGACTGGGTGGGTGGATAACTGAGAGGGTGGATGACTGAGTGGGTGGATGACTGATTGATTGGGTGACAGGGTGGGTGGATGACTGAGTGGGTGGATAACTGAGTGGGTGGAAAACTGAGTGGGTAGATGACTGAGTAGGTGGATAACTGGGTGGGTGGATGACTGAGTGGGTGGCTGACTGAATGGGTGGATAACTGAGTGGGGGGATAATTGAGTGGGTGAATGACTGAGTGGACGAATGACTGAGTGGGTGGATGACTGAGTGGGTGGATAACTGAGTGGATGGATAACTGAGTGGGTGGATGACTGAGTGGGTGGATAACTGAGTGGGTGGATAACCGAGTGTGTTCGTGAATGTCTTAGTACATCTGACATTTGACAGGTATGTACTCACCCATTCCTGGTTGAGGGGGTCGAATCGCAGCTTCTGGCCCCGTTTTCTAGATACACTTGACAGGGCTCGCCAATGTCTCATCTAATGGACCCTGCCGTACCTATTCTTAAAGCTGTGCGCTGCATTTGCTTCCCTATGCGTGCGTCTGTACGCATGTATACACGAACGGTAGGCGTGTTTGGACGTAGTTACGCGGAAGCGCTAAGCTCGCAGGGGTTGTATAGAGACTGGGGATTGCTTCTATCCAAGGGAATGAGAGCTCTAAATACCTCGAATCAAGAGTTCTGTCATCAAAGCTCTTCTTAAAGGGGAGGTGAGGGTGGAAAGCGAGTACAAGAGTACATGAGTACAAGAATACAAAAGTACAATAGTACAAGAGTACTAGAGAGCACGAGTACAAGAGTACTATAGTTCACAAGTACAAGAGTACTCGAGTATTATAGTACACGGGTACAAGAGTACTAGAGCACAAGAATACTAGAATACAAGAATATTAGTGTACAAGAGTACTAGAATACACGAGTACAAGAGCACACGAGTACAAGAATACTAGAGCACTAAAGTACAATAGTATTAGAGTACAAGAGCACAGGAGTACTAGAGTACTAGAATACAAGAGTACCGGCCTGCACGAGGACGTGCGTAAAGACAGGCGTCTAAGAGCACACTTGAGCACTCTCGAGTACATCTTCAGTGAAGTAATGTAGAGATCTGAGAAGCAAGTCTGAGACGCAAGTCTGAGAAGAAAGTCTAAGACGCAAGTTTGAGAAGAAAGTCTGAGAAGTAAGTCTGAGAAGAAAGTCTGAGAAGAAAGTCTGAGAAGAAAGTCTGAAAAGCAAGTCTGAAAAGTAAGTCTGAGAAGTAAGTCTGATAAGAAAGTCTGAGAAGAAAGTCTGAGAAGTAAGTCTGAGAAGAAAGTCTGAGAAGAAAGTCTGAGAAGCAAGTCTGAGAAGTAAGTCTGAGAAGAAAGTCTGAGAAGAAAGTCTGAGAAGAAAGTCTGAGAAGAAAGTCTGAGAAGAAAGTCTGAGAAGAAAGTCTGAGAAGTAAGTCTGAGAAGAAAGTCTGAGAAGAAAGTCTGAGAAGAAAGTCTGAGAAGAAAGTCTGAGAAGAAAGTCTGAGAAGAAGTCTGAAAGAAGTCTGAGAAGAAAGTCTGAGAAGAAAGTCTGAAAAGCAAGTCTGAGAAGTAAGTCTGAGAAGTGAAAGTCTGAGAAGTAAGTCTGAGAAGAAAGTCTGAGAAGAAGTCTGAGAAGTAAGTCTGAGAAGTAAGTCTGAGAAGAAAGTCTAGAAGAAAGTCTGGGAAATAAGTCTGAGAAGAAAGTCTGAAAAGCAAGTCTGAGAAGAAGTCTGAGAAGTAAGTCTGAGAAGAAAGTCTGAGAAGAAAGTCTGAGAAGTAAGTCTGAGAAGAAAGTCTGAAGAAGAAAGTCTGAGAAGAAGTCTGAGAAGTAAGTCTGAGAAGAAAGTCTGAGAAGAAAGTCTAGAAGAAGCTGAAAAGTCTGAGAAGAAAGTCTGAGAAGAAAGTCTGAGAAGCAAGTCTGAGAAGTAAGTCTGAGAAGAAAGTCTGAGAAGAAAGTCTGAGAAGAAAGTCTGAGAAGAAAGTCTGAGAAGAAAGTCTGAGAAGAAAGTCTGAGAAGCAAGTCTGAGAAGAAGTCTGAGAAGAAAGTCTGAGAAGTAAAGTCTGAGAAGAAAGTCTGAGAAGAAAGTCTGAGAAGAAGTCTGAGAAGAAAGTCTGAGAAGAAAGTCTGAGAAGAAAGTCTGAGAAGAAGTCTGAGAAGTAAGTCTGAGAAGAAAGTCTGAGAAGAAGTCTGAGAAGAAAGTCTGAGAAGAAAGTCTGAGAAGAAAGTCTGAGAAGAAAGTCTGAGAAGAAAGTCTGAGAAGAAGTCTGAGAAGAAGTCTGAGAAGAAGTCTGAGAAGAAGTCTGAGAGCAAGTCTGAAAGAATGTTCTAAGAAGACTCTGGAGAAAGCTGGTTCAAGTCTGGAGTAGTCTTGAATCTGAGAAGTTAATCTGATTAAGTTGTAAATATTTTTAATATATGATCTATTGTTCAAGTTTCTGTCTATTTCTTAACTAACTGTGTTCAGTTCTTCATTCTTTTTTTTTTTCTACTATTTTTTAATTTCGTTCTTTCTTAATGTCCTCTTTCCTTCCTCGATTTTTTCTTTCCCGTCTTGTAATCTTTTCCTACTACTATATAAATAATAATAATAATAATAATAATAATAATAATAATAATAATAATAATAATATAAATAATAATAATAATAATAATAATAATAATAATAATAATAATAATAATAATAATAATAATAATATAAAAATATAAATAATAAGGGCCATATAAAAATCGAATTAATAATATTAATAATAATAATAATAATAATAATACTATAAATAATGATAATAATACCTGGAGTATACCTGGAGAGGGTTTCGGGGGTCAACGCCCCCTCAGCGTTGTAGCTGTTGCCCTCACAGTGTGCTCCTGGGAGAGCAATAATTGAACGCTCGTTGCATATTTTTTTCAATTTTCTTAAGTGTTTTTCGAGCATTAAGTCTATCGTACCTTCACCGTAAGTTGTTACCCAGCTGGCAAGGCACGTCACCCCTGTACGTGGGAGAGTGGGACAACTGGGAGGCAGGTTAACACGGGAGTACATGGGAAGTCTCTTGCGACCGGTGTCCAGAATTCTGGTCACAAACAACAGTGTTCAGGCCAGAGTTCATTGCTAAGATACACAAACACACACATACACACACATACACACACATACACACACATACACACACATACACACACACACACACACACACACACACACACACACACACATTTAGTCTTCATTTTTAAGAAAGGAGACAGAAACGAGACACTAAACTATAGACCAGTGTTATTGACGTGTATAGTGTGCAAAGTCATGGAGATTATCAAGAGGAGAGTGGTGGAGCACCTAGAAAGGAACGAGCTTATAAACGACAACCAGCACGGATTCATGGAAGGCAAATCCTGTGTCACAAACCTACTGGAGTTATATGACAAGGTAACGGAGGTAAGACACGAGAGAGAGGGGTGGGTAGATTGCATTTTCTTGGACTGCAAGATGACCTTCGACACACTTCCTCTCAAGACATTAGTGCAAAAGCTAGAGGCTCATGCACGTATAACAGGAAGGGCTCTGCAAAGGATCAGAGAATACCTGACAGGGAGGCAATGAGTCATGGTACGTGATGAGGTATCATAGTGGGTGCCTGTGACGAGCGGGGTTCCACAGGGGTCAGTCCTACGACCAGTGCTAATTTTGGTATATGTGAATGACATGATGGAAAGGTTAGACTCAGAAGTGTCCTTGTTCGCAGATGATGTGAAGTTAATGATGAAAATTAAATCGGATGAGGATCAGGCAGGACTACAAAGAGACCTGAACAGCCTGGACGAGTGGTCCAGCAACTGGCTCCTTGAATTTAACCCCGACAAATGCAAAGTCATGAAGATCGGGAAAGGGCAAAGAAGACCGCAGACAGAGACTAGGTGGCCAAAGACTGCAAACCTCCCTCAGGTAAAAATATCTTGAGGTGAGAATAATACCGAGCACATCTCCTGAGGAACACATCAACCACATAACTGGTGCAGCATACGGGCGACTGGTAAACCTGAGAATAGCGTTCCAATACCTCAGTAAAGAATCGTTCAAGACTCTGTACACCGTGTACGTCAGGCCCATATTGGAGTATGCAGCACCAGTTTGGAACACACACATGGTCAAGCACGTCAAGAAATTAGAGAAAGTGCAAAGGTTTGCAACAAGGCTAGTTCCCGAACTAAGGGTTAAGGGAAATCGGCCTGATGACACTGGAGGACAGGAGGGTTAGGGAAACATGACAACGACATACAAAATACTGAGAGGAATAGATAACGTGGACAGAGACAGGATGTTCCAGAGATGGGACACAGAAACAAGGGGTCAAAATTTGAAGTCGAAGACTCAGATGAGTCAAAGGAATGGTAGGAAGTATTTCTTCAGCCACAGAGTTGTCAGGAAGTGGAATAGTCTGTCAAGTGATGTAGTGGAGGCAGGAACCATACATAGCTTTAAGATGAGGTATGATAAAGCTCACGGAGCGGGGAGAGAGAGGACCTAGTAGCGATTAGTGAAGAGGCGGTGCCAGGAGCTGAGTCTCGACCCCTGCAACCACAAATAGGTGAGTACACACACACACACATACACACACACACACACACACCACTAGCCCCGGTGGCCTAGTGGTAAAGCTCTCGCATCACGCACGGAGGGCCCGGGTTCTATTCCCGACGGGGCGGAAACATTTCGAAGTGTTTCCTTACACACACACACACTCACACACATACATACAACAGGCCTAGTGTCAAATCGACATGTGCCTAGGACAAAATGGTAACTAACACACACATACACACACACACACACACACACACACACACACACACACACACACACACACACACACACACACACACTCATTGAAGACCAGTCTTCAGAAGTGCTGAGAACACTCGTAAGTTGCAAGTGTTGTTTATTAACTAAGAGAGTTCTCTCTCTCTCTCTCTCTCTCTCTCTCTCTCTCTCTCTCTCTCTCTCTTCCTCATTCTCATTTGTCTCTTTATTTTTGTCCCTTATTCATTCCCGTCACTTCCCCTCCCTCCCACTTTCCTTCCTCCCCTGGTACTCCCTCCCTCCTCCTCTCCCTCTACCTCCCTCTCTCCCACCACCTGGCACTCCCTCCCCTCTTCCCCCCTCTCTCCCTCCCCCTGGCACTCACTAGTTGACACTTGGCACTGTCTAGTGCCTCCTGGTGTCACTTGTGGCATCACATCTCCTATATTCTCCTCTTCTCTCACGTCTCCTTATTTACTACGTACTTTTGTTTTTATATTTCTTCTCTTGCTATTCGTCGTCTCTTTTTCTCTAGTTCTCTCTGACATTCCTCTTTATTCGTAGTTTTTCCTCTCTTATAATTTATCGTATTTCTTTGACTCTTATATTTTTTTTATGTGGTTTTCTTCCTCCTTGTAATCTTTTTATCATTCTTCTTCATTCTTTCGTCGTACCTTAATTCTCCCCCCTCCCACCTTCACTTCTGCCTCTTGGTCACCACGTCCTCTTTGTCCTATTCTTCTCTCCTTCCTCTTCTTTGTTTTCTCTTTCTCTTTGTCCTCCTCTTCCTCTTTGTTCTCCTCTTCCTCTTTGTTATCCTCTTCATCTTTGTCCTCTTTCTTTTTGTTCTCTTCTACCTCTTTGTCCTCCTCTTCCCCTTTGTCCTCCTCTTCCTATTTGACACTCATTTGCTTTTATTCTCCTTTGCTACTTGTCTTCCTTTGTTGCACACTCATCTTGACACTTCTCTTTTGTTGTTCCCTATTTCACTCTATTTGACTTTTTTCCTATGTTACTTTTCCTCCTTTGAACTTTGATCATCTTCTTATGTCTTTCTCACCTTTTCACCACTTGCTTGACATCTCATTGTCCTCACTCTTCTCTTTGCCTCTTTTGTTCACTTTTGCCTCCTCTCCTCCTTGTCTCCACATGTGAACACTCAGTTGTTGTTGGCATCACTCATGTTGACATACTATGTTGACACATCATTTGCACACTACTGCATTGTACACACTCATTTGACCACATCTGACCTTTTGACACACCTGTATCACTATGTTGAAACTTGAACACATGTTGACAATGTTACCACTAGTTGCACCTTCACTATGTTGCCCTATGTTGAAACTATGTTGAACACATGTTGACACCATGTTGACTGTTACACCTATGTTGCACACTATGTTGACACTATGTTGACACTATGTTGACACACTATGTTGACACTATGTTGCACACTATGTTGACACTATTCACACCTGTTGACTACTATTTCACTCCATGTTGCACACCATGTTGACACCATGTTGACACTACCTGTTGACAACTATGTTGACACACTATGTTGACACACCTTACCTGCCTTGGCACACATGTTGACACACATGTTGAACTATGTTGACACACTATGTTGCACCTATGTTGACACTATGTTGACACACTATGTTGCACACCATGTTGACACATGTTGACACCTGTGACACACTATGTTGCACATGTTGACACACTATGTTGACACTATGTTGACACACTATGTTGACACTATTTGACACTTGTTGACACACTATGTTGACACACATGTTGACACTATGTTGACACACTATGTTGACACACTATGTTGACACACTGTTGACACACTATGTTGACACGACGATGTTGACACACATGTTGACACCATGTTGACACCATGTTGACACACTATGTTGACACACCATGTTGACACACCATGTTGACACACATGTTGACCTATGTTGACACGCTATGTTGACACACTATGTTGACACATGTTGACACACCATGTTGACACACATGTTGACACTATGTTGGCACACCATGTTGACACACTATGTTGACACACTATGTTGCACACTATGTTGACACACTATGTTGAAGGCACACTATGTTGACACACTATTTTGGGACACACCATGTTGACACACTACAACATGTTGACACACTACAACATGTTGACACACTACAACATGTTGACACACTACAACATGTTGACACACTACAGTATGTTGACACACTATGTTGACACACTATGTTGACACACTATGTTGACACACTATGTTGACACTACCATGTTGACACCTATGTTGACACACATGTTGACACACTATGTTGACACACTATGTTGACACCTATGTTGACACGCTGATGTTGACACACTATGTTGCACACCATGTTGACACACTATGTTGACACCTATGTTGACACACTATGTTGGCCACCATGTTGACACACTATGTTGACACACTATGTTGACACACTATGTTGACACACTATGTTGACACACATGTTGACACACTATGTTATTCTGTTGACACACTATGTTGACACACTATGTTGACACACTATGTTGACACACTATGTTGACAACTATGTTGACACACTATGTTGACACACCATGTTGACACACTATGTTGACACACTATGTTGACACACTATGTTGACACACTATGTTGACACACTATGTTGACACACTATGTTGACACACTACAGCATGTTGACACACTACAACATGTTGACACACTACAACATGTTGACACACTACAACATGTTGACACACTACAACATGTTGACACACTACAACATGTTGACACACTACAACATGTTGACACACCATGTTGACACACTATGTTGACACACCATGTTGACACCTTGTTGACACACTATGTTGACACACTATGTTGACACACCATGTTGACACACTATGTTGACACCTATGTTGACAACCATGTTGACACACTATGTTGACACACTATGTTGACACACTATGTTTACACACTATGTTGACACACTATGTTGACACACTATGTTGACACACTATGTTGACACACTATGTTGACACACCATGTTGACACACTATGTTGACACACTATGTTGACACACTATGTTGACACACTATGTTGACACACTATGTTGACACACTATGTTGACACACTATGTTGACACACTATGTTGACACACTATGTTGACACACCATGTTGACACACTATGTTGATACACCATGTTGACACACCATGTTGACACACCATGTTGACACGCTGTGTTGACACGCTGTGTTGACACACTATGTTGACACACCATGTTGACACACCATGTTGACACGCTGTGTTGACAAACTATGTTGGCACACCATGTTGACACACCATGTTGACACACTATGTTGACACACTATGTTGACACACTATGTTGACACGCTGTGTTGACACACTATGTTGGCACACCATGTTGACACACCATGTTGACACACTATGTTGACACACTATGTTGACACACTATGTTGACACACTATGTTGACACACTATGTTGACACACTATGTTGACACACTATGTTGACACACTATGTTGACACACTATGTTGACACACTATGTTGACACACTATGTTGACACACTATGTTGACACACCATGTTGACACACTATGTTGACACACTATGTTGACACACCATGTTGACACACTATGTTGACACACTATGTTGACACGCTGTGTTGACACACTATGTTGGCACACCATGTTGACACACCATTTTGACACACTATGTTGACACACTATGTTGGCACACCATGTTGACACACCATGTTGACACACTATGTTGACACGCTATGTTGACACACTATGTTGACACACTATGTTGACACGCTATGTTGACACACTATGTTGACACACTATGTTGACACACTATGTTGACACACTATGTTGACACACTATGTTGACACACTATGTTGACACACTATGTTGACACGCTATGTTGACACACTATGTTGACACACTATGTTGACACACTATGTTGACATACTATGTTGACACACTATGTTGACACACTATGTTGACACACCATGTTGACACACCATGTTGACACACCATGTTGACATACTATGTTGACACACTATGTTGACACACTATGTTGACACACTATGTTGACACACTATGTTGACACACTATGTTGACACACCATGTTGACACACCATGTTGACACGCTGTGTTGACACACTATGTTGACACACTATGTTGACACACCATGTTGACACACTATGTTGACACACCATGTTGACACGCTGTGTTGACACACTATGTTGACACACTATGTTGACACACTATGTTGACACACTATGTTGACACACTATGTTGACACACTATGTTGACACACCATGTTGACACACCATGTTGACACACCATGTTGACACGCTGTGTTGACACACTATGTTGGCACACTATGTTGACACACTATGTTGACACACTATGTTGACACACTATGTTGACACACTATGTTGACACACTATGTTGACACACTATGTTGACACACTATGTTGACACACTATGTTGGCACACTATGAAAAGAACAAACATATTAATGGCAATTTGACCTCGAGGCCCGCGAAGGACTCTTGATCCCAGGAATTAGAGTTACTCCCTCCCTTGGATCGAATCTAAATGATCCTATTTCCCTTCGGGTTTTGCGCTAATAATTACTTTTTATTCAATGAGTTATTATCAGCACTGCTGGAACAATCTGTCAGTTGCTGTCAGCACTGCTGGAGCAATATATTAGTTGCTGTCAGCAGTACCTACCTACCTGGAGTCTGCTGAAACAGTCTATCAGTTACTCACAATATAGTTGGAACAGTCTATCAGTTGCTCACAACATAGCTGGAACAATCTATCAGTTGATCTCAACATAGCTGGAACAGTCTATCAGTTGATCTCAACATAGCTGGAACAATCTATTAGATCACAAAACCAATAGACTAACTTATTATGTTCGAAAATATTTTTTTTATCCGAATTTGTTAAGGCTCCAAGACATATGTACTGGACACATTAGAACGTGTTTAAGACACCTGTTGTCCATGGTCACCCATCAGTAACATAGTGTGTTAGTTGATTGGCGTGGGTCTCATCCTGGGACAAAATTGATCTAATTTGCCAGAAATGCTCAGCATAACAAGTGGATTTCTATATAGTAGTATGTCATTGATGTCAGCTAGGCCTGTATACCTTGTACATGTACTGGTAGTAAATAAAGGTTATTATTATTATTATTATTATTATTATTTTTTTTTTTTATTATTATTATTATTATTATTATTATTATTATTATTATTATTATTAATATTATTGTTATTATTATCATTATTATTATTATTATTGTTATTATTATCATTATTATTATTATTATTATTGTTATTATTATCATTATTATTATTATCACAAGAGAGCTGCGTGAGGTACAAGGCCACTCAGAGACACGAAGTGTCGTGGAGATGCAATGAGGGTAAAGGTATTTTTGTCAACAGAGTCATAGAAGACTGGAACAAGCTGCCTTCTAATGTTACAAGTGCACCACAAACACACACAAATAAAATTCCTTTGATAAACAGTTGGCCAAACTGTCTTCTGTTGTGTAACCTAACTCAGCAATAAGCAGCGGTCTCGCTGAACACAGCTTCTCCTCGCCAGGGTTGGTGGGCCTGTCGAAATTAAATCCCACAGAGTATTTTCCAGTGGTCACCTGACCCCTAAGGGTAGTTCCTGGAATACCCCGGGCAGCCCTTTACACGAGTGAGAGAAGTGAAGGAAACCCAGGATCAAGAGCAGAGGTGCTAGCCTGAGTAGTTGCAGCAGCAGCAGCAGCAAAAGTAGTGTTGTCTTAAAATCCTTGAAAACTACTTCCACCTTCCCATTGTCGATGCAATTCTTTATCAGCACTTCGTGTGTAACTACTTTAAATATTTCTAGGATAACATTGTAGCCAGAGAGTAGAGGGTGGGGAGAGAACCGTCTGCTATACTTTCCTGAGCTCAGACAGCAGTAGACGTAACTAGACTGTAGTTTACCGGAGCTCAACACATAACCTGCTATAAGCCAAAAACCTCATCAATTGACGATTCCGACACATGCAGCAGTTGGGTACCTCTATTCGCCTACGCGGAAAGGCTTCCTCCGTCAAATGCAGAGAATGTACGTAGCAGCGGGAGTAGTTGAAGACTGAGACACTTATGCAACATATGGGAATCTTTACTGAAAAAACGTTTCGCCACACAGTGGCTTCATCAGTCCAATACAAAGCAGAAAGGTGTAAGGAGAGGAGGAGTTTGAGGTAATCAGTCCCTCGGCCTGGAGTCGATGTGTTCAGTCCATCAATCTTGTAGAAAGTACAGCATAGGGCCGGAGAAGTGACTTATATACTGTAGTCAGATGAGGCGAGGCATTTATCACAGCAGGAGTAGTGTCGAAGTAGTGGCGTGGGCGAAACGTTCAATAATAAAGCTACCTAACTGTTGCACACGTGTCTTAATCATCACTTTGTCAATATTTTATACCATTTTCAACAACTCATTTGCCTTTCTATGTACTCATCTGCCGTCTTCTCCTCCTTTTCTCTGTCACGTTCTCTTTCTTTTGTTATGCCTTCTGCTCCTCCACTATCTCTTCGCCATATTCTCACAGTTCATCTGTCTCACCATAGTGTTACTTATCCTCTTCCTTCTCCTTCACTACCTCCTCCTCGAAGTCTTTCACCTACGCCAACTCCTCCCAATTATTCTTCATATCCTGTTACTTAGCGACCTTCCTCCCTGGTCACTACCACTGTGTCTCACCTCCTTGGTCACTACCACTGTCTCTCTCCCCCCTGGTCACTACCACTGTCTCTCTCCTCCCTGGTCACTACCACTGTCTCTCTCCCCCCTGGTCACTACCACTGTGTCTCACCTCCCTGGTCACTTGTGTCTCACCTTCCTGGTCACTTGTCTCTCGCCTCCCTGGTCACTACCACTGTCTCTATCCTCCCTGATCACTACCACTGTCTCTATCCTCCTGGTCACTACCACTGTCTCTATCCTCCCTGGTCACTACCACTGTCTCTCTCCTCCCTGGTCACTACCACTGTCTCTATCCTCCCTGATCACTACCACTGTCTCTCTCCTCCCTGGTCACTACCACTGTCTCTATCCTCCCTGGTCACTACCACTGTCTCTATCCTCCCTGGTCACTACCACTGTCTCTCTCCTCCCTGGTCACTACCACTGTCTCTATCCTCCCTGGTCACTACCACTGTCTCTCTCCTCCCTGGTCACTACCACTGTCTCCTCCCTGGTCACAACCACTGTCTCTCTCTTCCCTGGTCACTACCACTGTCTCTCTCCTCCCTGGTCACTGCCACAGTCCATCATTCAAGATTGATGGACTGAACACATCGACTCCAGGCCGAGGGACTGATTACTTCAAACGTCTCCTCATGTTCCACCGTTCTTTTCTGTAACTGACTAAAGAAGCCACTGGCTGGCCAGACATTTCCACAATAAATATTCGCAAATGTTGCGCAATTGTTGAATTCTTCAACCCTCGTTGTGTGTGTCTGTCTTAATAGAAGATATGTATCAGATAGTTTGTACTACTGTGTCCTTTGATATACCTTTAAGAGTTTCTGAGGTATCTCTCTCTGAGCCGCCAGGGCCAGGCTCGTCTAGTGCTGCCTGGTCAACCAGGCTGTTGCTGCTGAGGCCCTGCCCCATATCCATCACAGCCTGTTGATCTGGCACCTGGTGAAGATATTTGTCAGTTTCCTCTTGAAGGCTTCTACACTGGTTCCAGCCGTGTTTCGGATATCTTCTGGTAAGATGTTGAATAGTCTGGGACCCCGGATGTTAATACAGTGCTCCCGTATTGTCCACACCTGCTCTACTGGATTTATTTACACTTTCCATATCTCTCACCCAGTATGTTGTTATGGCAGTGTGCAGATTTGGGAACAGGCCCTCAAGTACTTTCCATGTATATATTATCATGTATCTCTCCTCCGCTCCAATGAGTACATGTTCAAGACTTGAAGGCGTTCCCAATAATTTAGATGTTTCAATGGCTCAATGTGGCCGTAAACGATCTCTGATTTGTTCCATCTGCTATTTCTCCTGCCCTGAACGGGGCCGTCAGCACTGAGCAGTATTCTAAGTGAGGACACTAGCGATTTGAATAGTGTCACCATCGGCATTATTTCCTTGTTTTGAAAGTTCTCAATACCCACTCGTCATCTTCCTGGCTACAAGTATATTTTTTATTTCACATGTTGATTCATTTTAAGAGGTAAGACATGTGGCGAGGGAAATGAGTTGCCTCTCTTCTTTCGACAGTGAAGTGTGTGGAAGTTTACACACAGAGTTAAGACACTTCCTTAGGTTTTAAAGGGTGGAACTTCTAGGGAAGGGGGTAATATTGATTACATATTCCAGGTACTTTGCCAGGTGATGTTTGATGGAACGAGGCCAGAGAAATGTTGTGTTTCCGGGGACTCCATGATGAGACTGGTAAGGCACTTATGGGGGACCCCTGTAAGTATTGCACTTATGGGGGACCAATGTATTTATGGCACTTATGGGTGACCCCATTGTCGTACCAAACTTGTGTCTGTAAAGATGACTGAACTTGAAGAATTATGCTTGATGGTGGGTGGGAAGAACTACAGTTGGGTGTATTGCATTACTTCAATTAATGTTCTTAGAAAACGCGAGTCTTGCCACCTGCTTCCAAGTTGTTGATGTGTATGGAGGTGGGGAAACACAGCTGATATTGTTTACCATAGTCATCCCCTCAGTCCCTCCTTCCCTCCTACCCTATATCTAATCCCTCCCTCCCTCCTGCCTTCCCTCCATCCCTTCCATCATCCCTACTCTACTTCCTCCCTCCCTTCCTCCCAACATCCTTACCCAGTTTCCTCCCTCCCTCCTTCCCTCCCTCTCGCCCTCCCTCCCTCCCTTCCTACAATTTTACTTGAACAATTAGTGGATAAATAGAGTTAATGCAGTCTGTAGTTGGCTTCTTCGCGATCCCCAACACTCCTTCCCTCCCCTACACTCCCCACCATCCCCTACACTCTCCACCATCCCCAACACACCCCACCATCCCCAACACTCCCATCCATAACACTCCCTACCAACCATAACACTCCCTCCCACCTCTACACTCCCCACTATCCTTACTCTCCCCTACCATCTCTCTACTCCCAAATCACCCCAACAATCCCCACTACCTATCACCCCAACACTTCGTATAATCCCCTAACCACCCTCCAACAATTTTTATCACCCCTAACCGCCCTAACACTCCCAACCACTCCCTAAAAATCCCCCAACATTCCCCACCACTCCTGCCCATCATATCCACCTCCCCCACCCACAAACCCTTACCCATCCCCACCAACCAACCACACCCACCCAAACCCGCCAAACCCTGCCATTCCCACCCCCCTCTCCATCCCCTCCCAAACCCTCCCCCACCCTCCCTCTCCCTCCCCACCCACTTTAACATTGTTTCAGACTGACTTACGATTCCTCCAGCAGAAAGAATTTATACTTGCAGTTTCTCTCTCTCTCTCTCTCTCTCTCTCTCTCTCTCTCTCTCTCTCTCTCTCTCTAGCTATCTATCTATCTATCTATCTATCTATCTATTTGTCAGTCTATCTGTTCATTGGGAATGCTGGGGAAGACAATGGAGAAAAAAGGGGAATGGGGCAAGAATGAGATAGGGGAGAGAATGAGGGAGGATGGGAGGAAGAAAGAGGGAGGAGAGTGGGAGAAGGAAAGAGGGAGAAGATGGAAAGAAGGAAGAGAAATGAGAAAGGGGAAGGGAAAGAGAATGAGAAGGGGAAGAAGGAGGGAAGAGGGAGAGGGAGAAGAGGAAGGGAAGGAGGGAGATGGAGTAGTGCTGTGAATAGAAGAGGAAAAATTATAATAAGTGAATAGGGGATAAAGAATGGAGAAAGGGCGTAAGATGGGTGGAGGATGGAGCGGAGGGAGAGACACAGAATGGGTAAGGAAGGGAGGGAATGGAAGTGTGACCGAGAGGGAGGAGAGAGAGAGGAAATCTAAACTTATCTAACTTAGGGCTGTAGTTGGTGCTATTATTTATTATTATTAATTTATTTATTTATATATTATATATTAATGGTGTGTAACTTTGTTGAGTGGTTCAATGTTAGATCATTATGTCGGTGCATTTCTGGCAAGACAACTAGACAGAAAGTGATCCTGAGTGATTTGGGGAAACCGGCAAGCTGGACTTGTCCTGGAGGTGGAAAGTACAGTGCCTGCACTCTGACGGATGAGTGTGATGCGCAGTTTTGTGTGTAGTAGCGCTTGGCAAGAGGAAGTGAGATGATGATATGAAGACTGAAACAAAAGGAAAGAGAGAGAGGAGTGAGGGAGGGAGGGAGACAATGAGGGAGAAACGAAGGAAGGGAGAGGGGAAGAGAGGGAGTATAGAGGGGCTAGATTAAATAGTGAGAGAAATGTATGTATATATAGAGAAAATAAACAGAGATAAAGAGTGGAAGAGAGGGAGGGAAAGAAGGGAGGAAAAGAGAATAAAAGAGAGGTAATATAATGGGCTGTATATAGAGGGAGATTAAACAGAGATACAAGGTGGAAGATAGTAAGGAGGGAAAGAGGAACAGGTGACGAAGATTGATGTATAGAAGAAAATAAAAAAGTAGAGATTGTGAATGAGGGAAGTGGAATGGATGTGAGGACGGAGGAGAGAGTAGTGAGGAAGGTGGAAATTGAGGGGAGAAGAGGAAGGAGAGAGAGAGAGAGAGGAGAGAGAGAGAGAGGAGAGAGAGAGAGGAGAGAGAGAGAGAGAGAGAGAGGAAACAGACAAGACGCAGACAGAGACAGAGAGAGTGAGAGGGGAGGGTGGACACATGGATGTATATATAAAGAGAATAAACAGAGATAAACAAAGATAGTGAGGAGGGCCTAGTTCCCTTGGACCACAGACAATTATATTTAACTCTTGAAGAGCATCTGAATCACACCCTCAGGTGCCAGCCCCTTTTTTTTCTCTCTCTCTCTCTCTCTCTCTCTCTCTCTCCTCTCTCTCTCTCTCTCTCTCTCCTCTCTCTCTCTCTCTCTCTCTCTCTCTTCTCTCCCTCTCCTCACTTTAATTCCGGTCACCGTGACTGTTCATTCATCTATCTCTCTCTCTCTCTCTCTAATATATATATATATATATATATATATAATAATAATAATAATAATAATAATAATAATTTTTTTCTATGCATGTTACAAGTGTACAATGTTATTGGTAGTTACAATTATAAAACTGTAATGCAAGGAGAGCCACTGGCATATATATATATATATATATATATATATATATATATATATATATATATATATATATATATATATATATATATATATATATATATATATATATATATATATATTATATATATATTTTTTTTATTAACACATCGGCCGATTCCCACCAAGGCAGGGTGGCCCGAAAAGAAAAACTTTCATCATCATTCACTCCATCACTGTCTTGCCAGAAGGGTGCTTTACACTACAGTTATAAAACTGCAACATTAACACCCCTCCTTCAGAGTGCCGGCACTGTACTTCCCATCTCCAGAACTCAAGTCCGGCCTGCCGGTTTCCTGAATCCCTTCATAAATGTTACTTTGCTCACACTCCAACAGCACGTCAAGTATTAAAAACCATATGCCTCCATTCACTCCTATCAAATACGCTCACACATGCTTGCTGGAAGTCCAAGCCCTCGCACACAAAACTTCCTTTACCCCTCCCTCCAACCTTTCCTAGGCCGACCCTACCCCGCCTTCCCTCCACTACAGATTTATACACTCTCGAAGTCACTCTGTCTCGTTCCATTCTCTCTACATGTCCAAACCACCTCAACAACCCCTCCTCAGCTCTCTGGACAATCGTTTTGGTAATCCCGCACCTCCTCCTAATTTCCAAACTCCGAATTCTCTGCATTATATTCACACCACACATTGACCTCAGACATGACATCTCCACTGCCTCCAGCCTTCTCCTCGTTGCAACATTCATCACCCATGCTTCACACCCATATAAGAGCGTTGGTATAACTATACTCTCATACATTCCCTCTTTACTTCCATGGACAAGGTTCTTTGTCTCCACAGACTCCGAAGTGCTCCACTCACCCTTTTCCCCTCATCAATTCTATGATTCACCTCATCCTTCATAGACCCATCCGCCGACATGTCCACTCCCAAATATCTGAATACATTCACCTCCTCCATACTCTCTCCCTCCAATCTGATATCCAATCTTTCGTCACCTATTCTTTTTGTTATCCTCATCACCTTACTCTTTCCTATATTCACTTTCAATTTTCTTCTTTTACACACCCTACCAAATTCATCCACCAACCTCTGCAGCTTCTCTTCAGAATCTCCCAAAAGCACAGTGTCATCAGCAAAAAGCAACTGTGACAACTCCCACTTTGTATTTGCTTCTTTATCTTTTAGCCCAACACCTCTTGCCAAGACCCTCGCATTCACTTCTCTTACAACCCCATCTATAAATATATTGAACAACCACGGTGACATCACACATCCTTGTCTAAGGCCCACTTTTACTGGGAAATAGTCCCCTTCCCTCCTACACACTCTAACCTGAGCCTCACTATCCTCATAAAAACTCTTCACTGCTTTCAGTAACCTTCCTCCTATTCCATACACCTGCAACATCTGCCACATTGCCCCCTATCTACCCTATCATACGCCTTTTCCAAATCCATAAATGCCACAAAAACATCTTTACCCTTATCCAAATACTGTTCACCTATATGTTTCACTGTAAACACTTGGTCTACACACCCCTACCTTTCCTAAAGCCCCTTGTTCATCTGCTATCCTGCTTTCTGTTTTACTCTTAATTCTTTCAATAATAACTCTACCATACACTTTACCAGGTACACTCAACAGACTTATTCCCTATAATTTTTGCACTCTCTTTTGTCCCCTTTGCCTTTATACAAAGGAACAATACACGCTCTCTGCCAATCCCTAGGTACCTTACCCTCTTCCATACATTTATTAAATAATAGCACCAACCACTCCAAAATTATATCCCCACCTGCTTTTAACATTTCTATCTTTATCCCATCAATCCCAGCTGCCTTACCCCCTTTCATTCTACCCACTGCCTCACGAACTTCCCCCACACCCACAACTGGCTCTTCCACACTCCTACAAGATGTTATTCCTCCTTGCCCTACACACGAAATCACAGCTTCCCTGTCTTCATCAACATTTAACAAATCCTCAAAATATTCTCTCCATCTTCCCGATGTGTGTGTGTGTGTGTGTGTGTGTGTGTGTGTGTGTGTGTGTGTGTGTGTGTGTGTGTGTGTGTGTAAAAATATCACAGTGAAAATAGGAAATAAAACCTGAGCGCTTTTATGTGCTTACACATCTTCAGAGTAATAGGAAGAACAGGAGGCAAGAGAAGCTTTCTTTCTTATTTTCAGTGGTATTTTTTCACTTTTCACACACACACACACACACACACACACACACACACACACACACACACACACACACACACACACACATATATATATATATATATATATATATATATATATATATATATATATATATATATTTGTGCTCGTTTTTGTGTATGTATGTATGTCAGAGACAACATAGCAGCTATACTTTCACAAAATACAAGGTCACGAGGCGTAAATACCAGTATTGGTGTATCCTCCAGCGGAAGTAAACTTTCTTCCCTGAGCCACGATGCCCGCCAGGTATGCTGGTCCCTCCAGCATACTACATATATACCGCCGTATCCTACCCCCGCCCCCCCAATGCAATCCGGATATACTTCGGCGTATCCGGCCGTGGTGAGGAGAATGGAAGCCTGCCTGGGGTTGCCAGGGATTTCCTTGACTGCCGCCCAGGAGATGCGTGGTTTGCCACCTTAGCAGTGAGGAATGACGAGTGATGGGAGGCAGTCCGGGAGTGTGTTAGCTCTGTTGGCCACTCAGGTAGGGACCTGCTGAAGACACTACAGGCTGCCTACACGTTAACTCCAGGTAAGAGGGAGGTCAGGAAGGCCTAGGGTAGGTGATGGGACGATGGTGTTGATGGAGAGGAATGGTGCTGAACACCGAAACTATGGAAACAAGAGACATGAATGAGGTGTAAAGGTGTTCTCGACCTTCGTACGTTGCGTGGGCGAAACGACCTCAATAAAAGATGGCATTGCACTGCAGTTGTCTCCTTTACTTAATGTTCTAGATGATCACATGCACTTAGATGCGTCCGCGTGCATAAACACGCACGCACGCACACACACACACACACACACACACACACACACACACACACACACACACACACACATACACACAAACATAAACACACAAACATAAGCACACAGACGACATACACACACACACACACACACACACACAAACATGAACACAATGACAGACAGACAGATGACACACACTCACACACACACATTCACACAAACATAAACACACACATTCACACAAACATAAACACACAGACAGACAGACGACATACACACACACACACACACACACACACACACACACACACACACATGAAGGTCTTTTTTAAACGCTTTATTACGCCTCTGATACCCATGGTGCTGAGTATAGTTAAAACTCCTACTGGAGCAGCACACTGCATCCCGGGGCGGAGCACCAGCATGCTACTGAGGAACTTACTATGATAGTCAACTACTTTCAACTTATTGATAGTTGTAGTAATGAATTCCTTAAAATGTTTGAGATATTTACCATAGACAAAGAATTTTTTTTCCAGAATTTCTTTTAATATATTAATTGTGAAGAAAATGCTTAGACATTTCTTGAACATTTGCGAGTGACTTTCTAAGTTCATTGATTTTTTTTTCGCCTTCCACGACATAATAATGGAAGTTTAGTCAATAGATACCCCGGTAAAGTTTACACCAGGTACACCCCAGGCGGCGGTACAAACTCCCAGAGTTTGAGGTAATCAGTCGCTCAACATGGAGTGAACACGTCGACTCCAGGCTGAGGGACTGATTACCTCGAACTCTTCATCTTCATCAGTCCCAACTCAATTAAATTCATTTGAAGTTTAATCCGTATTATCTCCCTCAGCCTACTATTAGACAGCCCAGGGTTGTAATCTAAGGCCTCTGTCAGGTCTTACTACTATTAGACAGCCCAGGGTTGTAATCTAAGGCCTCTGTCAGGTCTTACTACTATTAGACAGCCCAGAGTTGTAATCTAAGGCCTCTGTCAGGTCTTACTACTATTAGACAGCCCAGGGTTGTAATCTAAGGTCTCTGTCAGGTCTTACTACTATTAGACAGCCCAGGGTTGTAATCTAAGGCCTCTGTCAGGTCTTACTACTATTAGACAGCCCAGGGTTGTAATCTAAGGTCTCTGTCAGGTCTTACTACTTCACACATTCATCAGTTCTATTATGCATTTAAATGTCCATGTCAGAGGCTGGAGCCACTTCATAAATTATATACAGGAGGAACTAATGGTTGGCAATATTACTGAAAGAGTCGTTATTATTATTGTTATTATTATTATTATTATTATTATTATTATTATTATTATTATTATTATTATTATTATTATTATTATTATTATTATTATTGCTATTATTATTACTATATTATTATTGTTATTAATATTATTATTATTGGTGTAGTATAATTCTTATAAATATCGCAACTAATATTGTCATTATGAGTTTCATTAACAATTTTAAGTAATGAGAGTAATAATACTGTTACTAATGATTTTTTAGTTCTCGTTTTATTATATTTAGTGAAGGGTTTAGAAAGTAATATATATTTTTTTATTCCAGGTGGCTGGACGTGTCCATAAGTGGTGCCCAGAGAGAAAATCAAAATAATCGTTATTTTAATTTATTTGACAAATATGAGTGCATACGGCTAATTTCTGCAGTTATAACAAACATCAAAATAAAAGTTATTAATGGGTAACGACGGGCAGAAGTATTTTGAAAAGTTGAAGAGGTAAACGTTAATTTTCGACTGGGAAAAAAAAAAAAGCGCGTAAAAAAAATGTCCCGTTTTCTACAACACTGACCAGATACCGTTGAAATTTATTATACAATGACTACAAGAGGGGCTGTATCTCTGTGATGTATAGCACGGATTGGCCTGGGGTCAAGATGGGGTCAGAGATGACCCCGGGAGAGGCGCTGTTGACCCCAGCTACGACAGAGATGGTGTGGAAGCAGTTCCTGGCCTCTGTGTCTCGAGGACTCTCCCAGCCTCAACCTTCAAGAATGGAACAGGTTAATCTGACTGCCGTTCGGGTGAGATTAGCTTCCCTCACACCCACGCCGCCCACACCTTTCCTCTCCCTGCATCTCCCAGACACGCCTGATTTGCTGGCTGTGGGCGTGGGCGGCGCATGGGCGTGGGTTCTCATCCTGGTGTTGGCATACCGTGGTCTCTGCGGCAGGGGCAAGCCATACACCACGCCCTCTTTGCTTCCCGCCCATGCCGCCCGCACGCTGACCCTCTTGGTGTTGGTGCTAGTACAGGTGGGCGCATGCGGGGAGGCTGCGGTGCGCTACTGGAGGTCATCAGTGCCGCATGTGCTGCTGGTTCCTGCCGCATGCGTTGCTCTTCTGTCTACCCTACTCGCCGCTGTCTTCTACCACGCCATCGAGACCTGGCGAGCTCCGGCCTTCGTGGTAGTGACAGTGGGCGTGTGGGCATGCGGCGTGGGGGTGGGCGTGGTGCGGGCGTGGCAGGTGGTGGGCGGGGGCGTGCCGCTTCACCTAGTGTACCCGACCTTAACCATCCTGAGCCTCGCCTTCGCTACTGTGCTGCTACTGATGGACCTGTGGACCCTCCTGACCTGGGTGAGTGACCTGTGCACCCTCCTGACCTGTGTGATTAACTCGTAGATCCTTATAACCTGGATGAGTAACCTGTGGACCCTCCTGACCTGGGTGAGTAACCTGTGCACCCTCCTGACCTGGGTGAGTAACCTGGACCTCCTGACCTGGGTGAGTAACCTGTGGACCCTCCTGACCTGGGTGAGTAACCTGTGGACCCTCCTGACCTGGGTGAGTAACCTGTGGACCCTCCTGACCTGGGTGAGTAACCTGTGCACCCTGCTGACCTGGGTGAGTAACCTGTGGACCCTCCTGACCTGGGTGAGTAACCTGTGCACCCTCCTGACCTGGGTGAGTAACCTGTGCACCCTCCTGACCTGGGTGAGTAACCTGTGGCTACTTTTTTCTTCTTCTCTTCTCTCTCTCTCTCTCTCTCTCTCTCTCTCTCTCTCTCTCTCTCCACACACACAGTAGCGACCAGCAAAGAGACGGGGCCAGGAGCTGTGAATCGACCCCTACAACAACAAATAGGTGAGTACACTCATTTACGGACGGGAAAAACATAATGTTTATCTTCGTCTTGACGATGCTGTCTCTTCCGTCTTTGTTACTGTCTCTCTCTCTGTTTATTGTGTTGCGTTGTCTTGATCTCTGTGTTTCTTTGATCTGTTGGAAGTCTGCTCAAGCTTCCTTGTTTCTTCTGTTTATTTATTTGCATTGTTTGAACATTTGTACTTCGGTCGTCCCTCTCCTTGCTATATAATATATTGTCCCCATTGGGTCGTGACCCCTCTAAATGGGCTCTTGATTTATGGAGTCGGAGCTCCGCGCCTCTCCCTGTCATCCATGGTCGTCGGATACATTAAGTTTCCCAAGTTAGGAAGCAACTCGTTTATACTGAATGCCGGAGTTACGAGTGTTAGTTACCATTCTGTCCTAAGCACATGTCGATTAGACATTAGGCCTGTTGTATATGCGTGCGTGCGTGCGTGCATGTGTGTACTCACCTATTTGTGGTTGCAGGGGTCGATTCATAGCTCCTGGCCCCGCCTCTTCACTGATTGCTACTAGGTCCTCTCTCTCCCTGCTCCATGAGCTTTACCATACCTCGTCTTAAAACTATGTATAGTTCCTGCCTACACTACGTCACTTTCTAGGCTATTCCACTTCCTGACAACTCTATGACTGAAGAAATACTTCTTAACATCCCTTTGACTCATACGAGTCTTCAACTTCCAATTGTGACCCGATGGAAATAAATAGTATAAAATACCGACACAATGGAAAAATAAACACATAAGCAGTATAATGTGATCCTTTATTGACAACGTTTCGCCCATGCAGTGGGCTTTATCGAGTCACATTATACTGCTTATGTGTATTTTTCCAATTGTGACCCCTTGTTTCTGTGTCCCCTCTCTGGAACATCTTATCTATTCCTCGCAGTATTTTATATGTCGTTATCATGTCTTCCCTAACCCTCCTGTCCTCTAGTGTCGTCAGGCCGATTTCCCTTAACCTTTCTTCGTAGGACAATCCCCTTAGCTCTGGGACTAGTCTTGTTGCAAACCTTTGCATTTTCTCTAATTTTTTGACGTGCTTGACTAGGTGTGGACTATACTCTGTCTGCGGTCTTCTTTGCCCTTCCCCGATCTTCATGACTTTACATTTGGCAGGGTAAAATTTAAGGAGCCAGTTACTGGACCAGGCTTTTAGCCTGTCCAGGTTTCCTTGTAGTCCTGCCTGATCCTCGACTGATTTAATTATTCTCGTTAACTTCACATCATCTGCAAACAGGGACACTTCTGAGTCTATCCCTTCCGTTATGTCATTCACATATACCAAAAACAGTACAGGTCCTAGGACTGACCCTTGTGGAACCCCACTCGTCACAGGTGCCCACTCTGACACCTCGTCACGTACCATGACTCGTTGTTGCCTCCCTGTCAGATATTCTCTGATCCATTGCAGTGCCTTTCCTGTTACGTGTGCCTGATCCTCTAGCTTTTGCATTAACCTCTTGTGAGGAACTGTGTCGAACGCCTTTCTTGCAGTCCAAGAAAATGCAGTCTATCCACCCCTCTCTCTAGTGTCTTACTTCTGTTACCTTGTCATAAAACTCCAGTAGGTTTGTGACACAGGATTTTCCTTCCCTGAAACCGTGCTGGTTGTCGTTTATAAGCTTGTGTCTTTCTAGGTGCTCCACACTCTCCTCCTGATGATCTTCTCCATGACTTTGCATACAATACACGTGTACTCACCTATTTGTACTCGCCTATTTGTGGTTGCAGGGGTCGATTCATAGCTCCTGGCCCTGCCTCTTCACTGATTGCTACTAGGTCCTCTCTCTCCCTGCTCCATGAGCTTTATCAAACCTCGTCTTAAAACTATGTATGGTTCCTGCCTACACTACGTCACTTTTTAGGCTATTCCACTTCCTGACAACTCTATGACTGAAGAAATACTTCCTAACATCCCTTTGACTCATAGGAGTCTTCAACTTCCAATTGTGACCCCTTGTTTCTGTGTCCCCTCTCTGGAACATCTTGTCTCTGTCCACCTTATATATTCCTCGCAGTATTTTATATGTCGTTATCATGTCTCCCCTAACCCTCCTGTCCTCTAGTGTCGTCAGGCCGATTTCCCTTAACCTTTCTTCGTAGGACAATCCCTTAACTCTGGGACTAGTCTTGTTGCAAACCTTTGCACTTTCTCTAATTTTTTGACGTGCTTGACCAGGTGTGGGTTCCAAACTGGTGCTGCATACTCCAGTATGGGCCTGACGTATATGGTGTACAGAGTCTTGAATGATTCCTTAGTGAGGTATTGGAACGCTATTCTTAGGTTTGCCAGCCGCCCGTATGCTGCAGCAGTTATCTGATTGATGTGTGCCTCAGGAGATGTGCTCGGTATTATAATCACCCCAAGATCTTTTTCCTTGAGTGAAGTTGCAGTCTTTGGCCACCTAGATTATACTCTGTCTGCGGTCTTCTTTGCCCTTCCTCGATCTTCGTGACTTTACATTTGGCAGGGTTAAATTCAAGGAGCCAGTTACTGGACCAGGCTTGTAGCCTGTCCAGGTCTCTTTGTAGTCCTGCCTGATCCTCGACTGATTTAATTCTTCTCATTACCTTCACGTTAATTCTTCTCATTACCTTCACATCATCTGTGTGTGTGTGTGTGTGTGTGTGTGTGTGTATACTCACCTAATTGTACTCACCTAATTGTGGTTGCAGGGGTCTAGACTCAGCTCCTGGCCCCGCCTCTTCGCTGTCCGCTACTGGGTATCTGCTCTCCCTGCTCCATGAGCTTTATCATACCTTGTCTTAAAACTATGTATGGTTCCCGCCTCCACTATATCGTTCGCTAGACTATTTCACTTCCTAACTACTCTATGGCTGAAGAAGTGCTTCCTAACATCCCTTTGACTCATCTGAGTCTTCAGCTTCCAGTTGTGTCCCCTTCTTTCTGTGTTCCCTCTCTGGAACATCCTGTCACTATCTACCTTGTCAATTCCCTGCAGTATTTTGTATGTAGTTATCATGTATAACGATAGTTATTTGGGTGTTCTTGCAGAGCGGGGTAGCAAATGATAAGGCTTCGGAGGCTTCTTACTTTATTTGTAATAAAGGTGCGAGTACACAAGCTGTGTGTCTGTGGTCATGGCCCAGGGCCATGCGCCTTGCGAGAGGGAGAGGAGTAGGCCTGTTGTCTGAGTGTTGCCTGAGCGCCAAGTGAGAGAGAGGCAGGGGTGAGGCAGACTCACATGGGTATGCCTACAGGCTTGCCCTCTGGCGGAAACTATGGGAACTAGCATGGCACGAAATATGAACTCAGCTGGCAGACAGCATGGGTTGTCTATGCAGACAGTCAGGCTGTCTACACATGTCTCCTCCTCCTCCTGTGTGTGTGTGTGTGTGTGTGTTAGTTACCATTTTGTCCTAGGCACATGTCGATTAGACACTAGGCCTGTTGTATGTGGGTGTGTGTGTGTAACGAAACACTTCGAAATGTTTCGGCCCCGCCGGGAATTGAACCCGGGCCCTCCGTGCGTGAAGCAAGAGCGCTAGCCACCATGCCATCGGGGTGTGTGTGTGTGTGTGTGTGTGTGTGTCTTAGTTACCATTTTGTCCTAGGCACATGTCAATTAGACACTAGGCCTGTTGTATGTATGTGTGTTTTGTGTGTGTGTAAGGAAACACTTCGAAATGTTTCTGCCCCACCGGGAATTGAACCCGGCCCCTCCGTGCGTGAAGCGAGAGCTTTATCCACTAGGCCACCGGGGGCTGTGTGTGTGTGTGTCGCTTGTGTTAAAGGTTTCTCATAAGAAAATCATTCCCCAGAAAGTTGTGTGAGCAACTACGGGGTCGAGCGCTTACTTGTAAAGAATTGTTATCGGGCAGCGACCTGGTATGGCAGTACTGCTGACCCCCCATAGCCCCCTCCCTCTAGATAACGACATCGTTAGACCAGAGTTTGTTTACCAGGATATGTGAGCTTGTTAGCGCGTTTGTCAGGAAGTTGGTAAAGTAAGATTTTAAACTGATAGACGGAGGCAGCAGTCCTAGGGACGGAGGCTGCAGTCCTAGGAACGGAGGCAGCAGTCCTAGGGACGGAGGCTGCAGTCCTAGGGACGGAGGCAGCAGTCCTAGGGACGGAGGCTGCAGTCCTAGGGACGGAGGCTGCAGTCCTAGAACGGGAGGCAGAGTCTAGGACGGAGGCTGCCCTAGGGACGGAGGCTGCAGTCCTAGGGACGGAGGCTGCAGTCCTAGGGACGGAGGCTGCAGTCCTAGGGACGGAGGCTGCAGTCCTAGGGACGGAGGCTGCAGTCCTAGGGACGGAGGCAGCAAGAATGACTGAGATATGTTAGGGAAATGTTCAGAAAATAAGATAGCTTATAAAAACAAGAGGAGTCTACAGAGATAGAGAGAGAGGAGAAAGGCAAAAAAAAAAAAAAAAAAAAAACTGTCGTAGCATCTAAATATTGAAATAGTCGGAACGCAAGAAATAAAATAGACGAACTAAAACTAATTGCATGTTGGTGGGAAATATATATTATAGCAATAATCGAGAGCTGTTTCAATTTCAAAAATAGGGACATGCCTGCTGAATGCCACATACATGGGTATAAATTATTCCACAGAAATAATTTATATCCCTGTGGGCGGAGTTGCTATGTGTGTTAGGGGGGGAAATTAATGGTGTTGGATCAGAAACGATATAAAGATGGAAGGGATAACCAGGGAATCTATTTGGGTACGATTACCAGTAAGAACATGAAAAAGTAATCTTAGGTGTGAGCTGTGGACCCCCGAATATCGATAGTGACCACGGTAAACTTCACGATAGTGACCACGGTAAACTTCTATGGGGAGAAATTGCCAAGGCATTTAGAGACGAAGATGTAGGTTTTAATGGGAGAATTTAACTTTAGCCGAATTGACTGGAGCAATTTGACAGAACAAACAAGGAATCTCTGATAAATAATCTTGAGGTTAATGAAGAGCTTGGTTTTAGCGTCTCATAATGATAACGAACTCAAGTTCCCAATGTTTACGATGCAGATTGTTTGTAGTAGCTAAGTGTGGAGTGTGGTAACCTGACTAGGTATTACCCCGGGGGGCGCCACATGCGACTGTTTCCCAAACACTCTCAAAGCTGCCCAGCTGACCGTATTCAAAATAGAAAAAATAAATTAGTTATGAATTAACGTAAATGGATGAGTTGTTTTCCATCGCTCTTCCTCCCCCACCCATAACTCATCCTCCTCCACCCATTTTTCACCCTCCACCACCCATCACTCTTCCTCCCCATCATTCTCCCTCCTCCACCCATCACTCTCCCTCCCCACCCATCACTCTCCCTTCCCACCCACCCACCCATCACACAAACCTCAGAGAGGTGACGAGCGACAAGCGTAGAGTGTGTGAGGAGAGTTTTAATTAAGCCTACCACAACACGTAGCTACTGTGGGACAAGCCAGGGAAAATCCCATGTTTCCCATGCAGGAGTAACTCCCACAGTCAGAAAACAAATCTGAAAATCTGGGAGAGATTATGAGAGGAAGACATGAGGACACTTAGAATGGTTATTAAAAGATTAAAAAGGAAGGCACAAAACAACTCATGATAGTCAAGTACAATGATGCATAGTAGAGAAACAAGAAACAAACACAGGACAAGAAAGTCAGAATGGTGAAACACGAGAAATGTACACAGCATAATAGCCAGGAAAACCCAGCAAACTATACTGAAACAGCGAGATAGCAAGGAAAACCCAGCAAACAATACAGAAACACAGCGAGGCAGCCAGGAAAACCCAGTAAACAATATTGAAACAACGAGGCAGCAAGGAAAACCCAGCAAACAATACAGAAACACATGCGAGGTAGCCAGGAAAATCCAGTAATCAATACTGAAACAACGAGGCAACCAGGAAAATCAATAATCAGTACTGAAATACAGCAGGTAGCCAGGAAACATTGCATTAAACAATGTTGAAACAACAACATAGCCAGGAAAACTAAGGAAACAATAATGAAACATAGCAAGATGGACAGGAAAACCCACTAAATAATACCGAAACACACCAAGGTAGCCAGGAAATCCCAGTAAACATTGTAGTAAACAAGACTGAAAGTGCCATAGAGAAAATACAGAAAAGAAGGAATGTGTAGATACTATGTCAGGAGAATTAGCGACTGTGTAATAATATATATATATATATATATATATATATATATATATATATATATATATATATATATATATATATATATAAATTTGATCTTATACGTTTAAAGATTCTTTTTTTCATTTATGTTAATATAAAAATTAATGATTTTGTACCAATAGAACCTTAGGAAACTTACCTAACCTTATTATAGCAAGCGCATTTTAAATTTACCCTAATCCAACTAAATATATTTTATATAAGTTTATAATAATTTAATAATTATTGGTTCAGAATGATTTTGGCGAAATTATTGCATACACAAATTTTCGCTTGCCCTATTCGGCTAGACGTGCGTTGATATTTAAGTCAAAATCACAAGTTTTACGTATTCGGCACGACATATATATTTATACATTCATATCAGAAAGTACTCAAGCATGTTGCGATCCGTGCAGTGCAGCTCTGGTAAAGAGTGTGGATAGTTCCATCTAAAGACGTATACATCATTACTACGTCAAGAGAACACGACGATACAGAACTTCAGCTGCCGTACGTACGCATCATGAAGCCGAAGGCACAGTAAACAATAATAATTTAGGGAGAGACACCAACTGAGGAAGAAATAAAGAAACTCAGTGAAAGAACACAGGGAAGACAGACACACGTGGCAGTGGGACACAGGGAAGACAGACACACGTGGCAGTGGGACACAGGGAAGACAGACACACGTGGCAGTGGGACACAGGGAAGACAGACACAGGTGGCAGTGGGACACAGTGAAGACAGACACACGTGGCAGTGGGACACAGGAAGACAGACACACGTGGCAGTTGGACACAGTGAAGACAGACACACGTGGCAGTGGACAGGAAGACAGACACACGTGGCAGTGGGACACAGGAAGACAGATACACGTGGCAGTGGGACACAGGGAAGACAGACACACGTGGCAGTGGGACACAGTGAAGACAGACACACGTGGCAGTGGGACACAGGGAAGACAGACACACGTGGCAGTGGGACACAGTGAAGACAGACACACGTGACAGTGGGACAGGGAAGACAGACACACGTGGCAGTGGGACACAGGGAAGACAGATACACGTGGCAGTGGGACACAGTGAAGACAGACACACGTGGCAGTGGGACACAGTGAAAACAGACACACGTGGCAGTGGGACACAGGGAAGACAGACACACGTGGCAGTGGGACACAGGGAAGACAGACACACGTGGCAGCGGGACACAGGGAAGACAGACACACGTGGCAGTGGGACACAGTGAAGACAGACACACGTGGCAGTGGGACACAGTGAAGACAGACACACGTGGCAGTGGGACACAGTGAAGACAGACACACGTGGCAGTTGGACACAGTGAAGACAGACACACGTGGCAGTGGGACAGGGAAGACAGACACACGTGGCAGTGGGACACAGTGAAGACAGATACACGTGGCAGTGGGACACAGGGAAGACAGACACACGTGGCAGTGGGACACAGGGAAGACAGACACACGTGGCAGTGGGACACAGTGCAGACAGACACACGTGGCAGTGGGACACAGTGAAGACAGACACACGTGGCAGTGGGACACAGTGAAGACAGACACACGTGGCAGTGGGACACAGGGAAGACAGACACACGTGGCAGTGGGACACAGGGAAGACAGACACACGTGGCAGTGGGACACAGGGAAGACAACACACGTGGCAGTGGGACACAGCGAAGCAGTTCATCACACACCAAGACCAAACATGCAACGGCACACATTAAAGACAGCTCCGGGGAGACTAAAACAATGTTTACGTTAGGAGCCATATCACAAGACTGAACAGTATCAGAGGCGCTTATAAAACTCACACTAAACCAACGCATCTGAGGGAAAATCCTCCTCTCTGTTTTGCCAACATTGAGGTTTTAAAAATTAATAAAATAATACAAGTTAGCCATGTAAGTGGGCTCGTCACTAGAGGCAAATATTATGTTTGGAGCATTTGCAGAAATGCATTCAAGGGTTGTTATGGACAGCGACACAGTATATCGGTAATAAATTTCGATACCGGTATATGTAGGTGTGACTGAGTTAATAGGTAACAGGGAGGGACAGCACTATATTTTAAAGACACGTTTTGTTATACAGAACTGTTAAATTCATCAACTGATTCACTAGAAGTACTGGTTATTAAAGTGGTAAAAGGAATCTAGTAAATTATCTATGTATATAAACAACTGTCAACAACGGATGAAGAATTCACAGAATAATAAGGAGGACAGACAGCTGCCTAAAAAAAATTGAAAATCCCACACCAAATATTACCCTCCTCGAAGATTTCAACCTCCCAAATGCAAAATATAAGATGGTCGAACACAGCCAGCAGAATGACAGGGTGGGTAATGAACCTTCAAAACAAGGGAAGACAGTGACACTGTTCAGGTCACTTGTGTTCTCAAGTGTGAAGCCGAAAAACTCACAATAAAATGGTCAAATGTGCAGCCACGAGCTTAAATTTTACTCTCTGCCATCAATGAATTTGGATGCCTCATTTCCGAGCGTCTGAAGCTCCACTACGGAGGATTTTGGAAGTTATCTGAGACATTCCAGTATGCTGGGAATGGGTTCATTAAGTTTGGTCATAGGGAACGTAAACATACCAATTGTTCCTAGAATCTGGTCCTCGTTACCGTACACAAGCGTTTAAAATTTGAATCCGATAGGATGAAGGATTCTCGAGTTATGAGCGAAATAAAATGAAAAGTTGGAAGAAAAATCAGGTAACCGATTAACAGGTGTAAATATCTAAGAGGAAACTGGACAAGTACTTCCGCCAAGTGCCAGATCCACCAGGCTGCGAAGGCCATGCGGGCCAGCAGGCCGCCAACAGCAACAGTCTGGTTGACAAGCACTACATATGCCTGGCCCAAGGCCGGGATGCGGGAGTAGGAAAACTCCAAAGTGGTCACAGTTACATAAGGGCTCCTCCGCCAGTGAGCCGCGGCACTCTGATATAATCGGCTGAAGTCTCTTGTCTATACGCACATCCGCTCGTGTAAAATATTGAGGTGGCCGCACTTTGTACCGGCGTGTGATACACAAGGTCTAGAGTGCCAAGACCTTACTTACGTACCGACTTACTACTGCATTGCGACATCTACGAGGTGATTGTATTCAGGGAAAAATTCTTGCAAGATTAACACACTACCACACACACTGATTATTTACACTTATTCGGAGGTGCAGAGGAGTTGAAATAATTTATAGAACATATGGGTATTGACAGCCATCTTAGAGAGCAAACAATTTGTAGACTCGGCATGTAAATCAAAAATATCAATCAGAAAGTGTCTATGGCACACACACACAGTGAAGAGACAGGGCCAGGCGCTATGAATCGACCCCTGTAACCACAGTTAGGTGAGTACAATTTGGTGAGTACACACAATCCTTGTCTGGGACGAAGAGTGTAAGGGTGATGAAGAGGTATAGACTGATGTCTGTCACTTCATGAGAAGAAGTAAAAGTATTGTCATGAGTGTCAGTCGTTTGATAACGAGTCATAACGCTCGTTGGTCTAGTTTGGCTTCTTGATCATTTTGAACGAGTTTGATGGTCCATGTGAGCTTCCTCGGTTATTCCACTAGCACCTCTACCTCTGACTTCCAGTTTATTTCCGCATAGCTATCTGAAACTGGAAACAGACAAGGTTCCTCTAACATTACAACCTGGTACTACTTTATTATCTTAGTAGCAATGTGACAATTAGTAAAAAACAGTAATCTTCTTCAAGAGATCTTTCCGTATCCTCTGGAAGATGAGTTTAGAGTTGAGTGCATTAATCAATGAGAGCATCAACAACATAACTCGACTGAGGAAGAGAAAACGAGATCTCATGTGGTAGACGCATATCAGACCTTTACTATACAAAGTATTGAACATCTCCCGTCATGCTGTTAAGGGAAGAGTTTAGGTTACTCTGTAAACGCGAAATTGCGTCGTCCCACGAACCACAGTCAAGGTTGATCGTCACTCGCAATGCGTCACTGATTTTCAGGTTGGTATGTTCAGGAAGGGTTGCTCGGGGGAGGACGTGTGGCCACAGCAGCGAGTCGAATATTGAACTTACTGCAGAAGAGATCCTGTAACGTTAAACATTTATAAATTCCTAACATTATCGGAGAGAAAGACTCGAGGACAGGTGTAAGGATGGAGGGTGAGCCTCCCTCAGAGCTCTTTACCCACTGTCTCGACACTTATCAGCCACCAGAACGAGTTCGCAGTAACGTCGCAAGTTCCGGAGTATAACGAACAAGTGCTTATTGCCTTTCTCCGAAGTCAAGAAATTCTTCAACAGATCAACAGAAGTTCTTTACAGTAACTCTTCAAACTAGATAGAGGGGGGAGGGGGTGAAGTACCAGCTTGTTGAGGGGTTCTTGATTCAAGAGACTGCAGCTACTTTTTCCTCCCTTACATCAAACCTGATTACCTCCCATTCCCCAAGTGCTGTATGACCCTTACGGATTTAGAACTTTCTCATGAATATAATAATTATTTGCAAGTTCAGCTAAGTAAACGTACAGGCGAGAAAATGCAAGAGAGAGAGAGAGAGAGAGAGAGAGAGAGAGAGAGAGAGAGAGAGAGAGAGAGAGAGAGAGAGAGAGAGGGTGGGTGGGTAGATGGGTGGGGAGGGAACCACAGGCAACAACTTCCAGCCTCAGCCTGAAATAGAGGAAGGAAACGTCAATCCTGTTTTGCCACTGTGAAGGATGTCTCTGGCGGTCTGCGGTTGATTGTGACGGTCCTCTAGCGCCGTGTGTTGCTCTGTGTTACTCTGTGATGAGCTGTGTTGCTCTGTGTTACTCTGTGATGATCTCTGTTGCTCTGTGTTACTAAGTGATGACATGTGTTGCTCTGTGTTACGCTGTGATGACCTGTGTTGCTATGTTACTATGTGATGACCTGTGTTGCTATGTGTTACTCTGTGATGCTCTCTGTTGCTCTGTGTTGATCTGTGATGATCTGTGTTGTTATGCGGTGGTTTGTGTTGGACTTTGATGGTCTTAGTGTGTTGGTCTGTGGTGATCTCTGGGGGTCTCAGACAGTGGATGGGGGTCTGTGGTGATCTCTGGGGGTCTCAGACGGTGGATGGGGGTCTGTGGTGATCTCTGGGGTCTCAGACGGTGTATGGGGGTCTGTGGTGATCTCTGGGGTCTCAGACGGTGGATGGGGGTCTGTGGTGATCTCTGGGGTCTCAGACGGTGTATGGGGGTCTGTGGTGATCTCTGGGGGTCTCAGACGGTGGATGGGGGTCTGTGGTGGAAGGCTTGTCTGTCGTGTTTTGTCAAATTTATTTCGAACACATGAGACACTTTAAAGTAGTCTTGTAAAAACTGTAAATGAGAAAGTTTCGCTTGGTTTACAAGGTTTCCCAAGTCAGTAGAGAACATATGAAGAACAAAGTTAACGTGTCATAGTGAGGTGTAGTTGACTGCTTCATTATGTCTCTAGTCTCACGACATCTATACCTGTTATATACCTGTGATATACTTGTGATATACCTGTGATGTACTTGTGGCCGGTTTTAAGGTCTCTTCTACCCCTGCAGCCCGGCCTAAGGCTAGGTTTTCTTACTGACCACTTGGCTAACCATGGACCACCGCTCCACTTATTCATCACATCCCGGTTGATCCGGCACTTTCCTATGTGATGACTCGCCTTAGTTCTGCTGCGCTCATTTTGAATTCTTCATTATTTCCATAACTAAACAGTTAAAAATTGTCACCATTGACTATCCTGTTATTATATTTGTTCATTTGAAAGCTTTGTTGATATCTGTATTTTTTTCTGTCTTCTACTGAGATGACGTTCATTCTCCCTTTGGTGTCGTCCACAAAAGGCTTTACAAAGGTGTAGTTAGTGTTCATATCTGTGAGGCTGAGACTCAAGTGCTGTTACTAGCATCTTGTCTTAGGCTGTAGAAATATTTATTCTGCTGAGACTGCATTTTATTTACTGCCATTCCTTGCGATCTGTTGAAATTTGAATATCAATTTCCTCTACTTTCAGTGCTATACTTATTGCCCTTGTTTTATGAGGCATTACTCCATGATCGCATTTGTCAAAAGTCTGGGTAAAATTTGCTCAGGTTACATAAGTGTTTTGTTATATTTCTGCTGAATACGTGATCACCTCATATTTTCAACATTTGTATGCTACCTTGATTTAGCGGAATAGTAATGGAAGTGCTTATAAGAGCGGAGTGTGGACATTTTTCTTTCCTGTATTTCTCTCCTTGACAGTCATAAAGCTTGTTGCAGTTCATGAGATGGTTGTGGGTGTCCTGTTGAATAATATGTTGTATCAGTTATTCGTTCTGCACGCCCAAGTGTGTTCCCTGATGCGTGCTGTGTGAGGTTTCACCTTCGTTCTCTCCATCGCAGCCATCACACACAATGAGGTCACTCCCGACTTTCTCTTCGTTCTTGTGGTTGTGTTTGGCCCTGGTGACCTCCTTGACACAACCCAACCACCAAAATGGAGAGAAAACTGGGACTTACTCCCTTCCTCATGTGGCAGGAGACACATGGCGGGACGTCGACACACTCATCAGTGACCTCATGAAGAACACATACACAGTGAACACATGCGCATGCAGAACACATAACATCAACAACGGACGCGTTCTTCAGCGGGACACCCAACACAATTTTTGCGAACAAGACGGAAAGTTGGAAAATTACCTAAAATTGACAAGTGGGAATAAAAACACTGGTAGCAGATCTTTTTAAAATGATCCTCTGCTACCTATGTCTTTATTCATGATAACAAGCTCAGTCATCAACGAAGAAGGGCACAGTTACAGAAGCAAACACCTGCAACACACTGCTCCAACCAACACCTGCAACACACTGCTCCAACCAACACCTGCAACACACTGCTCCAACCAACACCTGCAACACTGTGTCTCGACAATCAAGGCAACTTCCAAATAACCAAATAAAATCAGACATAGTGAGAACATACACATGATGAGAACATACACATGGTGAGAACATACACATGGTGAGAACATACACATGGTGAGAACATACACATGGTGAGAACATACACATGGTGAGAACATACACATGATGAGAACATACACATTGTGAGAACATACACATGGTGAGAACATACACATGATGAGAACATACACATGGTGAGAACATACACATGGTGAGAACATACACATGGTGAGAACATACACATGATGAGAACATACACATGATGAGAACATACACATGATGAGAACATACACATGATGAGAACATACACATGGTGAGAACATACACATGATGAGAACATACACATGATGAGAACATACACATGGTGAGAACATACACATGATGAGAACATACACATGATGAGAACATACACATGATGAGAACATACACATGATGAGAACATACACATGGTGAGAACATACACATGGTGAGAACATACACATGGTGAGAACATACACATGGTGAGAACATACACATTGTGAGAACATACACATGGTGAGAACATACACATGGTGAGAACATACACATGATGAGAACATACACATGATGAGAACATACACATGGTGAGAACATACACATTGTGAGAACATACACATGGTGAGAACATACACATGATGAGAACATACACATGATGAGAACATACACATGATGAGAACATACACATGATGAGAACATACACATGGTGAGAACATACATATGATGAGAACATACACATGATGAGAACATACACATGATGAGAACATACACATGGTGAGAACATACACATGGTGAGAACACACACATGATGAGAACATACACATGGTGAGAACATACACATGGTGAGAACATACACATGGTGAGAACACATACATGATGAGAACATACACATGGTGAGAACATGAATATACACATGATATACTAGACCAGTCACCTGCATTTCACTTTCTGACACTTTTTTGATATGGAAATTCTTTACTGAATGCTTTCTTGACTAACTTGATAAAACTGAAGGTTTCAAATGGTATGTGGTAATTTGTGTATGTCTGTGGTCTGTGCTTGTCTGTAATGATCTGTGGTGGTTTTCGACAATCTGTAGAACAGTCTACGGTGGTCCGTTTTAGTCTGTGCCAGTTTGCATTGGTCTGTGGTCGTTATAAACATTCACTGGTGGTCAGTGTTCGTCTGTGGTGGTCAGTGTTCGTCTGTGGTGGTCTGTGATTCTCTCATTTGGTGTGTGAGAATCGTCGTGTTCCTTGCACTGCTATGTATCTCACAGACTCACACATATTGCCCACAGACGTACCGACAACGGCACTGTGAGGTGCTGGAGATCACACCCGGGGCGGATGATGCGGGCGTGGGCGGCGCGGGCGTGGGCGGCGCCGGTCTCAACTACCGCCACCCTCTGGTAGGTCTTCCCAGCCGTGCTACCTTCGTCTGGTTCCTGGGCGTCCTCAGACTGGGCTGGCAGAGACCCCTGGAGTTCACCGACTTCGGAAAGTAAGTAGTGAAAGTTAAGTGTTGTGTGGGTTGTGTGGGTGGTGTGGGTGGTGTGGGTGGTGTGGGTGGTGGATGGTGTGGGTGGATCATGGGTAAGTTGAGTGGTGGATGACAAGTAATGTGGGTGAGAGAGGCGTGATATATATTTTAATTGACGTAAATAGGTGCAGGGATACCTGGAACCCAATACTTGAATACTTTCAGCAGGTACTGGAGTTATTTACACAATGAAGTGGAGTATTTTTTTACACAGGATATTGCATTCCAGCAAGTAATGGAGTTACACACAGGAGTGGAGTGTTGTTTTTTTACACAGGATATAACGTTCCAGCAAGACTCTTAAGAAGTATTGGAGTTTTCTAACATATTTTACCTTCTGGATGAGACCCAGAACAATCGGCTAACACATGAACGCCTATTTTTACTGCTAGGTAGCCAAGGGTTACAGGGGTTAATGTGGTGGGTGGTGGGCGCCAAGACGGATGAGGTACTAGGAGACAAGGGGACGCTAGGAGGTGAGGGGAAGCTAGCAGGCGAGGGGTCACTAGGAGGCGAGGGGACGCTAGGAGGCGAGGGGATGTTAAAGAGGCGAGGGGACGCTAGGAGACGAAGGGACACTAGTAGACGAGGGGACACTAGGAGACAAAGGGACGCCAGGAGGTGAGGGGAAGCTAGGAGGTGAGGGGACGCTAATAAGGAGTATGGTCTCGGACACCTGGGGGACTGGCGAGCAATTTCATGGCCACTCCTCCAGCGGGCGATCGATTTCCGCAATTAACCAAGTCTAAAATTACAACCACTAGCATGAGCAAGGATGGAGGAGACCTCGAAATATTTTGAGATTAAAAAAAAAAAAAAGTAGTCTCCGTACTTGAAAAGGCTGGGAGATCAGCCTTGCAAACTTAGAGACTTGTTCACTAAGGTTAAAGCGGTGGACGTTAATACATTACGCTGTTGTTTATCAGGACTTCAGTGAGAAGTCTGAAAAGGTTTCACACCAGAGACTGAAGTGGTTGCAAACTGTATTTGAGATATTGTCACTTGGATTAGTAAGTTTAATTAAGTACAGGTACATGTAAGTACAATTATCATACATACTGTAAATTACTTAGGATAACCCCAAAACAGTCAAACAAGGTCACTTATTTCCATTGGAGTCCTTAGCTAACCTATAGACGGAGCTGATGCGAAACCCAACGTTTATGTGAACATTTTGATGCAAGTTGAACTGAAGCTCTGGGCAGCCAGACGTTGCCACAAGCTGCTTCTATAACCTACGACTTCGTGTTCCCATATCAATGCGCTGGAAACATACAGTGAAGGATGAGAAGACTTCATTGATTCCTTCCAACAGAAATCTTTCCTTTGGAGGGAAGTAAAGTTTGTTTGGTAGCTTTATTATGCACCCCCATACCCGTCCTGTGGGAGATGGTCAAAATAATAGAGTCAAATAATGGGTTAACGAACTGGGCCTCACTGTTAGGATGGCTAAGCATCTTACAGTTATGATTTACTAGATTGTGATCCGGTTACCATTGTAAGACATGTAATAATCCTTAAATCTAGATTAACTTAGAAGGCATTAAATAAGTGAGAACAATACTGAAATATACCAATGGCGCATAGGCATAAATAATAAAAAAAGAGTGACAGTGCCGAAAATATTCTTCCAAAAAAGTGCGAACTCGCAACATTGGATTCAGATTGAATAAATTCAGATTTAGGAAGGATACAGGAAAAACTGCCAAGCAGCGCCATGGAAGCCAATATTTTGGGCGGCTATAAAAAGTTTTAGTTATATCGAATGGATAGATGTGAATGGTACAATGGGTTGAGGGAGGGAGAAAAAGGAAGCATTTTTGCGTCATGAATTATGCTTGCTGGAAGTGGTTTGTGTGGCAGGAGTGGTGAGGTAGACGCTGGTACACTGATCAGGGAGCCAGAGGCGTAGTGAGTGACTGGGCGCTCAATACGCCTCTTGTGGCACGACCCAGGATACGCCAGGCAGGTATTGACCAACTCCGAGGGAACACTGCAAGGGTGTAATATTTGTGTCCCACTACGATGTTTGTGTCTCACTACGGTGTTTATGTCTCACCACGGTGTTTGTCTCACTACGATGTTTGTGTCTCACCACGGTGTTTGTCTCACTACGGTTTTTGTGTCTCACTACGGTGTTTGTGTCTCACTACGATGTTTGTGTCTCACTACGGTGTTTGTGTCTCACCACGGTGTTTGTGTCTCACCACGGTGTTTGTCTCACTACGGTGTTTGTGTCTCACTACGGTGTTTGTGTCTCACTACGGTGTTTGTGTCTCACCACGGTATTTGTCTCACTACGATGTTTGTGTCTCACTACGGTGTTTGTCTCACTACGATGTTTGTGTCTCACCACGGTGTTTGTCTCACTACGATGTTTGTGTCTCACTACGATGTTTGTGTCTCACTACGGTGTTTGTGTCTTACCACGGTGTTTGTGTCTCACCACATTATTTGTGTCTCTCCGCGGTGTTTGTGTCTTAGTACGGTGTTTGTGTCTCACCACTGTGTTTGTGTCTCACCACTGTGTTTGTGTCTCATCACGGTGTTTGTGTTTCAACACAGTGTTTGTGTCTTACTACGGTGTTTGTGTCTCATCACGGTGTTTGTGTCTAATCACGGTGTTTGTGTCTCATCACGGTGTTTGTGTCTCATCACGGTGTTTGTGTCTCATCACGGTGTTTGTGTCTCATCACGGTGTTTGTGTCTCATCACGGTGTTTGTGTTCTCAGTTTGTCTACACGGTGTTTGTGTCTCATCACGGTGTTTGTGTCTCACCACGGTGTTTGTGTCTCATCACGGTGTTTGTGTCTCACCACGGTGTTTGTGTCTCATCACGGTGTTTGTTCCTCACCACCGTGTTTGCCTTTAAGTGAGAAACAAAACAAGCCAGGGGGGGGGGACGGAAATTTTCAGCTCAAGATTTTTCACACTTCCATGCTTCATCAGGAGCTGTGTAATGTTGCAAGAGCAGCAACAGGTAGACTGAGGGGTAATTTTCTTCTCAGAGGAAAAGTAGCGTCAACAAGCAACTTTTCCTCTGAGAAAACCTCCCCTCATATATTTTCAATATATCTTTCTTTCTTTCTTTCAACACGTCGGTCGTTTCCCACCGAGGCAGTGTGGTCCAAAAGGAAAAACGAAAGTTTCTCCTTTTACATTTAGTAATATATACAGGAGAAGGGGTTACTGGCCCCTTGCTCCCGGCATTTTAGTCGCCTCTTACGACACGCATGGCTTACGGAGGAAGAATTCTGTTCCACTTCCCCATGGAGACAAGAGGAAATAAGAACAAGAAATAGTAAGAAAATAAAAGAAAACCCAGAGGGGTGTGTATATATATGCGTGTACATGAATGTGTAGTGTGACCTAAGTGTAAGTAGAAGTAACAAGACATACCTGAACTCTTGCATGTTTATGAGACAGAAAAAAGACACCAGCAATCCTACCATCATGTAAAACAATTACAGGCTTTCGTTTTACACTCACTTGGCAGGACGGTAGTACCTCCCTGGGTGGTTGCTGTCTACCAACCTACTACCTAAATATATATATATATATATATATATATATATATATATATATATATATATTTGATATATATATATATATATATATATATATATATATATATATATATATATTGATATATATATATATATATATATATATATATATATATATATATATATATATATATATATATATATATATATATATATATATATATATATATAATTCAAATATATATATATAAATAAATAAATCCAAATAAAATAAATTCAAATATTCATACTGTATCGCAACAACGATACAGTATAAACACCACAGGAGTTGAATGATAGCTTTAGGCCTTCTGCTGCAATCAACACATCAGAGCTTGCAGCATTCAGAAATGACTGGCTTACTGTGTATAACAGTTGATACCACGAGGACCACAATGGAAATAAGTCACTTTGCTTGACGTTTTGAGTTCCTTTATCCACTTCTCCGAGGCTATGGGTCCCACAATTTGCACTAGAGGTGGACCCCATCCTATATTGTTTTATATTTAAATATATATATATATATATATATATATATATATATATATATATATATATATATATATATATATATATATATATATATATATATATATATATATATATATATACCATGGTGTAAACCTTAGTAATAAATACCTAGAAGCTGGTATAGAAAAACACGTAAGTGTTTGCTTACGTGTTTTTCTAACCCAAATATATTTCATATATGTTCTATATTCTGTTCATTTGAACACTTCATTTCCGGATGTTTGCCTCGTTCTGTTTCATTCTGACTCAGTTGCTATGTTCCTATCAAATTTATCTGTACCTCTTGAGTGTTAGGTAACAACAGTGTGACCTTAACCTTTGACCTCTGACCCTCAGGTTACCCAAGGAGGAGGAGTCCCGCTTCCAGTACGAGAGGTTCTTCAGGCAGTACCTAGAGACTCAGGTGAGTGTACCTGAGTACATGGGTGCCTGGGAGTGCCTGAGTCATAACCTGCTTGTCACTGGTACAGAGCTACACTCGTAATGTTCCATCTTCAACATTTATTGTGTTCCATAATTTGCTTTAAGTTTTAATGACCGTAGCACCTCTGAGCTCCACCTAAATCCCGTTCCATCGGTCTACCAATCGTTTTGCGAAGGAATATTTTCCCTTATTTCTTTTCCTAGATACATTTTCCCCACTGGTCACAGCTGTGTCCTGCTGTGTGTCCTACTGTGTGTCGTGCAACGTTTTCATTGTCTACCTTCTTCAGTAAGTTTGCAATGATTTTTAGTGTTATTTATATTTCTTCATAACTGATGTATAACTTTGTACTTCATTCTGTGTTATCTCCACATTTTTTTCCTATAGTGTAAATCGTTTAGTAAACCGACAAGTTGAAGAATTAGACATTTCAGTCTCAAGACTGATGGACCGAGGACATCCACTCAAGACTGAGGGACTGATTACCCCAAACTCCCTCTCATCTTCCACCACTCATCTCTGTAACGGACTGAGGAAGCCACTTGTTGGCGAAACGTTTCCACAATAAAGATTCCCAAATGTTGCAAAAATGTCTAATTCTTCAACTTTGTTTTTATCTAGATGCAGACGCCATTCTACCATATGTATATTGAAAATATATATACTATATATGCACTTCACTGTGCATATACGTTGGTAAGACCGAGAAGAGCAAGACTTTTTAACCCTCGTGAAGTGTTCACTGGTGTGTTGAGGTGAGACACAGCTGTGTTGAGGTGAAACACAGATGTGTTGAGCCTCACGTTCATTTCATTGATACTTTATGTGTTCCTCGGTATCAACAGTAAATTCTGATAAGACCGATATTTTAATGCCCTCACCGTGTACAGCGCACCCGGATATAACGGACGAAGACCGTTTCTTGAAGTATACCTCTCTAGGGTTAAGACAAACTGTCAGTCTAGAGGAGAACTTACTAAAGTTTTCTATTCTCGTCTGGAAGACAAGTGTCCCTGAAGTGCAGAGACAAGGGTATTTCTGGGAGAAGGTTTTTACTTTGTGTAGAGCCTAGGGGCCAGGAGCCCCATGTCTGTGAGCGGATGAATTTAACATTTGACCTATGGCCCGTGGGCCGGATCCGGAACACGGGCCGTAGATTCACTCTGTTTAGAGCTTTATAAAGTCAATGTTTACTCTAAGTAGAGCAGAACGATGCCTTGTCCCAATAAAACCTACTTCATGAACGTATATTTTTCTTCATTGCTTCATTTTCGACTCACCCCCCTTCCCTTTTCTTCCTTCCAAGGTCTGTTCCAGTAAGTCATATCAGATCGGGTGGGAGGTCAGGTCACCGTCGCTATGGAAGGTCTTCGCCAAGACGTACTGGCGGCAGATGGCAGCCGGCGGGGTCTTGAAGTTGCTGGGAGACGCCGTCAACGTAGTGGGACCCCTGGCCATAGCACTCATCGTCTCTTACGTCAGTGAGGTTCAGGACGGGTCCCTGAAGCAGCAAGGCGTCGTGGTCAGGCAGGTGAGGGAATAAGTAAACTAACTTATGACGAATTAGATACTTGTCTTCTGTTTACATTCTGGGTATCACAGACTAGTCTTCTCCTTTGTATTTTCGATCGAATGTATACTAAACCATTATACTATTCACCTTATCACCAGGGCAGCGCCAGAATTTCTGTACTAGGGGCTTCGGGGTTGCTATTTGCTTTTAAGGAGGAGGAAGTCTAGGACACTTGTTTTGAAGCAGCGCGAGGCTAGGACACTTGTTTTGAAGCAGCGCGAGGCTAGGACACTTGTTTTGAAGCAGCGCGAGGCTAGGACACTTGTTTTGAAGCAGCGCGAGGCTAGGACACTTGTTTTGAAGCAGCGCGAGGCTAGGACACTTGTTTTGAAGCAGCGCGAGGCTAGAACACTTGTTTTAAAGCAGCGCGAGGCTAGGACACTTGTTTTGAAGCAACGTTATTAATATTTTTATTTGGGGGGCTGAGATAATTTGGGGGCTGAAGCCCCCAAGCCCCCCGTTGGCGCCGCTACTACTTATCACCCACATATTTCATAATAAAAGAAAAATCAAGGTGGTGGGATAAGGGATACAAGGTATTTTCAATACTTTGTTTACAAATGCATGTATGACCCTAGTCTGAGGTAATCAGTCCTCCTCTCAGCCTTGATGGAAGATGATCAGCCAGGCTAAGAGACTCATGATACATAGCTATCATATTAAATAAAGTAGCAGCACAGTGGTGATACAATCACTTTTGTTCTACAATATATTCTGCAGCTACACTATCTCCTTGGCGAACCATTACTCACAGTTTCAGGGGCCGAGCTCAACCCCGGCACATCATCAGTAACATGTCTGACACGTCATTATTCATCTTAGACAAGCCTTCAAGTGTGTGGCTAAGGTCTGTAATAAGGACAAGTATCCACTTACCCTAAGGAAGGCAGGTGAGGGACTTTGGACAGGCAGGTAATGGAGTCTGGCTAGTCAGCTGAAAGAGTCTGCCCAGGCATGTGAGAGAGTCTGGCCAGGCATGTGAGAGAGTCTGGCCAGGCATATGAGAGTCTGGCCAGGCATGTGAGAGAGGCTGGCCAGGCATGTGAGAGAGTCTGACCAGACAGGTGAGAGAGTCTGGCCAGACAGGTGAGGGAATTTTGAGAGGCAGACATCGGTGTATATATTTACTATGTAAACATTTATTAGGTTCAATATAGTTACGCAACATTAGAAAACAAAACACAGACCACAAAATTAGTTTCTTCACATATTTTATTGGCCAGGTTACCAGACCACTGCAAATGAGTTACTTTGCTTTGCTTTACTGGATTCTCCTAAGTTCTTCCAGGTTACTCCGTGTTATCTGAGGTTCAACCAATATAATGCTGTTTAAAACCTCCTTTCATTAACATATGATCTCTCAAGACCACCGTCAAGGTCTTGCACGTTACGGTCGGTCATATCTACGTAAAACTTACAATGATCGCGATGTTTACTGTGTAACTGTGAATGATGCTTGAAGGGTTGTGCAGTTGTGAGGGTGATCACTATCACTAGGAAATTATAATAACATGGAAACATATGGCATAGTGACTATTACTCTGTAGGATTATCTATTTAAAGTTCCACTATCTAGTTCAAGTTTCACGATCTATTTAAAGCTACACTATCTGTTTCAATCCGTTCATTATAATTATTATTATAATTATGGAGGAGCGCTAAACCTGTAGGATTATACAGCGCATGTGGGGGAGGGATGGAAGGTATTCAGGCTTAATTCAGGAAACCGGACCACAGATCCAATTCCCTAGATCAAGATCCCTTCACCAGCGTCAAGGATCCTCCAGTAAGGGATCATGACAGTTCGGAACCCAGAAACAATGAAAGTTGTATTACCTGTAGTTATGTTACCCGTAGTTATGTTACCCGTAGTTATGTTACCTGTAGTTATGTTACCTGTAGTTTATGTTACCCGTAGTTATGTTACCTGTAGTTATGTTACCTGTAGTTATGTTACCTGTAGTTATGTTACCTGTAGTTATGTTACCTGTAGTTATGTTACCTGTAGTTATGTTGCCCGTAGTTATGTTACCTGTAGTTATGTTACATGTAGTTATATTACCTGTAGTTGTATTACCTGTAGTTATGTTACCTGTAGTTATATTACCTGTAGTTTATGTTACCTGTAGTTATATTACCTGTAGTTGTATTACCTGTAGTTATGTTACCTGTAGTTATGTTACCCGTAGTTATGTTACCTATAGTTATGTTGCCCGTAGTTATGTTACCTGTAGTTATGTTGCCCGTAGTTATGTTACCTGTAGTTATGTTGCCCGTAGTTATGTTACCTGTAGTTATATTACCTGTAGTTTATGTTACCTGTAGTTATATTACCTGTAGTTGTATTACCTGTAGTTATGTTACCTGTAGTTATGTTACCCGTAGTTATGTTACCTGTAGTTATATTACCTGTAGTTTATGTTACCTGTAGTTATATTACCTGTAGTTATATTACCTGTAGTTGTATTACCTGTAGTTATGTTACCTGTAGTTATGTTGCCCGTAGTTATGTTACCTGTAGTTATGTTGCCCGTAGTTATGTTACCTGTAGTTATATTACCTGTAGTTGTATTACCTGTAGTTATGTTACCTGTAGTTATGTTACCCGTAGTTATGTTACCTGTAGTTATATTACCTGTAGTTTATGTTACCTGTAGTTATATTACCTGTAGTTGTATTACCTGTAGTTATGTTACATGTAGTTATATTACCTGTAGTTGTATTACCTGTAGTTATGTTACATGTAGTTATATTACCTGTAGTTTATGTTACCTGTAGTTATATTACCTGTAGTTATGTTACCTGTAGTTATATTACCTGTAGTTATATTACCTGTAGTTTATGTTACCTGTAGTTATATTACCTGTAGTTGTATTACCTGTAGTTATGTTACCTGTAGTTATGTTGCCCGTAGTTTATGTTACCTGTAGTTATATTACCTGTAGTTATGTTACCTGTAGTTATATTACCTGTAGTTGTATTACCTGTAGTTATATTACCCGTAGTTATATTACCTGTAGTTTATGTAACCTGTAGTTATATTACCTGTAGTTGTATTACCTGTAGTTATATTACCCGTAGTTATATTACCTGTAGTTATGTTACCTGTAGTTATATTACCTGTAGTTTATGTTACCTGTAGTTATGTTACCTGTAGTTATGTTACCTGTAGTTATGTTACCTATAGTTATGTTACCTGTAGTTATGTTACCTGTAGTTATGTTACCTGAAGTTATGTTACCTGTAGTTAAGTTACCTGTAGTTATGTTACCTGTAGTTATGTTACCTGTAGTTATGTTACCTGTAGTTATGTTACTTGTAGTTATGTTACCTATAGTTATATTACCTGTAGTTATGTTACCTGTACTTATGTTACCCGTAGTTATGTTACTTGTACTTATGTTACCTATAGTTATGTTACCTGTAGTTATGATACTTGTAGTTATGTTACCTATAGTTATGTTACCTGTAGTTATGTTACCAGTAGTTATGTTACTTGCAGTTATGTTACTTGTAGTTATGTGACCTGTAGTTATGTTACCTGTAGTTATGTTACCTGTAGTTATATTACTTGCAGTTATGTTACTTGTAGTTATGTTACCTGTAGTTACGTTACTTATAGTTATGTTGTAGTTATGTTACCTGTAGTTATGTTACCTGTAGTTATGTTATCTGTAGTTATGTTACCTATAGTTATGTTACCTGTAGTTATGTTACGTGTAGTTATGTTACCTTTAATTATGTTACCTATATTTATGTTACCAGTAGTTATGTTACCTATAATTATGTTACCTGTAGTTATGTTACCTATAGTTATGTTGCCTGTAGTTATGTTACCTGTAGTTATGTTACCTGTAGTTATGTTACCTGTAGTTATGTTATCTAAAGTTATGTTACCTGTAATTATGTTATCTGTAGTTATGTTACCTGTAGTTATGTTACCTGTAGTTATGTTATCTGTAGTTATGTTACCTGTAATTATGTTACCTGTAGTTATGTTACCTGTAGTTATGTTACCTGTAGTTATGTTACCTGTAGTTATGTTATCTGTAGTTATGTTACCTATAGTTATGTTACCTATAGTTATGTTACCTGTAGTTATGTTACCTGTAGTTATGTTACATGTAGTTATGTTACCTATAGTTGTGTTACCTGTAGTTATGTTACTTGTAGTTATGTTACTTGTAGTTATGTTACCTTTAATTATATTACCTATATTTATGTTACCAGTAGTTATGTTACCTATAATTATGTTACCTGTAGTTATGTTACCTATAGTTATGTTGCCTGTAGTTATGTTACCTGTAGTTATGTTACCTGTAGTTATGTTACCTGTAGTTATGTTATCTAAAGTTATGTTACCTGTAATTATGTTATCTGTAGTTATGTTACCTGTAGCTATGTTACCTGTAGTTATGTTATCTGTAGTTATGTTACCTGTAATTATGTTATCTGTAGTTATGTTACCTGTAGTTATGTTACCTGTAGTTATGTTATCTGTAGTTATGTTACCTATAGTTATGTTACCTATAGTTATGTTACCTGTAGTTATGTTACCTGTAGTTATGTTACCTGTAGTTATGTTACCTGTAGTTATGTTACCTGTAGTTATGTTATCTAAAGTTATGTTACCTGTAATTATGTTACCTGTAGTTATGTTACCTGTAGTTATGTTACCTGTAGTTATGTTATCTGTAGTTATGTTACCTATAGTTATGTTACCTATAGTTATGTTACCTGTAGTTATGTTATCTGTAGTTATGTTACCAATAGTTTAGATGTAATCAGTTCCGGTTGTCTTCGCTCCCGACCTGATCATTGAGGCTGTTGGTGCTAGCCCCAAAAGGGAGGTTCCTTGATGCTGGTGATGGGCTCTTGATCAAAAGATATAGACGTATCTTCCCTTTAATGGATCGAATATGATTGCCTACCATTTACCAGACATTTTTCCCTCAGACCAGCTTAGGCACCACAGTCATGCTGACGAGAAACTGACTTGAGAGACTTAACTAGTTCCCTCTTAAAGACAGTTAAGGGTATGTGGGTAATTTCCTTAACCTACCAGATTCCCCTTATGAATGAAGGGTGCTGAAAAGTCTTGATCCCTTTACTCATAGTGAGTTTTCCCTTTGTATACTTACCCCCCTGTATTTCATTGGTTGATTTTTGCACCATCTATCAAGCCTCCGAGAAGCTTTGGAGTGTAGATTTAGGACTCATCCCTCCAGAATTTTCCACGTGTAAATAAATAAAAGAGACTGTTGGTGTACAGTAATATTCCAGGTTAAACGGTACAAGGGGCTTTACCTGTATCATCACTGGCAATTTATCTTTTGTTTTGAAGGTTCTAGTTATCCACCCCTATCATTTTATGTGGGGTTGTGATAGTAACACTGCTGTGGCCCCTTGAGCGTATAATCTTCTGATAATGTTATCCCTAAGTGCCTTGCGTTCCTCCTCTGTTTTATTGAGTGGTTTGAGTCTCATGCCCCGTTCCACTTTTTATAGTTTGAGATGTATATATAGGTTGAAGTTTGATTACATAGTAATACGTAATTTGGCACTGCGAGCCAGGTCGCTCACACAGTGTAGCAGTGTGAGCCAGAATGCCCACACAGTGTGGTAGTGAGAGTCAGGCTGCCCACACAGTGTAGCACTGTGAGTCAGGCTGCCCACACAGTGTGGTAGCTTGACTCAGATCGCCCACACAGTTTACAGTATATACGAAGGACACTATTGTCCTTGCGTTTCTAAAATGTTTGTGTTCCCAAGTCTCAGTGTTGCAGGAATTTATTGTTCCTCCTTTCTTCAACCTGGGTACTCTGCACAGTTCCTGTTAAGGAATAAAAAGACACAATACTATGACTGGAACAATACACAGATAACCCACACATAGGAGAATGAATCTTAAGACGACGTTTCGGTCCTAATTGAACCATTTACTCGTCACATAAGGACCGAAAGTTTCATTCTTGTATGTGCGGGCTATTTGTGTATAGTTCCTGTTATCGGGACCGGTGACATTATCATGGTAACTTGTCTGCAGTTAATACTACAGCAATTAAAGTACTTAAAGTTATGTTAATATTGATTCCTCGCGGATATTAAATATGTGATGTTAAAGACATTAAGGCAGAGTACAAGCCATAGTACAAATCAGAGTACAAGAACCTGTAGAAACATGTCTTGATGACTAGCAGATTTGCCTTGCACTGTTGGGTTGTACTGTTGGGTTGTGCTGTTGGGTTGTGCTGTTGGGTTGTACTGTTGGGTTGTACTGTTGTGTTGTGCTGTTGGATTGTGCTGTTGAGTTGTGCTGTTGGGTTGTGCTGTTGGGTTGTACTGTTGGGTTGTACAGTTGGGTTGTGCTGTTGGGTTGTACTGTTGGGTTGTGCTGTTGGGATGTACTATTGGGATGTACTGTTGGGTTGTACGGTTGGGTTGTGCTGTTGGGTTGTACTGTTGGGTTGTACTGTTGGGATGTACTGTTGGGTTGTACGGTTGGGTTGTACTGTTGAGTTGTACTGTTGGGTTGTACTGCTAGGCTGTTCTTGGTCAAATCATCATTCTTCACCGTTGGTTTGATGGACGTAACATCGACAGTAACGTTGACAAAGACAAAGGAATACAGAAAAAGACTTTACTGAGACAACGTTGACAGATCTCCACTAAGACTTAAGCTTTCTCAAAATAAAGACCTGTTGTGCACACACATGTCTCTGTATCAACACAATTTATTATTATTAAAATAATATTAAATAAACTATATACTGTTCTACAACTATCTCACTAATTCGAAATAAAAACTGGACAATGCTTTGATCCTTCCTTGAGGATTAATTCACTTTCCAGTTGATAATAATCCAGGACGGATTGAATCATCTCTCTACATCAAATTTCCTTCCCATGGAAGGTCTGGATCAATCAGATCTCCTTTCCAATTTGTGGGTTAGTTAGTTCTTGCAACAACGTTGTAAATTCTAACAAAAATGTTAACGTGATCTTTTAATCCTTTGGTCAAACAAGCTTTATTACGTTGGATGGCGAGAGGCAGCGAGGAACGGCTGGGTAGTGGCAGTGGTGGCACTGGTGGCAGCCTTAGCCCAGTCAACCCTGAGCCAGGCCTCCACCCACTTGGTCGCCATGGAGGGTATCCATGTGAAGGCTGCCCTACAGGCCATGGTCTACCGTAAGGCTCTCCGTCTGTCCTGTGGTGCACCCATAGACCCACCTGAAGAAGCCCAGGATAAAGACACACCCCAGGCAGCTAAGAGTAAGTACTCTTCTTCTCATTATTATTATTATTATTATTATTATTATTATTATTATTATTATTATTATTATTATTATTATTATTATTATTATTATTATATTATTATTATTATTATTATTATTATTATTATTATTATTATTATTATTATTATTATTATTATTATTATTATTATTATTATTTTATTATTATTATTATTATTATTATTATTATTATTATTATTATTATTATTATTATTATTATGTATCCCTGAAGGGATACCTTTAAGAGGATGACTGAGTTTTTATTTTTATTTTTTCCTTCCTCCAACTTTCTTTTATGTGGTTTATGACTAGAACGCCTCAGACTAGATTCTTGTCATGTTTGCTCAGTCTATGACCACAGTTGTCGAACTCATTCCCAGCATCCTGGAATTTCTTGGATAACTTCCCAAACCCTCAGCTCAAAAGTTCAGAAATGGCGCCTATAAATTCGACCACTTCGGAGAGTACAATTCAAGTGAAAAAGTGAAGATTTAACTGTTTTGTGTATAAATTTGTGTGAACTTTTTATTCCTCTAAAATCACATTAAAAAAATTCAGTTTACCTCTATTTCTGTAATATATCTTTAATTCTATCAAATGAGACCAAGAAAACGAGAATACAGTCATAAATACCATACGAAAATACACCGCAAAGTCGCTGTAAGTGTATTTTTGGGGGTCTGAACCGGATTAATCAAATTTACATTATTCCTTATGGGAAAAATTCGTTCGGTACTCGAACAGATCGGCACTCGAACAGCCTTCTTGAACGAATTATGTTCGAGTACCGAGGTTCCACTGTATTAGATAATATTAAATTCAGAGACCAGTTGCTAAAAAGATTTAAGGCAAACAGACAGGATATTGCAGCACTAAATGAATTCCAAAGGTGAGGAACAGAGTGTAGAGGCTTATAGAAGGAGCAAAGCCAAAGCAATACGTATTGCTAAAAAATCGAAGCGTACAAGAATAACCCCAGAAAGCCTGGCAACAACTAAAACAGTTGGGGTATAGCCATAAACCAGTAAATAGATCTTACAACTAAAGTGGCAAATTGTTTTAATTCATACTACACATCTGTCGCATCAATACTAATAAGTAAACTACCAGCTGCATCAAATACCTTTAACTCAGATTCAGATATGTTTAAAACATTCTATACCAATAAAGGGGTAACTCCAAACAGTTGTCAACTAGTAAGTGTATCTCATGACTTCGTGCAAAAGGAACTAAGCAGGTTAAACCCAACTAAGAGCACCGGCCCAGATAACATCCCGTCTAAGTTCCTAAAAGATGGTGCCTCTGAATTACCAATCCCCATTGCTCACATAATAAATTTGTCCATCACCACTAATACCGTACCGGAGGGGTTCGAGGAGGCCAGTTACTCCCATCTTCAAGAAAAATAGTAGGTCTGATATCAGCAACTATAGGCCTGTTAGTATACTCAGTGTAATATCCAAAATTCTAGAGAGGGCGGTGTACTGTCATGTAGTTAAGTATCTTAATGACAACAATATTCTTCATAGTTACCAATCAGGCTTGAGGAGATCTTACTCAACCGACACCTCCCTAATTAATCTGATGGATTAAATGAGAACTGAAATGTCGATAGGGAATCTCATAGGAATGAGGTGAGTAAAGCTCTCGCTTCACACGGCTAGGGTCTGGGTTCGATTCCTAGCGAGGGTAGAAACATTAAGCGTGTTTCTTTACACCGGTTGTCTATGTTCACCCATCAGTAAAATGGATACCTGGGAGTTAGTGGACTGGTGTGGGTCGCATCCTGGGACAAAACTGACCTAATTTGCCCGAAATGCTCTGCATAACAAGCGGTTTACTATATACTATTATTATTATTATTATTATTATTATTATTATTATTATTATTATTATTATTATTAAACATAAACTGAGAAGGGTAAATAATTTTAATGTCCGGTGTAATGGGGAATCCATCACTTCAGTTTCCTCAGTAAAATATCTGGGAATCCCCTTTGACCCATGCATGTCAGGAGAATTGATAGGGAACAGTGTAGTAAAGAAAGCGAATGCCAGACTGAAGTTCCTCTACAGACAAGCACAGTAGCATTAGAAATCTTCCGTATGAAGAAAGATTGAAGACCCTAAAATTACATTCACTTGTAAGACGTAGAATGAGGGGAGACATGATCGAGGTATACAAGTGAAAAATTGGTATTAACAAAGGGGATATAAATAAGGTCTTGAGGATATCTCTCCAAGAGAGAACCCGCAACAATGGATTCAAATTAGTATTAGATTTAGAAAGGATATAGGAAAGTATTGGGTTGGAAATAGGGTAGTTGATGAGTGGAACAGTCTGCCTAGTAGGGTTATTGAAGCAAGGACCTTGGGTAGTTTCAAATTTAGGTTGGATAAATTCATGAGTGAGAGGGGTTTGATTTGAGTGGGAATTATATGTATAATAACATATGTTATATGTTATTATACTATAAAGGATATATACTAGGAACAAGGTAGAAAGTTATTTACATTTTCATGTGTGTTAGCTAAAAAAATAAAAAATCATTCTCCTCCCTTTCTGTCGCTACATTCATTAGGTACCTTCTGGCTCTCTTCTTGAACTGGCTCATGCTATGACTGGCTTTGACATGTGCAGTCAGTCTGTTCCATTTCTTTATTGCTGTACAATAAAAGGTGTTTGAAGCCTGGCCACTGACTGTGGGTACAACAAAGTTGTGCTCTCTCCCCCTAGTACTATGACTGCTTTGGTTCCCAGCCTTGACAAAATTGGCAGCAAGATATTCTGGACACTGTGAGCAATTTTATAAACTTGATTTAACTTCAGTTGTTTTACTCTGTCTTCAACATTCAACATATCCAATTGTTGTAATTCATCCTGGCCTACATGTTCTCTTGGGCCCAGGTCCAGGATGAATCTTTCCATTTTGTTCTGGGTAATTTGCAGTTTATCTTTCAGTTTCTTTTTGTCAAGGCAGAGTACCATGAAAAGCAAGCGTAGTCCATTTGACATTGTATAAGGGCTAGACATAGGGTCCTGCGAACCTCGGTAGGTAGACACTATGTTTGTCTGTAGAGGAACTTCAGTCTGGCATTCGCTTTCTTTACTACACTGTTCCCTATCAGTTCTCCTGACATGCATGGGTCAAAGAGGATTCCCAGATATTTTACTGAGGAAACTGAAGTGATGGATTCCCCATTACACCGGACATTAAAATTATTTACCCTTCTCAGTTTATATTTCGTGCCAAAGAGTATGGCTTCTGTTTTCCCGAGGGGTAACGATAGTTTGTTGTCTTCTAACCATTTGCTGCAGGACTCCAGTTCCAGTGTTAATACATTAGCTATATCTTGTGGGTCTTTACTTGACGCTAACAGAGCACTGTCATCCGCATACAGTAGGAGTTTGCACTTGACACTGATGGGCATATCATTTACATAACACAGGAATAATAAGGGACCACCCAGAATACTACCTTGGGGAACTCCACATACTATCGGCAGTGGTTCTGATTCTGTTTTGTTTATTTTGACAATTTGTTTCCTATTGCTAAGATAGGACTTAAACCAGTCTATGGAACCTATTCCGATAGCTTGAAGTTTCTTACATAATATATTGTGGTTGACAGTATCGAAGGCCTTTTGCAAGTCTAAAGTTATCATTCCTATGAGGTTCCCCATCGACATTTCAGATCTCATGTAATCCATCAGATTAATTAGGGAGGTGTCGGTTGAGTAAGAGCTCCTAAAGCCTGATTGGTAACTATGAAGAATGTTGGTAAATTAGACACATATGCAACACTTGGGTATCTTTATTGAGGAAACGTTTCGCCACACAGTGGCTTCATCAGTCCATACAAAGGAGAATCGTGAAGAACAGGAGGAGTTTGAGGTGGTCAGTCCCTCAATCTTGAGTCGATGTTGTCAGTCCATCAGTCTTGAATAGAATACAGCATATGTGCGTAGAGGAAGCTTATATACTTATATACGCACATATGCTGTATTCTATTCACGATTGATGGACTGACAACATCGACTCAAGATTGAGGGACTGACCACCTCAAACTCCTCCTGTTCTTCACAATTCTCCTTTGTATGGACTGATGAAGCCACTGTGTGGCGAAAAGTTTCCTCAATAAAGATACCCAAGTGTTGCATATGTGTCTAATTTACCAACTCGTCGGTTCTCTGAACCATTCATTTATATGAAGAATGTTGTTGTCACTAAGATATTTAACTACTTGACAGTACACCGCCCTCTCCAGAATTTTGGATATTACACTGAGTATACTAACAGGCCTATAGTTGCTGACATCAGACCTACTATTTTTCAAGAAAATAGGAGTAACTCTGGCCTCCTTGAACCCCTCTGGCACTGTATTAGTGGTGATGGACAAATTTATTATGTGAGCAATGGGGATTGCCACTTCAGAGGCACCATCTTTTAGGAACTTAGACGGGATGTTATCTGGGCCGGTGCTATTAGTTGGGTTAAACCTGCTTAGTTCTTTTTGCACGAAGTCATGAGATACACTTACTAGTTGACAACTGTTTGGGGTTACCCTTTTATTGGTATAGTATGTTTTAAACTTATCAGTCTGTGGTAAAGGTATTTGATGCAGCTGGTAGTTTACTTACTAATGTTGATGCGACAGTTGTGTAGTATGAATTAAAACAATTTGCCACTTTAGTTATTTCGTGGCATACCTCGTTTTCGACATTTAATACTATGTTAGATCTATCTACGGGTTTATGGCTCTACCCCAACAGTTTTAGTTGTTGCCAGAGCTTTCTAGGGTTATTCTTGTACCTTGTCTTTGCGCCTTTTATAAGCCTCTACACTCTGTTCCTCACCCTTTGAAATTCATTTAGTGCTGCAATATCCTGTCTGTTTGCCTTAAATCTTTTTATCAACTAGTCTCTAATTTCATATTATCTAATATCTAAGTAGTCATCCAGGGTTCAGTTCTTCGTTTAATCCTAACCTCTTTAACTGGTGCAATATTATCAAGGATGGCAGTGAACATTGTTTTGAATTTTTCCCAGGCATCATTTACGTCCGTGCAACTTGTTATCAATGACCAATCACAATTGTGTAGCATATTTACCAGTGTTTCTTTACTGTAGTTTCTAGTTGACCTAATTTTTATTGTCCTGTGTAGGCCTATCCGTTCCCTAGTGATTTTCCTGGTACAGTAAATGATGAAATGATCACTAAGACCTGTGGTAATGACCCCTGACTGACTAATGTTCTCAGGGCGGTTACAAAGTATGTGGTCAATTAGGGTGGCTGAGAACTGTGTGATCCGGGTTGGTGTATTAATTAGTTGAGTGTAACTATTTAAATCCAAAATTTGCTTATACCTTTTACATAGCCTGTTATTTTGCTGTTGAAAACAGATGTTGAAGTCTCCCAGGATTACTGTCTTGCCATTGTTATCAAGTCCGGACAAGACTCTCGAAAAGTCCTCTAAGAACTGGTGATGGGTGGGAGGGCGATAACTAGTTCCTACTAAGATGGGTTTGGTCTTGGGAAGCAACACTTCAAACCATAGAATCTCCAGTTTATTGTCATTTAAATCAGGTCTTGGATTATAGGCTAAGTCGTTCCTTATGTAGGCACATACCCCACCACCTTTTCTATTCCTATCTAAGCGTTTTATATTGTAACCTTCAATTTTGACCTCGTCGTCAGTCACCGTATCATCCAACCAGGATTCAGAGATGGATATAACTGCCGCTCTAGTTAGCTAGAATCCTAATCTCTGTCAATTTTGGAAAAAGTGATCTTGCGTTGACATGAATAAAGTGAAGGCCTGTTTTCGTAAAACAATCATAATCATCAATATATGGTAAGGGGTCATTAACATTAAAAATTGGTAAATCAATGTCATCATTGCTAAAGGGTAACTGTGCCAAAGTGCATTTGTTACAAAATGAAATCTGCCACCATTACCATAATCGAACACACATCCATTATGCACCCAACCATTACACATTTTACATACGGTAAGTTTAATGTTCTTCTTTCGTACCTTAGTACAGTGTATACATATGTCAGGTGGTGTCTCAGATATTAAGAGTGGTTCTATTGTCTCACATTGACCTATCTGTGCATTACCTATAGAGTTAAGGTTATCATTACTAGCTACTAGACCGTCGTTATAACCGTGACTTATCTGTCTGTTTTGCACCTGTACCATAGTTTGAGGTCCTGGATAGGTATGGATATCACCACTTAATAGCGCCACTATAAAAGCTGTGCGCCACTGTTTTTGTTTGGAGATGTGGGGTTGCCACACCTTGCGGCGATAGTGGCACTTACGATTCTGGTAGGATGGCCACTGTTGGGCTTTCACTTTCCAGGGAGCTATCACCCCATTCACCTTTTCCAGTCCCCATGACTGATTTCCCACTTCAGAGAAATGCAGTATAATGATAAATATAATTATGGCAACCTGAAACCCTCTTACGCCAGTCATAGTCACTCTTCACTCTTTATCACATCACAACAAAAATTAGTTTTTTTTTTGTTTATTTTTTTATTAAAAAGAAACCACTGATCCTATCAGACACCTAGCAATGGCCTAGTAGCTACTCTAGAAATCACCACTGATAAACCTCTTTCACTCCTCACTTCACAGTCCGGCTTCACCTATTACACTTCTAGCTCATTTCCATCCTGGCAGGGTATAAAAAAAAAAAAAAAAAAAAAAAGTTTTAATCAATGGTGATGTCCTTCCAAAGCCCCATCAATCCCATTTAGCGGGGCTCGTCGTGTTGTTGACTGGTCGTCGTAGAGTTGATGTTTCAGCCATTTTTAAAAGCAGTGACGCTCGCAGGACCTTATGTCTAGCCCTTATACAATGTCATATGGACTACGCTTGCTCTTCATGATACTCTGCCTTGACAAAAAAAAAAACCTGAAAGATAAACTGCAAATCACCCTGAACAAAATGGTAAGATTCATCCTGGACCTGGGTCCAAGAGAGCATGTAGGCCAGGATGAATTACAACAATTGGATATGCTGAATGTTGAAGACAGAGTCAAACAACTGAAGTTAAATAAGGAGCAACTGTAAGTAGTTAGACTGTTGGGTTTAGTCCTGACTCTTTCTCTTCTACTTCAGCTCTTCCTCTCACCGGCTATTCTTCTTCTGTCCCCACTTCCCCCTCGCCCCTAGTGGGTCCTTACCTGAGAGTCTGAACTAACTAAAAGTTAAATTAAGTTTTAAATTGCTCACAAACAGTGTCCAGAATATCTTGCTGCCAATTTTGTCAAGACTGGGAACCAAAGCAGTCATAGTACTAGGGGGAGAGAGCACAACTTTGTAGTACCCACAGTCAGTGGCCAGTTTTCAAACACCTTTTATTGTGCAGCAATAAAGGAATGGAACAGACTGACTGCACATGTCAAAGCCAGTCATAGCATGAGCCAGTTCAAGAAGAGAACCAAAAGGTACCTAATGAGGAGGAGGAGGTGTTGATTCACCGGGAATTCTCCCGGCCCGGGTCTTTACCAGATGGCGACCCGGCTCCGGCTCCCTGGCGTGGGAGTAGCAGAGACCTAAGTCTCCCATGGGAGGGGTACCCTCAGCGGTGGGACCAACTGGTCCCAGGCCTAGCCATATTCGCCCACAAGCAGCCCCGGTAGGTAGATAGTTGCTAGGCCCTCTGGTCTGCCACCTTCCCCGCCCCAAGGAGGCTGACGGGAAGGGCAGGCTTGCGAGCCGCAGATGATAGCAAGCTCCAGCCTTGGCACCTACCCTGCCCTAGAAGGTGCTGGGCATGGTGATCGACCTGGGTAGGTGCCAAGGCTGGAGCTTGCTACCATCTGCGGCTCGCAAGCCTGCCCTTCCCGTCAGCCTCCTTGGGGCGGGGAAGGTGGCAGACCAGAGGGGCCTAGCAACTATCTACCTACGTGCTTGTGGGCGAATATGGCTAGGCCTGGGACCAGTTGGTCCCACCGCTGAGGGATACCCCCTCCCATGGGAGACTTCGGTCTCTGCTACTCCCACGCCAGGGAGCCGGAGCCGGGTCGCCATCTGGTAAAGACCCGGGCCGGGAGATTTCCCGGTGAATCAACACCTCCTCCTCCTCCTGACTTATTTCCATTGGGGTCCATGTAATACCTTAATATTAGACACTAGTAAATACTAGTTATTATACTAAAATTAAAAGGAATAAGGTAAAAAGAGTTATTTACCTGTACATGTATGTTATCTAAAAAAAATAAAAATCATTCTCCTCCCTTTCTGTCGCTACATTCATTAAGTACCTTTTGGCTCTCTTCTTGAACTGGCTCACGCTATGACTGGCTTTGACATGTGCAGGCAGTCTGTTCCATTCCTTTATTGCTGTACAATAAAAGGTGTTTGAAGCCTGGCCACTGACTGTGGGTACTACAAAGTTGTGCTCTCTCCCCCTAGTACTATGTCTGCTTTGGTTCCCAGCCTTGACAAAATTGGCAGCAAGATATTCTGGACACTGTTTGTGAGCAATTTTATAAACTTGATTCAACTTAAGTTGTTTTACTCTGTCTTCAATATTCAGCATATCTAATTGTTGTAATTCATCCTGGCCTACATGTGCTCTTGGTCCCAGGTCCAGGATGAATCTTATCATTTTGTTCTGTGTGATTTGCAGTTTATCTTTCAGTTTTTTTGTCAAGGCAGAGTACCATGAAGAGCAAGCGTAGTCAATATGACATTATATAAGGGCTAGACATAGGGTCCTGCGAGCCTCAGTAGGTAGACACTGTGCTTGTCTGTAGAGGAACTTCAGTCTGGCATTCGCTTTCTTTACTACACTGTTACCTATCAATTCTCCTGACATGCATGGCTTGAGCTCTCGCTTCACACACGGAGGGCCCGGGTTCGATTCCCGGCGGGTGGAAACATTTCGACGTGTTTCCTTACACCTGTTGTCATGTTCACCTAGCAGCAAATAGGTACCTGGGTTGTTAGTCGACTGGTGTGGGTCGCATCCTGGGGGACAAGATTAAGGACCCCAATGGAAATAAGACAGACAGTCCTCGATGACGCACTGACTTTCTTGGGTTATCCTGGGTGGCTAACCCTTCGGGGTTAAAAATCCGAAAAAATCTTATTCTTAAACTGATGTGATGGATTCCCCATTACATCGGACATTAAAATTATTTACCCTGCTCAGTTTACATTTCATGCCAAAGAGTATGGCTTCTGTTTTCCTGAGGTGTAACGATAACTTGTTGTCTACTAACCATTTGCTGCAGGACTCTAGTTCCAGTGTTAATACATTAGCATTAGCATTAGCATCCAGCCTGTTACTGGGCTTTTGCAACAAAGTCAGTATCCTGGTTCAGTTATCCGATATGTTCAATAGTCTCCAGGTGGATTATTATTATTATAATAAAATAGAAGTGCTAAACCACAGGGGTTATACAGCGCTGCAGGTTATTGTAGGATGCAGGGAGAGTGGGTTGTAAGAGGGAGATGGACGATTAGTAGGGTATGGAGTGCAAGATGACGGTGGATAGTGCAGGGGTGGAGGGGAGCAAGAGATCGAGGTAGAAGGGACGGAGGGAGGTGCTAGAGGTATAATCTTCAGAGTTTGTGTAGTAAGTCAGTTTCTGTCAAAAAGTCAATGAGAGAGTCAGGATTAAAGGAGGTCCATCCGCAAGAAGGGAAGGTAAAGAAAGGGCCGCAGAGCGAAGACGTCGTTGGAGGTAAATTCTGCGTGCTCGTTGATAGAGAGGGCAGTCCAACAGGATATGTCGAACAGACACTGGAACCTGACAATGCTCACAGAGAGGGGCAATGAGCCTCTCCATGAGATACCCGTGAGTAAGACGAGTGTGGCCGATGCAAAGACGGGAGAGAGTAGTCTCCCAACCTCGACATTGGTGACTAGAAGAGGGCCAGAAACCTATAACCGGTTTAATAGAATGAAGTTTGTTATTCAGCAGGTCAGACCAGCGTTGTTGCCAACGGGTGCGAAGGTGGGTAGCAATGACCGCAAAATAGTCCGTGAAAGGAACACCTCTATATGAAACTGGAAGGTCGTGTACTGCGGACCGCGCAGCAGTGTCTGCCTGTTCATTGCCCTGTACGTCAACATGACCAGGGACCCAACAAAAAACAATATCTTTATGCTTGCTAAAGATACGGCGTAACCAAAGGTGGATACGAAGAACTAGGGGTGAGTGTATCAATTTTACAGATAGCCTGTAAAGCACTAAGGGAGTCTGAAACGACCACAAATGGTGATACAGGCATAGATGCAATACGGATAAGTGCCACAAGAATGGCATACAATTCAGCCGTAAATATGCTAGCCGAGGGTAATAGATGCCCTCGTACGACGCTGTCCGGAAACACTGCTGCGAATCCGACGCCGTCAGATGACTTTGAACCATCGGTGTATACTGCGATGGCATGGGAATGAGAACGGAAATGGTCTAGAAAGAAAGAGCGAGAAGCCGCCGTAGGTAGTTGGGCTTTCGCGCAAGGTAGAGGAATAGAAAAGACACGGATAGCAGGAACTTCCCAAGGGGGTAGAGGAAAGGGTGAAGCCACATGAACATATAAAGGCGGAAGCTGAAGGGAAGACAAGAGTGAATGCAGACGAAGAGAAAAGGACGAAGTAAACAGGGGCGACGAACAAATAACGAGCATCTACTAACATCTGTGACAATCCTATACATGGAAGGATTGCGGAGGTCATGAGCGAACATAATAGCGAATGCAATGTGCATCACGACGATCGGACAAGGATGGAATGTTTGCTTCTACATAGAGGCTCTCAACCGGGGAAGAACGAAAAGCACCAAGGCATAAGCGTAATCCCTGGTGATGGATGGGATTAAGGCTGGAAAGAGTGGCAGGAGACGCTGCCGAATATATCTGGTCACCATAATCGAGTTTCGATAAAATTAGGGCCGAATGTAGGCGAAGGAGAGTTCTACGATCAGCCCCCCATGAAAGATGTGCCAGGGTTTTAAGGAGGTTCAGCCGGCTATGACAAGTCGCCTTCAGAGAGCTAATGTGAGGTTTCCAGGACAATCTGCGGTCAAACAGGAGGCCGAGAAACCTGACTGTATCACGTTCTGGGATACGTGAGCCGTATAGGTACAATGGATGAGCAGAGACCACTGAACGTCTAGTGAATGTAATTTGATGAGTTTTGCCACTAGAAAATTTAAACCCGTGAGTGGTGGCCCAATCAGAAATCTCTGCCAATTTTGTAAGAAGTGATCTTGCGTTGACATGAATAAAGTGAAGGCCTGTTCTCGTAAAACAATCATAATCATCAATACTATATGGCAAGGGGCCATTAGCATTAAAAATAGGTAAATCAATGTCATCATATATGTATTGGAATGTGACAAAGTTTCAATAATATCGACAAACAAATATAACTGAGAAAGGTAATATTTAGTGTTTATGGCACTTGGCATAAGCTGAGATGTACTGGCACTACAAGTGCCTTCATGCCTAAAAAAATACATTTTGAACAATTTTGACATTCACCAAAATACTAGTACGTACGTACTATATGCCTTTTACTTCCCCACAAAATAAATAATATTTGAGATAGTATTCCAAATGGCTGTACACCAGAAATTCAAATTATTATTATTATAATCAAATAGAAGCGCTAAACCACAGAAATTCAAAGACACTTTGTTTAATATTGTCTGTGAAAATCATTTCAATATAATCATTAATAATGGAGTATTTTCCAAAAATCTTACTTTAGAGATACATATTGGGGTAATCGCGCCCACAACTTATTGTTTCCCCTGTATATTATACCGTTTTCTTTAGTAAAGCTCAGAGGTAACAGAGAAAACCTCTCTCTTATAGCAGGAACTTGAGTAAATCATTCATCGCGGCTGGTTACCCTCCGTATATTATGCAAATAATATTATTTTGGCCCTTTTTATTATGCTTTTATCTTATTTATCTTATGTCTGCTATTATTGTCGAATAAATGGTATAAGTAGATAAAGTTTATTAGTCATAATAACGTCAGTATAAAGACACTGTTGCCGACGACCAGATTGTTGACACAGCAATTATTGTCCTTCCCTCCTACCAACCACCTTGACTCCTACTGACACTCCCAGGAGCCCCTGGGGCGGGGAAGGTGCCAGAGCCAAAGCTTGCTACCACCTGCAGCTCACAAAACTGCTATTACCACGAGCTATGATATATTTTCATATATATATCTTACTAATAGGAGGAGGAGGTGTTGATTCACCGGGAAATCTCCCGGCCCGGGTCTTTACCAGATGGCGACCCGGCTCCGGCTCCCTGGCGTGGGAGTAGCAGAGACCGAAGTCTCCCTTGGGAGGGGTACCCCTCAGCGGTGGGACTAACTGGTCCCAGGCCTAGCCATATTCGCCCACAAGCACGAGGCAGGTAGGTAGATAGTTGCTAGGCCCCTCTAGTGTGCCACCTTCCCTGCCCCAAGGAGGCTGACGGGAAGGGCAGGCTTGCGAGCCGCAGATGGTAGCAAGCTCCAGCCTTGGCACCTACCCTGCCCTAGAAGGGCTGGGCATGGTGAGCGACCTCTTACTAATAATAATGATTTCATGAAACATTGTTTCAAAAATAAAAATAATGAGTAAGAATATATTTGAATGAAAAGTTAGTTAGTTCAGACTCTCAGGTAAGGACCCACTAGGGGCGAGGGGGAAGTGGGGATAGAAGAATAGCCGGTGAGAGGAAGAGCTGAAGGAGAAGAGAAAGAGTCAGGACTAAACCCAACAGTCTAACTACTTAAGCTGAATGAAAAATCAACAACAACAATTAAATTATTTATATTCTAGTTTCTCATTCCCACTGACTAGTAATAGTTATCTAACAATGAAAATGCCCAGAGACAAAAACTTAACTGTTGTATAATTTAAGTCAAGAATTACACATGTGCAACATGTGGGTATCATTATTTATAGACGTTTCGCCCTCCAGTGGCTTTATCAATACAACCTGGAGTCTACCTGGAGAGAATTCGGGTCAACGCCCCCGCGGCCCGGTCTGTGACCAGGCCTCCTGTTGGACCAGAGCCTGATCAACCAGGCTGTTACTGCTGGCCGCACGCAGTCCAACGTACGAACCACAGCCTGGCTGGTCAGGTACCGACTTGAGGTGCCTGTCCAGTGCCTCCTTGAAGACAGCCAGGGGTTTGTTGGTAATCCCCCTGATGTATGCTGGGAGGCAGTTGAACAATCTTGGGCCCCTGACACTTATTGTGTTGTCCCTCAACGTGCTAGGGGCACCCCTGCTCTTCATTGGGGGGATGTTACATCGCCTGCCGAGTCTTTTGCTTTCGTAGGGAGTGATTTCTGTGTGCAAGTTTGGTACTAAGCCCTCGAGAATTTTCCATGTGTATATAATAATGTATCTCTCCCGCCTGCGTTCTAGAGAGTACAGGTTTAGGAACTTCAAGCGTTCCCAGTAGTTGAGGTGGTTTATCGCACTTATGCGTGCCGTGAAGGTTCTCTGCACATTTTCAAGGTCAGCAATTTCACCCGCCTTGAAAGGTGCAGTTAGTGTGCAACAATATTCCAGCCTAGATAGAACAAGCGATCTGTAAAGTGTCAACATGGGCTTGGCATCCCTGGTTTTGAAGGTTCTCATTATCCATCCTGTCATTTTTCGAGCAGATGCAATTGCTACTTTGTTATGGTCCTTGAAGGTGAGATCCTCTGACATGATCACTCCCAGGTCTTTGACATTAGTTTTTCGCTCTATTGTGTGGTTGGAATTAGTTTTGTACTCCGATGAGATTTTAATTTCTTCACGTTTTCCGTATCTGAGTAATTGAAATTTCTCATCATTGAACTTCATATTGTTTTCTGCAGCCCATTTAAAGATTTGGTTTATGTCTGCTTGGAGTCTTGCAGTGTCTTCAACGGTGGACACTGTCATACAGATTCGGGTGTCATCTGCAAAGGAAGACACAGCACTGTGGCTTATATCCCTGTCAATGTCTGATATGAGGAATAGGAATAGGATGGGAGCAAGTACTGTGCCTTGTGGAACAGAGCTTTACTCTGTTGACTACTACTCTTTGTGTTCTACATGTTAGGAAATTATAGATCCATCTACCAACTTTTCCTGTTATTCCTTTATCACGCATTTTGTGTGCTAT
>WNWK01000424.1:0-45000 GCA_009830355.1 Cherax destructor | reverse complement strand
ATCTAATAGCACAATACATATATCAAGTAAAAGTTAGTTTAGCGAACTATTTGTGTAACATCTGTTTGAAATGATTATTAAATGGATACTGTTATTTTATTTTTGGCAGAGGGGGAAGATATATAATTACTTTTGTAAGGATGAATTGCCATTTTATTAAAAAGGTCTTTTTATTCAGTGTGAATGCAATTTTGTAATGAAATCAGATATTTGCATATATGTAATTCGTTTTATTTTAGAATAATATATGAAATATCAGGACTCACGAAATCGTAATTACACGACTGCAAACAAACCACATACCGCGGGTTCGAACCCCACCCGTGGTATGTGGTTTATGAAATATCAGGGCTGTAAGTCATAGACTTTAGCCTCTCCAAAATCGGATAAAGTTACTCTTCGTTGTTACTTCCGTAACTCTCATTATTAACGAATTTTTTTTTAACATATTTAAACTTTTCTGCTTACCGATTCAGCATTTAAGACAATGCTGAAATATATGTTAAAGGAGTAATTCTTGCTGTCTGTAGATGAAGTCAACAACGATGTGTGTACTGGTGGTGATGCTGGTGGGAAGTATCATGGGGAAGTTGTCTCCACCTGAGAGGTCCTATAAGATCCTCATGCTCCTGCCAGTCTCCTCCAGGAGCCACAAGAATATCTTCACTTCTCTCGCTGAGGCTCTGGCCGACCGTGGACACAAAGTAATGCCAAAATGTGTTATGTTTGTATTTCAGAATTAGCCTAAATAAATACATGAGTTATTATATAGAGAACTGATTCATGAGTTAAGTCTAACTCAGAAATAGTAAACAGTGACATTAATAAACTGAAAGATATGAAAGATTACTTACAAAACGTAAGAAATCTTCTGTTTAATATTCCCAAATTATGAATTAAGTTTAGTTTTTGTTGTGTATTTTGCAAAGTTACTTCATATACACATACACAAAATTTTTCAGATAGTAATGTTGACCAACCATCCGAAGTGGTCGAAACTTGCCAACATTGAAGATATTCATCACGGCCTCCCAAACTACACTGAGGGTAACTTGAAATTTTTTGACAACAGGAACAACGATACTTGGTTCTGGCAAGTGATGAAGACTGTTCTGCCAGGTCTTGCTAGGGAGTTGTATAAAGTCCCCGCGGTGAAAGAACTTTATAAAAGAAGAAAAGAGTTTGATGTCATTGTGATTGATCAAATATTTAACGAGGTAGGTGCTGTGTTAATGTTATTTATAGGAAGTGAGCATGTCTCGTGTAAATTTAAAAACTGATATTTAACGAGAGCGAATGTGAACTATTGATTGAAATTAGCCTTGTTGAGTTCATCTATTAAATTACACGTTAGATATATAATTAAAACCACGGAAAGGGTGGGGCTTGAACCCAATTTTACAAATGCACAGTGGTGGCCCATGTTAACCTCCCTATGATGAATAGAAATATACCTCCTTGGACCGAAGCTTATTAGAACCAGCTGGTCCAGTGGTTAGTGCACCGGTTTGTGAGTATTTTAGAACACGTGCCATGGGTTCAAGCTCCACCCGTTTCCCGATTTATTTACAAACATGTTATTTGAGTCAAGAAGTATGATTGAAAGTGTTAGGGAAAGACCTCAAGTAGGACAGTAGAGGAACATGGAAGGTCTTGAAGGGTATGGGAGACGTAGGCTGTGTTTTCTTTGAGTAATATAAGTGAACAATATTTAGGTTTGGATAATGAACGTTTTCTCTCGTTTATGGATTTATAAAAGGCTAATGTAAGGTTGATGAAGATGTTTCAGATGTAAGGGTGGGCAGAAAATAACTACATTAGATATCTGGTAGTGGACTTGTCGACAGATGGAGCTGTGGAAGACGAGGTGAGCCATGGAATTGACGAAGGAAGAAACTTAGGTGGAATGTGAAGGCATCTTGAGAGAGAAAAATAACTTATCTATGTAGACTAAAATAGGGGATTACTCCAGAGTACTTAAGTACCAACTATTTCGTGAGTGTGATGTATGGGCTTTAAACGTTGCAAAAAGAGATTGGCTGCAATGATGTCAAATTAAAAACAATGTATGATGTGAATCTTTGGCAGAGAATTCAGTGCATAGAAGTTAGATGATGCTGGGGTTGTGAAACGAATAGTAAAGAGTTGTTGAAAATGTTTGGGCATTTAGAGAGGGTGGAGTACAATAGGATGACCACGAGGGTGTACAAATCCGGGATGGAAGGAATGACTAATATGGGGACATTCTAAGAAGGATTGAATTGAGGGTGTCAAGGTTTTAATTGGTAGTGGCTTGAGGTTCCAACAGTCTTGCGTGGGCGCATGCGCTCAGAGTAGAGACTTGATAGATATGATGTGATGTGCAATAAACAAGGCAACAAATATGAAGGGATCCAGGGAAATCAGTTTTGGAGACGAGAAGTTCAGTGCCAGCACTTTGAAGGGATGCAACGGAACTATTCGAAGGGTCATTAGAATTGTGATATCTGAGTACGTCTACCATTAAATGATGGTGAATGTTTCTTTTGTGTCGGGTACCCTTTCATGGCAGGTAGAGGAGGCTGAAATTAATCCTTGAACATACCACTACCACGAGTGTCCTCGCAACATGAAACAAGCCTAGTTCGCTAGGCTCATGTTGTTTGTAGGATCGATGGCTGAGTGGATAAGGTGATATGATTATGTACATTAAAACATAAGAAAGAAGGAACACTGCAACAGGCCTACTGGCCATGCGAGGCAGGTCCAAGTCTCCTACCAGCTTAAACCAATGACCCAACCTAGTCAGGTCAGGTCATATCCACTTAAGGAAGGAGCATGGCATCAGACCCACTAGCACAAGCTAGTCAGGTCCAACTCACACCGACCCACTCATGTATTTATCTAACCTATTTTTAAAACTAGACAACATTTTAGCTTCTATGACGGTACTCCGGAGTTTGTTCCACTCATCGACAACTCTATTACCAAACCAGTGCTTTCCTATATCCTTCCTGAATCTGAATTATTCCAACTTAAAACCATTGCTTCGAGTCCTGTCTTAGCTAGATATTTTTAGCACGCTATTTACATCCCCTTTATTTATTCCTGTTTTCTATTTATTCACCTCAATCATATCCCCCCTAATTCTATGCCTTTCTAGAGAGTGCAGATTCAGGGCCCTCAGTCTATCCTCATAGGGAAGATTTCTGATACATGGGATCAACTTTGTCATCCTCCTTTGTACGTTTTCCAGTGCATTTATATCCATTCTGTAATACGGTGACCAAAACTGTGCAGCATAATCTAAATGAGGCCTAACCAAGGATATATAGAGTTGAAGAACCACCTGAGGACTCCTATTATTTATGCTTCTTGATATGAAGCCAAGGATTCTGTTCGCTTTATTGCGAACACTTATGCACTGTTATCTTGATTTTAGATTACTGCTAACCAGAACTCCCAAATCCTTTTTCGCAATCAGTAATATTAAGATCTACATTATTTAGTTTATATGTGGCATGGTTATTTTCCTGTCCAATGTTTAGAATACACACACAACCCGCACATATAAAAGAGAGGAGCTTACGACGACGTTTCAGCCCGACTTGGACCATTTACAAAGTCACACTAACACACTTGAGCTTGAGCTTGATTGACCAGAGCGTCGGTAAGATGGGGAAGGAAGAAGGATGGGTAAGGATGGAAATTGGGAAATAGGTGGGAGGGGAGAGGGGGAGGTTAGGGTTATAAAGGTAAGTGGCCTATCCACTTTGGCGCAACATAATAAGTGTGTGTGTATGTAGAGTTATACATAAGTAAATTTTAAGAGGAGGATATGCCTTCACCCCATCAGTTGCACACAGGTATACTACTGTATCACTGCATGACACCGAATTGGGAGAATGCATACTATTTATAGTAATCTATTTTTTTTTTTTTTTTTTTTTTTTTTTGGGAAAGGCTGCCGCAAAATAGTATCTGGGCATTCGGTGTTGATGGTGGTTAGCCCGGTACTGGACGAGCAGATTCAACAGGTGGTAGTTGTAGGGCTTTTGATGTTGTTGGTAGCTAGCCCGGAGTTGTTCAAGCCGTTTCTGAGGTGGTGTCCTAAATAGGAAGGTCGTAGTTGTTACAATGGTAGTTGTAAGATGTAGTTTGGAAAAAGTAGGTCACCCATAAATGGGGAGTATTTATCTATTTTGTTGAACATAGACTGGGACTGGTGGTACCCACTCTTCTGGTTCGACGGGGAGATCACTCAGGATTCTGGGTCTTGGGTAGTTGTCATTGTGGATGTAGCGCCTAACTCTTTGCTGCAGAGTCATTCTTTGGGTTCGATGGGGAGGTGTGGTGATGACATAGTCGGTTGTGTTTACCGGTTGTGGGGGGTGTTCTCTATCCGGTACATATAATTCTTGCATGTCGTATAGCTGTCTTTTCGCTAGTTTATCTATCCTTACATTAATTGCATCGAGTTCTTGTTGTATATGTAGGTCTTCAGTTCTGATTCTGTCTCTTAATCTGGTCCCAGTGATAAAGCGGAGGGCTTTGTTCTGGACTCGTTGAAGCCGCAGCCTGTTGGTTTTAGTTGTAAGTGATAGTGGTACGCAAGGATATTCTAACAGAGGTCTGATCATCATCTTGTAGAGGTGCTTCTTGATGTGGGGTGGTGCTTCTTTGAATCTGAATAGTTGGCTGAGGCGGGCTTTAGCTAGATTCACTTTTTTAGAGATGTGAGAAGTGGAGTTAAGTAATCTGTCGATCTCATATCCCAGGATTTTGTTAGGATTTCTGATACCGACCCGTGATCCTCTTATGGAGATACCTCCTTTGTCTTCTATGGTTTCCGGGAGACAGCCAATGGTGCTAATGAGGACTTTTTCTGGGTTAGTTGTGATTCTCCACTTTTTCTCCCAATTAGCAGTTCTTCGTAATTCTTCATTCATTTTCGCTATTACTCTCCTGTATTTTGTTGCACCTGTTATGGGGGCGGATGACACAACATGAATCACGTCGTCTGCAAATTGGGTGATGATGGTGTCATTATGTTCTGGTTGCGGGAGGTCATTTACATAGATATTGAAGAGTATGGGGCTAAGGCATGAGCCTTGTGGTACTCCAGCTGTTGGGGTGAATGGGACTGCCGATTTGCCATTAAAGTTGGGGATGATGCTTCGGCCTGTTAGGAAGTTGAATATGAGCCTGAGAAAGGTCCAGTTATGATCTGGTAGATCAGCAAGTTTGAATATAAGCCCATCGTGCCAGAGGCTGTCGAAGGCTTTGTGAACGTCCCTCGTTGCAATTAGGGCCAGGAGTCCTTGATTGCTCAGGCTCACAGCAGCATCATAGATGATGTTGATAGCATGCTGCGTTGCACGATGGGACCTGAAACCAAACTGTTTTTCTGAAAAAAGGTGATTAAATTCAATGTAGTAGTTCAGTCTATTGGAAATTATTTTTTCAAAGACTTTGCCAGCGACTTCTAGTAGAGAGATAGGTCTGTAATTTTCTGGGTTACGGGTGTCCTTATTGGGTTTAGAGATGAAGATCATCTTAGCTGTTTTAAATGATGTAGGGAAGTAGCCAGACGCCAGGATAGCATTTAAGATGTTTAATAGGGACATCTTGCAATTACGGGGTAGGTATTTTATCTGTTTTGCTGTTATGCCTGAGGGGCCAGGGGCCTTATTTCTCATTCGTCCAATGACTTGGGTCATTTCCTTAAGGATGATTGGCCTTGTGAGAGGGTGTTCTGGTTCAAGAGAAGATGTATCAATTGTTAATATTGGCTGGAAGTCTTCCCGGTTCTCGTCACGCCACTGATTGACCCACATGTAATGATTGTTGTTAAATCTTCTGCTGACATTGTGAGATAGAATTTTCTTCCACACCTCTCTCATCAAATCAACTTGATCCTGTGGATCATCGAGCAGGTGGTCACCTCCTCGCCAACGTCATTAGTGAATGAGTGTGTGAGGAGTTGATGGGTGAGTGCGCCCCAGAAGTCTGCGGATCTTGCTCCAGAATCGTTCTGGTTGTCGCTTATACTGATTGGCTTGCAGCACAAGGTATTTCCATAGGTCTCTTTTGTGCTGGGTGATTAGGGTTATTAATTCTTCTCATTCTTAGTAGTACATCGCGAGTGGGCTGGCCTGAGAGGAGGTTCCTTCTACATTCAGCTTGATAATTGTTCATTCTGTCTTTTATTTCTCTAGTTGGTTTGTATTGTTGGTAAACCCTGGAGGTGGTTAGCTGGCAGCATGCTTCAGTGGCCTCGGTGATTCTTTTGTGCAGAGATGCGATCGCCACATCTATTGCAGTGGAGGGTTGGTTGTCAAGAAGAATAGTCTGGTCGTTTGCTAGGTAATCCCTGAAGGGGTCGAAGCCAAGTGTTTTCAGGTTGGGTTTAGGGCGGATGGGTGTGCGGAATGGGGTGGATTGTAGCATAATTATGACAGGGATATGGTCAGAGCCGACGTTGCCGCCCGGGGACACTTTGCAGTGGAACAGATTGCAGTCCCTGTTGGTGAGTACTATGTCAGGAGTCCCTGGGTGGGGGCCCACATATGATTTAAAGAATGGGCCCTGGAATGATAGATTTCTTGCCGTCATTAGGTTGAAAAGTTGTTTCCCTTTATGGTCACCCTGCGGGAGGGCGGCGCCACAGTTAAAGAGGGCGGGGTGGTGGGCATTGAAATCACCTGCGAGGACTGTAGGGACGTTTCGACTGAGTAATCTATGTAAGGGATAGACTCAATGTACGGCTGTCTGGGGGAAAGTAGCCTGTTCCCACTACGAGTCGGCCATGTGAGGTCAGAAGTTCTATTGCTAGGACGTTGTCCTCTTCGACATGAATGTTACGAAATTCATATCCCTGCTTCACAAGGATGGCTACTCCACTAAAAGGCCCTCTGGATTTCTCTAGTGTTGAGTAACCGGGGAGTTTTATGTGTTGGTCAGGTCTGGCTGCTGTTTCGTTGAGGAGGATAATGTCTGGGTTGTGGTTACACAACTCTATTTCAAAAAGGTAGCGGTTGTTGAAGAAGTGGTGAATGTTGATTTGCAGAATTGTGATCCCCATTATTTTACGTGCTTAGGTGTATAGCTGCAAGCAGAGGAGGTACGTTTGAGGTGCAGTCCCGACGGGGTTGGTTGCGCCTGCCAGTGTGTTTCAGAGGGGTAGGGAGGGTGTACTCCTGGGTGTTTACCTGCGAGAATAGAGAGGCTTCATCGCTGCTATTGGTAATGGTAACATCAGGTGACAATTCAGACTCATTCTCTGATCCCGAACTCATGTCCGAGTCTTTGTCCCTCGGGTGTACTGGGGTCTCGGAACTGCCGTTGCTTGAAATAGGGGACACTGGTTCTTGGTGTTGGAGGTCTAGTTCATCAAGACTATCTAGTTGCCCAGTGGCTGTCTCCCTCTGAGTAGCGTGGGAGCCTGGGCGGTCAGTTTGGTCACCCTCAATGGCGGTGGGTTCTGATCCTGTGTGGTCAGTTAGTTCAGCCTCATTGGCGGGGAGTTTTGGACCTGTGCGGTCAGTTAGGTTAGCCTCACAGGCAGTAGATTGTGCAACAGCTTCCGTAGCCGGTGCCGGGATCGTCACTTCCCTGCGAGGGGCTGGTTGGGTAGGGGCCAGAGTTTGTGGGGAAGATCCCATATGAGATCGCACTATGTCTGGATATTGTATGACTGTGGAACCATTGGCTTCAAACAAGGCATTGAGGAGGGTGCAACATAGCTGGTCATCACCCTTTGCCAGGTCCTTTGCTATCAGATAGAAGGCAGTGCTCTTCATTACTCCCTCTTGGATGGGGCCAGGGGGAATAGGGTAGAAAGGTGTGCCTTGAGCTTGGGGTGGGCTAGGAGTAGAGTAGGTTGGAGTTGGATGGGGTGGGTGGGATATTGGTTGGTTCCAGGCATTGTTGGTTGAAGTGGTAGCAGTGGGGGCACTGGCATTGTTGGATGAAGAGGTAGCAGTGGAGGCACTGCCAGAGCTTGGTAGGCTGGGGAAGGCTCCTTGGGACACAATGGGAGGTGACTGATCAGTGTTTCTGTTATTCAGTGCTGACTTCCTGTTGTCCAGGATTTTCTGAATTGCAGCCTTCCTGGTGGGGCAGCCAGGGGAGACAGCATGGTGCTTATCGCCACAGAGGATGCACTTGGGTTTGCTCCTGTTGGGGCATTCCCTATGAACATGTTCTCCGGCACAGATACTGCAAACGGTTTGCTCTTTGTTGCATTTGTTGGTGTTATGCCCAAACTGGTAGCATCTGTAGCATTGGGTAATTGGGACAAACCTTTCCATACTCACTTGAGCAGGTGTGCATTTCATGCCAAAACATTTCAGGCCTTGTTCACAAACAAGCTTGGCCTCATCAGGAGTCTCAAGAATGAGCTTCAGCGATTGTTGGTTGGCCGCATTCCTGTTGAATTTGTATGCCTGGAGAACCTTGAACTCATTTTCCTGGTTGATCTCCTCAACGAGTTCATCAGCAGTATGCTCACGCATGATGCTGTTGATACGTGCAACGAACACAGAGCGCTGTGCCTGGAAGTTGTCAGGGGGAATGGGAGTAACTCCTTCATTGGCGAGTTTGTCAAGAACATTCCTCTTTAGTAGGTGTAATAGTTCCTCTTCTGAAGAGAGCAGTAGAATTGCACCAGCATAGGTATCATCTATGTCGTTTATGTAGATTGTGAACAACAAGGGGCCCAACACTGACCCCTGTGGAACACCGCTCGTGACGCTTCCACACTCGGATTTCTCCCCATTTATGCAAACTCTGCTGCCTATCTGTCAACCATGCCTCTATCCAGGAAAAAACTTCTCCTATTCCGTATGCCTTAATTTTTCTCAATAGTCTAATGTGGGACTCTATCAAAAGCCTTACTGAATCCATATACACAATATCATATTCATTACCATGATCTACCTCCTCAAATACATTAGTGAAAAAAGTTAATAAATTCGTAAGGCAGGAACGCCCTTTTGTAAAACCGTGCTGAGATTCATTGATCAATTTATGCTTTTCAAGATGGCTACGAATTGCCTCGGCAATTATTGATTCCATCAGTTTTCCCGCTATGGAGGTTAGGCTTATTGGTCCATAGTTCAAAGTTAAGGACCTGTCACCTGCTTTGAAAATAGGTATCACATTTGCCATTTTCCACTTATCTGGCACTTTGACAGTTCGTAGTGATATGTTAAAAAGATTAGCCAAAAGTTTGCTAAGCTCCTCTTTACATTCCTTTAGAACCCTTGCATACAGTTGTTAGGTTTTAATTTATCTTTTTGTCCAAGGACCATGTCACAAGTGACATGTGATTTTCGCTCACCATGAGGTGGGCCAAAACGACATGCGTTCGAATCCTCGGCTAGTCGCAGTGATTATATATATATATATATATATATATATATATATATATATATATATATATATATATATATATATATATATATATATATATATGAGAATTGTTGGCCCAGTGGATAGTGATGTGTACACTGTCCTGTTCTCACAGGGCTGGACATGGTGATGCAGTTCTGTTAATGATATTTATCTCTCTCTCTCTCTCTCTCTATATATATATATATATATATATATATATATATATATATATATATATATATATATATATATATATATATATACAATATTTTTATTATTAACACATCGGCCGATTCCCACCAAGGCAGGGTGGCCCGAAAAAGAAAAACTTTCATCATTCACTCCATCACTGTTTGCCAGAGGGTGCTTTACACTACAGTTATAAAACTGCAACATTAACACCCTTATTACAACCTCAGGTTCATGGTCTGTTAACCTGAGAGTAAAGGAGCTTGGAGCAAAGAAACACAGAAAAATGCTTTGAATTTGTATTTCCTTCACCAAGCAATTTGTGTTATATCAGACTTTTGTCTTTTCCTTCACCAAGTATTAGATAGGGGTTTGTACAAGTATGTACATAGAGAGTAATAATAGTACAAGCCACGGTCGTCAAGGCAAAACAGCAGCCAATAGACAGAGACAACCGTCCACAACCAGCTCAATGCAGGAATTCCAATGACAAACTTGTGAGTGGTAACCACATCACCTTCTGCCATTGTCAAACTCGCATTATGATTGGCTGAACCGAGTCGTTGATTTGATGATGGGGCCCCATCTCAAACCCTTAACGATGGTTCGCTGGTTGGAGGGGAGCCTATGTGGGTGTGTTTAACATGCTCCAAATAAAGGTTACATACTCTTTGCATGCAACACCCCTCCTTCAGAGTGCAGACACTGTACTTCCCATCTCCAGGACTCAAGTCCGGCCTGCCGGTTTCCCTAAATCCCTTCATAAATGTTACTTTGCTCAAACTCCAACACGTCAAGTATTAAAAACCATTTGTCTCCATTCACTTCTATCAAATATGCTCACACATGCTTGCTGGAAGTCCAAGCCCCTCACACACAAAACCTCCTTTAACCCCTCCCTCCAACCTTTCCTAGGCCGACCCCTACCCCTCCTTCCCTCCACTACAGATTTATACACTCTCGAAGTCATTCTGTCTCGTTCCATTCTCTCTACATGTCCAAACCACCTCAACAACCCCTCCTCAGCTCTCTGGATAATAGTTTTGGTAATCCCGCACCTCCTCCTAATTTCCAAACTCCGAATTCTCTGCATTAAATTCACATCACACATTGACATCAGACATGACATCTCCACTGCCTCCAGCCTTCTCCTCATTGCAACATTCATCACCCATGCTTCACACCCATATAAGAGTGTTGGTATAACTATACTCTCATACATTCCCCTCTTTACTTCCATGGACAAATTTCTTATGTCTCCACAGACTCTGAAGTGCTCCACTCACCCTTTTCCCATCATCAATTCTATGATTCACCTCATCCTTCATAGACCCATCTGCTGACATGTCCACTCCCAAATATCTGAATACATTCACCTCCTCCATACTCTCTCCCTCCAATCTGATATCCAATCTTTCGTCACTTAATATTTTTGTTATCCTCATTACCTTACTCTTTCCTATATTCACTTTCAATTTTCTTCTTTTACACACCCTACCAAATTCATCCACCAACCTCTGCAACTTCCCTTCAGAATCTACCAAAAGTACAGTCTCATCAGCAAAAAGCAACTGTGACAACTCCCACTTTTTATTTGATTCTTTATCTTTTAACCCCACACCTCTTGCCAAGACCCTCACATTCACTTCTCTTACAACCCCATCTATAAATATATTGAACAACCATGGTGACATCACACATCCTTGTCTAAGGCCCACTTTTACTGGGAAATAGTCCCCCTCCCTCCTACACACTCTAACCTGAGCCTCACTATCCTCATAAAAACTCTTCACTTCTTTCAGTAACCTACCTCCTATTCCATACACCTGCAACATCTGCCACATTGCCCCCCTATCCACCCTATCATACGCCTTTACCAAATCCATAAATGCTACAAAAACCTCTTTACCCTTATCCAAATACTGTTCACCTATATGTTTCATTGTAAACACTTGGTCTACACACCCCCTACCTTTCCTAAAGCCCCTTTGTTCATCTGCTATCCTGCTTTCTGTCTTACTCTTAATTCTTTCAATAATAACTCTACCATACACTTTACCAGGTACACTCAACAGACTTATTTCCCTATAATTTTTGCACTCTCTTTTGACCCCTTTGCCTTTATACAAAAGAATAATACTTGCTCTCTGCCAATCCCTAGGTACCTTACCCTCTTCCATACATTTATTAAATAATAGCACCAACCACTCCAAAACTATATCCCAACCTGCTTTTAACATTTCTATCTGTATCCCATCAATCCCAGCTAACTTACCCCCTTTCATTCTACCCACTGCCTCACGAACTTCCCCCACACTCACAACTGGCTCTTCCACACTCCTACAAGATGTTTTTCCTCCTTGCCCTATACACGAAATCACAGCTTCCCTGTCTTCATCAACATTTAACAACTCCTCAAAATATTCCCTCCATCTTCCCGATACCTCTAACTATCTATTTAATAACTCTCCTCTCCTATTTTTAACTGTCAAATCCATTTGTTCATTAGGCTTCCTCAACTTATTAATCTCACTCCAAAACTTTTTCTTATTTTCAACAAAATTGTTGATAACATCTCACCCACTCTCTCATTTGTTCTCTTTTTACATTGCTTCACCACTCTCTTAACCTCTCTTTTTCTCTCCATATACTCTTCCCTCCTTGCATCACTTCTACTTTGTAAAAACCTCTCATATGCTAACTTTTTCTCCCTTACTACTCTCTTTACATCATCATTCCACCAATCGCTCTTCTTCCCTCCCCCACCCACTCGCCTGTAATCACAAACTTTTGCTGAACACTCTAACACTACATTTTTAAATCTACCCCATACATCTTCGACCCCATTGCCTACACTCTCACTAGCCCATCTATCCTCCAATAGTTGTTTATATCTTACCCTAACTGCCTCCTCTTTTAGTTTATAAACCTTCACCTCTCTCTTACTTACAATATATATACTATATATATGTATATATATATTATTATTATTATATGGTTTAAAGCAAAGAATATACTGTGACTCGCATGGATTTGAACCCAATTCATCTAGCCAGTCTCCCGGTATGGTACCTATTCTCTTAGCGGTTTAGTGGTCTAGGGGTCAAGAATTTAGCTAGTTTCCAGGGAGGCTTCCTAGACAGCTGGGGTTTAAATCCCGGCCAGTCGCAGAATATTCTTTGATTGTAAACAGTCTTTAATTTCTTTAACAATAATTACCTCTTCATCATAAAACGCCGAGGTACATGTGGTCACGAGAACAAAGGTGACTGTTTTGTAGCTTAGAAATGTTGCGAGGAACACTGGAATTAGGAAAGATGATAAATTTGTTGCTATCTCACACTACGGTATGTATATGAAAGTATTGGTTAAATTCAGTGTACTATGGCTCACAGAAGTCTCTTCCACAGGTTGTATATCCTTTCGTACACGAAGTTCCCTTCATTACTTTTTCAACGTCAGGGTTGGAACCACGCCAGAGCTCCGATATGGGCAACGTTCTCAACCCAGCCTATGCTCCTAATTTTTTAAAGGACTTCCCAAGACCCATGAGCCTCTTGTATCGCTTCTACAATATCTTGGAACACGTTAGATATTTTCTTCTCGGGCGCAAATGGGATATTATGCTACTGATTCAGAAAGAGGTGAGCAATATGCAGTGACAGACAATACATAAGGTTAGTGTAGCCGATGATCGTCAGGAAACTAGTAAAATTTATGCAAAATTATACTGTTTCATTAAAAGTGTAGTTATAATTTTACTATAATTTGTGGAAGGTAATGTTACTTTGAACAACAGAAGCATCTTGATATTTTGATGCAGTGACAGACCCGCCCCTCATGCACTGCTGTGTTGTGAAGTATTTTGTTATCCCTCAGATCTCAGCACAGTTCCCGGAGCTGCCAATGTTGTTGGAGCTGGAGAGGAACGTGAGTTTATCGCTTGTCAATAGTCACTTTTCTATTGGCACGCCAGTGCCTCTCCTGCCCTCACAGGTGGAGGTGGGCGCCATGCACTGTCATCCTGCCACCCTCTGCCTCAGGTGAGTTGTTATGACTACCTGACCTATGTTTGTATCATCCTGTTAGGTCCTGTCCATGATTAAGAGACTCAGTTCTGTCTCTACTGACATGTCTTTCATTGTATAATTATTTGTCTAAGTGATAAAACACTCTTATTTTTACAGGAATTAGAATCATGGATCACAGGATCGGAATCTTCTGGCGTGATTTACTTTAGTTTGGGATCTTTGCGCGCAGTTCTTCAATGCCAGTCCAGTACCGCGACCTCTTCATCCAGGCTTTCCGCAGGCTGCCACAGCGAGTCATCTGGAAATACGAGGAAGAGCTGGAGGAAGTTCCTGACAACGTGATGATCAGAAAGTGGCTTCCCCAACAGGATATTCTTGGTGAGTCTTAGTTTTTATAGCAGCCTCAGTCACATTATACTTTTTTATAAGTTACCAATTGCTGACCTGGAGAGTGTACAAAGAACTTTAACGGCACACAAGTACGATAAGGCACCTAAATTACTGGGAACGGTTGAAGTCCCTTGATTTGTATTCCCTGGAACGCAGGCGAGAGAGATGCATGATAATATTCACTGGGAAAATCCTAGAGTGATTTGTACCAAAACTTGCACACGAAAATCACTCCCTATGAAAGCAAAAGACTCGGCAGGAGATGCAACATTCCCCACTGAAAAGCAGGGGATCCACGAGTACAGTGAGAGATAACACAGTGTCAGGGGTCCAAGACTGTTCAACTGCCTCCCAGCATACATAAGGTGAATTACCAATAGGACCCTGGCTGTCTTCAAGAAGGCACTGGACAGGCACCTAAAGTCAGTATCTGACCAGCCGGGCTGTGGTTAGAACGTCAGTTTGCGTGCAGCCACCAGTAACAGCTTGGTTGATCAGATCCTGATCCACCATGAGGCCTGGTCTCAGACCGGGCCGCAGGGGCTGACCTCCGAAACCCTCTCCAGGTATACTCATTTTGGAGTATGCAGCACCAGTTTGGAACTCACACCTGGTCAAGCACGTCAAGAATTAGAGAAAGTTTGCAACAAGACTAGTTCCAGAGCTAAGGAAAATGCCCTACGAAGAAAGGTTAAAGGAAATCGGCCTGACGACACTGGAGGACAGGAGGGTTAGGGGAACAGACAGGATGTTCCAGAGGGGGACACAGAAGCAAGGGATCACAATTGGAAGTTGAAGACTCAGATGAGTCAAAGGGATGTTAGGAAGTATTTCTTCAGTCACAGAGTTGTCAGGAAGTGGAATAGTCTGGAAAGTGACGTAGTGGAGGCAGGAACCATACATAGTTTTAGGACGAGGTTTGATAAAGCTCATGGCGAGGAGAGAGGGCCTAGTAGCGATCAGTGAAGAGGAGGGGCCAGGAGCTATAACTCGAGCCCTGCAATACAAACACATATGTGGTGCCGTATAGGTAAAACTGGTCAATTAGCAAGAACTCAAATAAAATTAAGTCCTTTCTAAAAATTTCTCTTATACGTTTAAAGATATTTTTTTTTTTCATTTATGTTAATATAAAAATTAGTAATCTTGTACCAAAAGAATCTTAGAAAACTTTACCTAACTTTATTATAACAAGCGCAATTTAATTTAGCCTAATCCAACTAAATACGTATATTTTAAATAAGTTTACAATAATTTAATAATATACAAACACAATGAGATATATATTTTTCGCTAGGTTCAGAATGATTTTTGCGAAATTATTGCATCTGGAAAGGCACAGGATAATCAACGCCAGACAGCACGGATTCATGGAAGGCAAATCCTGTGTAACAAACCTCCTGGAGTTCTATGACAAAGTAACAGAGGTAAGACAAGAGAGAGAAGGGTTGGTTGATTGCATTTTCCTGGACTGCAGGAAGGCCTTCGACACAGTTCCTCATATGAGATTAGTAAAGAAGCTGGAAGAACAAGCGTGTATAACAGGAAGGGCACTGGAATGGATCAGGGAATACCTCACAGGGAGGCAGCAACGGGTCATGGTGGGCGATGAGGTATCACAGTGGGCGCCTGTGACGAGCGGGGTACCGCAGGGTCAGTCCTAGGACCAATGCTATTTTTGGTACATGTGAATGACATGACGGATGGGATAGACTCAGAAATGTCTCTGTTCGCAGATAAGTAAGTAAGTAAGATGATGTGAAATTAATGAGGAGAATCACATCGGATGAAGACCAAGCAGGACTTCAAACAGACCTGGACAAGCTGGACATCTGGTCTAGCAACTGGCTTCTCGAATTTAATCCCACCAAATGCAAAGTCATGAAGATTGGTGAAGGGCAAAGAAGACGGCTGACAGAGTACAGGCTACGTGGACAAAGGCTACAAACCTCGTCAAAGGAGAAAGACCTTGGGGTGAGTATAACACCAAGCACGTCTCCGGAAGCACACATCAACCAGATAACTGCGGCAGCATATGGGCGACTGGCAAACCTAAGATTAGCGTTCCGTTACCTTAACAAGGAATCGTTCAAGACACTGTACACCGTGTACGTCAGGCCCATACTAGAGTATGCAGCACCAGTCTGGAACCCATACCTGGTCAAGCACGTCAAGAAATTAGAGAAATTGCAAAGGTTTGCGACAATTTTAGTTCCACAACTCAGGGGACTGTCCTATGAAGAGAGGTTGAGGGAAATAGGACTAACAACACTGGAGGACAGAAGGGTTAGAGGAGACATGATAACGACATACAAAATACTGCGGGGAATCGACAAGGTAGATAGTGACAGGATGTTCCAGAGAGGGAACACAAAAACAAGAGGGCACAATTGGAAGCTGAAGACTCAGATGAGTCAAAGGGATGTTAGGAAGCATTTCTTCAGCCATAGAGTAGTCAGGAAGTGGAATAGTCTAGCAAACGATATAGTGGAGTCAGGAACCATACATAGCTTTAAGACAAGGTATGATAAAGCTCATGGAGCAGGGAGAGAAGAGACCCAGTAGCGGACAGCGAAGAGGCGGGGCCAGGAGCTGAGTCTCGACCCCCGCGACCACAATTAGGTAGTACACAACTTTTCGCTTGCCTTATTCGGCAAATAAGAGCGTAGCTATTTAAACCCTAACCTATATGGCACGCCATATATATATATATATATATATATATATATATATATATATATATATATATATATATATATATATATATATATATATATATATATATATATATATATATATTATAAAAAATATATAGAAGGGTACCACATCTAGAACTTCACTGGGAGCCTCATCCTCAGAAGACAATAAACACCTCAGGGAAAACTCGAGGTTCTCCCTGTTTGAATATTTTCTTCTCCTACCACTCCCTATATATATTATATGAGTGTTTTATTAATAGACAGAATACATTGACAGAAAACACAAACATGAACATGAATGCATTGGTACAATATATCAAATATTATGAATCTCCTCCAGCTCCTCTGAAGCTGGACGCGAGCCCAGTATGCAGCATGCATTTCCCCTCTTGATGGCCATGGTGAGGCGCTGGAACATGAAAGTGGCCACCCTTGTGTCCCTGGTGGTCTCGATGAGTCTGGAACCCAGTTCTTTAAGGAAACGTGTTGCCTTTTTTTTCCCATGATTCCAAGGTCTCTGATCCTACTGGGACAAATTGATACTGTTGACTTATGTCCCTGTACTTGCTGATCTTGTACTCCTCCCTGTGGTCAGCAGCTCCTCCCTGTCGCCCGACACTGTGATGGATGTAGGTGTCAGCCAGTGTCGACACACAGGTATAGTCCCATGCTAAGAGCTTGCCATTTTCGGTTTGCTGGGTTGTGGGTATTGTTGGTTGCTAGTGATCGGTGCTCTCTCTCGGCTGGGCATGCTAGCCCTTGGTTTTGGAACAGTTTAAACCATGTAGACCATATTGGTCGGCTTGCGCATCGCCGCAAATACACGTATATTCCGTGTGAATTGGGGCAGCAAGGCGCAGAGCCACTGCAATACGGAGGGTCTTAGGGTCGAGGCGTGTTCCCATTGCCGAAATGGGAACTGTTTGGAGGAAGTCCTCAGAGTGATGTGCACTCACAGCTAGGAGATGGGCAGTCTCCCTGTGTGATGTTACAGCCCTAAACATGTTGGCAAGCATCTTTTCAGTGATGGGGCCATCTCAACTTGACTGTAGGCCAGTTCTGCACTAGGTTTTGGTGCTGGAGCAGCAAGAGTCTCCCATTCAGTGATGGCAATGGCATAGCTAGGGTCCTGTATTCCTGCTGAATCACTGAGGTTGTGTGGAAGAATTTGTTTTATTAACTCATTTGATGCTATGGAAGAGTATAGGAAAGCTGGTAGGACAATCTGGGAGAATTTACCTACTCCCAGCCCCCCAAGCCTGACTGTAAGTGAGGCTTGAAACCACTGTCCATCTTCGAGGGAAAGATTCAACACACTCTCTAGCATATATATATATATATATATATATATATATATATATATATATATATATATATATATATATATATATATATATATATATACACACACAAACAGATTCGTTGAGGGGAAACTCGTTGTGGGACCAGAAGCTGATGATGACGTTGTGGTTGGATAGTTTCCGAAAAGCTTTAAATTAAAGAGTGTTGGATTATTTTACAAGTCAGGATGTCAGAAATGGTTAAATTGTCATTGGTTTCCTCTTCTATATTATAGTAATTTAAGTGTATACGACTCGTTGGCGTTGAGGTTATGATTGTAGTCACTGTTAACAAAGAACTTTTCATGATTAATATCACAAACGACCTTGATGCCGTCTCGCCTACCATATAATTCACTCAAGGACAATTTATAACTACATTTCATTATGGAAATGAAAATTTGACGACTTTGTAAATCCTAAAAAAAAAAATTAAATTGACTTCTCGATTTTTGGAAAGGAAACTTGTGTTTCGCCAGATGATTATTATTATTCAGTGTGATCTTCAATGTCAGTCTCTGAAATATCAAGTACACTTACTTATCTTGCCCATTTAAACGTAATGGTGAAACTGGCTACTTCTTTCCCAACAGGTTAAACAATTCACAAAAGTAATAACTTCCTGCTATACACACAACACTTTCCTGTAATTGTAGAAACCATAGTCATCCCATAAGTTAGTCCTTATCTTTTCCAAAAACATTTATCCGTTTTTGGAACGGTCACATGCCATCTTACAATATCGTATAAAAGGATATTAGTTTTACCTTTTTTTTTTTAAAGTGTATAATCGAATAGTATTTAGAACCTATATTTAGCTGTCTGCTAACTTCCGTTTGCCCTAGCCTCCTGGTTTGCCCTAGCCTCCTGGTTTGCCCTAGCCTCCTGGTTTGCCCTAGCCTCCTGGTTTGCCCTAGCCTCCTGGTTTGCCCTAGCCTCCTGGTTTGTCCTAGCCTCCTGGTTTGCCCTAGCCTCCTGGTTTGTCCTAGACTCCTGGTTTGTCCTAGCCTCCTGGTTTGTCCTAGACTCCTGGTTTGTCCTAGACTCCTGGTTTGTCCTAGACTCCTGGTTTATCCTAGCCTCCTGGTTTATCCTAGCCTCCTGGTTTATCCTAGCCTCCTGGTTTGTCCTAGACTCCTGGTTTGCCCTAGCCTCCTGGTTTGCTCTATCCTCCTGGTTTGTCCTAGCCTCCTGGTTTGTCCTAGCCTCCTGGTTTGTCCTAGCCTCCTGGTTTGTCCTAGCCTCCTGGTTTGTCCTAGCCTCCTGGTTTGTCCTAGCCTCCTGGTTTGCCCTAGCCTCCTGGTTTGTCCTAGCCTCCTGGTTTGCCCTAGCCTCCTGGTTTGTCCTAGCCTCCTGGTTTGTCCTAGCCTCCTGGTTGTCTTCCATTTCCCTTATCATTTTAAACATGAGAAGCGTCGACACAATACACAACCCGCATGTGGAGAGAGGAGCTCACCACGACGTTTCGGTCCGATTTGAACCATTTACAAAGTCAACGCTGAACCGAAAGGTTATTCAGTTTTCATTTACTATGCTTCTTGTTGTTTTCACTAACACTGTTGCACAGGTCACAACAACGTGAAGGTATTCATCACACACGGTGGTCTCCTCAGCATGGAAGAAGCCATCTACCACGCCACGCCACTCCTCGCTCTCCCTATCTTCGGTGACCAGCCCAAGAACGCCATGTTTATCAGGAACTCTGAGCTTGGAGACTTTTTGATCTGGGAAGAACTTACTGTGGACATGATCGTTGAGGTTATCACAGAAATTCTTAACGACCCTAAGTACGTAAATATGGTAAGCCTATTTAAGGGAAAAAATTAATAGTGACCAATTTAACCGTTCTTTTATGGAAGTATATCGTCTCGAGCTATGTAACTAAATTTCAAAATTGTATTTAGTTTTTAATTTTAAAAGAAAATAGAATTTTGGGGGTCTAAGTAAAATAAAAACACGTTCACCATCATTCATTTAATAGCTTTTTTTTCAGGAGAGTAGATATCAAAGTAATGACCGTCCGAAGTGTAACATCTACACCACTGCTTCTTGCAGACATTGCACTTCCCACATGTAGAATTCAAGCCTGGCAAATTAATATCCATAAATCAGTTCATAAAATTTACCTAATTCTCACTCCAACAGCACGTCAAATCATGTCTCCTATTAGTCCGATTTAACACACACGCCTGCTGGATGCTCAGTTCCTATAACTCAAAACCACCTGTGTTAGACCCAGGCTTTGCTATAATCGTCACGGCTGTAGGAGTACTTGTGTTCACGGATCCTAATCTGGAGATATCGTGCTGTTTCCCCATTGCATTCTCACACTCCCACATGGCATTATGTATGCTCATGCTCTAGTAATAGCACCACTCTTGCTTTTCTGAAGGAAAATCTTAACGGATGTCGAAGATTTATGCTTCTTTCAACAAGTTTCTTGTGAAAGTTTGGGATATTAGCTGCCACATCGTGGATCAGCCCCACATCTAACATGTCTTCTCTTTCGTTTTTAACTGCAAAGTTCATTTCTTCCCAAGGTTCTCTGTTTAATGTTTTTTTTTTTTTGTCATCAAAATTTGCTGATGGAAACGTAGACATCAATGCATTATAATGTGAAACTTTATTAAATACACTTTGCCCACACAGTCAGCTTTACCAAAAGAGTACGAGAGTATGTACAGGGTGAAGCAGAGGTGTTAGTGGACTGGTGTGGGTCGCATCCTGGGACAAAACTGACCTAATTTGCCCGAAATGCTCAGCATAACACTGTACTCACCTAATTGTGGTTGCAGGGGTCGAGACTCAGCTCCTGGCCCCGAATGGGGCCAGGAGCTGAGTATAGTAGTGTCATTGATGTTAGCTAGGCCTGTATACCATGTGCATGTATACTTGTAATAAATAAAGATATTAAAAAGCATGCTTTTCAAACGCCTAGTACTCGGCGGCTGGTGGTGATAATGACCATGAGAGCGACCCTCCATGGACACCTCAGATAATACAGTTTCAGTAGCCATGGAGCGTGGAGCATTGTGTGTTTGCCGTCGTGGAACAGAGAAAACGCATATTTTTCACAACTGAATAACTTTGCGTATTTTAAAGACAAATCTTAATTACATTAGTCTGAGGTGTCCATGGAGGGTTGGTCATGGTCATTACCACCACCCGCCCCCGAGTACTAGGCATTTGAAAAACATGTGTTTTCTCTGATCCATCCTGTATATTGCTGAGAATATTCAACATTCCTCACCTGACCCTTCACGTCACTATACTTCCTGTGTATATTCACTCTATGCTCAGGTAGATCTGTTTGTGACTTGATAAAGTTTCTTGTGTGGGTGAAACGTGGTCAATAAAGATTCACATTATACTGAACTTCTGTTTTTGCATCGTATCGGTATTTTATATCTTTTATCTTTAAAATTTGCTGATAAAGACTCGGACAATCTCTCACTGGACTTTTATGCATCATTTAACCTCTTCTCTCTACATACTCAACATTCCGTATATGATTTTAATTTTGCAAAAGCCTCTCATGAGTTAATTTTGACCTCCCTTACTTTCCTGTTAACCTCATTATTCCACCAGTCATAACTCTTCCTACATGCATCCACCCTCGATATCTAACACTGCCTTCTTAAATGTATCGCATATATTTTGACTTCTCTATTTGCTCTTTCTCTAGACCACCTTGCTTTGTATATTTGCTTATATCTCTCATTCTCGCCTTTAGTTCACTCATTAATACTTCTCTCTTAGTAATGTCATTCTCCCTGCACTCCATCTTCCCCTAAATAATGATCTGGTATGCAATGGCTTCTCTACAAGAGACATATACAGAAGTCTACTTACCTATCATTTATGTACACATATAACCTAGCATATTGTTGCTATTACCACATCGCATCTCCAACACTTATTAATCCCCTTTTTCTCTTGAAAAAATATTACCTATTAATATTTTTTTTGTAGCTTAATGAGTCCTCTCATTTCATTTACTCTGAACACACACAGTTTCCTAACTTTAGCATTAAAGTCACCCACATCAATTATATTTCTTGGTTCAAAAGTTTTTTTTACTCTCGACTCAGCCGCTCGTGTATAAATCTTTACAATAACCCCTTTTCATATTCCACTTTAATTCTAATTCTCATCGGTCTTGAATTAAAATGGCCTCTGGTGGCCTGGTGGCTAGAGCTCTCGCTTCACACGGCGAGGGTCTGGGTTCGATTCCCAGCCAGGGTAGAAACATTGGGCGTGTTTCTTTACACCTGTTGTCTATGTTCACCCATCACCAATGAAAAGCAGGGGTGCCACTACCACGATAAGAGACAACACATTAAGTGCCAAGGGCCCAAGACTGTTCAACTGCCTCCCAACATACATCAGGGGGATTACCAGTAGACCCCTGGCTGTCTTCAAGCAGGCACTGGACAGCCGGGCTGTGGTTCGTATGTTGGATCACGTGCGGCCAGCAGTAACAGCCTGGTTGATCAGGCCCTGATCCACCATGAGGCCTGGTCACAGACCGGGCCGCGGGGGCGTTGACCCACGGAACTCTCCAGGTACCAGTAAAATGGGTACCTGGGTGTTAGTGGACTGGTGTGGGTCGCATCCTAATATGCCCGAAATGTTGTGCATAACAAAGGTCTTTCTATATAGTAGCATGTCATTGATGTCAGCTGTGGTCTGTATACCTTGTACATGTACTAAAAATTTAATATTTGTTTCCTCTGCTTGTGCTCTGTAACTTTTGTGGGTGATGTTTCTGATTTTCTCACTGTCCTTGTGTACAGGTATAAGGAAAACGTGTTAAGGATGTCAGTGCCGCTGCGGATCAACCTGTACCACCCAGGGAACTGGCAGTGTTCTGGACGGAGTACGTCATCCGTCACAGAGGTGCTCTCCACCTGAGGTCACCAGCGGCACAACTCTCCTGGGTGGAGTTCCTCATGCTGGACGTAATCTTCGTACTCTATCTGGCTATGATTATCCTTCTGTTCATTCTACGCCACATCTTCCGAGGCATCACTGCTAAACTCTTCGGCAGTGAAGGCAAAATGAAGACGCACAATTATTAGAGAGAGATTTTTGTGGGCAGGAATAGTTTGTGTTCTAGGTTATTATAATGTTCCAACGCTTCACTGATACTTTTACCTAATACTAATCTGGCACTGGTATACCAGAGTGCCAATAAGTATAGAGAAACTATATATTTTAAAAGTTTTCCATGCATTTTTACAGTATCTTTTCTGATAATGATTAATTACATTTAAATCCTGTCGACCACACGCGTATTAAAGCTGCTTATTACCCTTTCATTACCTACCAAGAAAACATTAATCCCTAAAATAGTGATTAAAATTAAACTATCAGTGCACATATATAGAGATATATACACCTCTCAGTGTATATATTGTCTCAATTTAATTGCTTCTCATTTATTTCTTCATTATACATAGTTTTAGTTCAAATAATTTCCCAACAACCAGATTTTTTTAACATTCGGATCTTGAAGATCAGAGTATGTAAAGGGAGAGAGTGTCACTTTGGTCTTTTCTGAGTAGATTGAGAGGGATTCGAATTAGTGTCATCAGAGAAAGGTTGTGGTCATTTAGATGCAGGACCGGAAGTGGTCCATTTTGAGGCGGGCGGGAGATCTGAAAACCATCGCACCATATGGGGAGAAGCCAAAAGCATGGTCAAACAAGGGTGGAGGTCGGATGTGTCAAAGGAGTCAGGCCGAGCATCGGTATCAGGAGCATACAACAAAATGTTACCTGAAGAAGATACAGGGGCATTAGAAAGGTCTGAAGGATGGTCTGGTAACAAGGCAGGGTCGTAAGAGTGTGCTGATACAGAAAGGGGCCCTGGAGGAGCAGTTTCATCGATTTTTTTTTTTGTTTTTTAGAAAAAAAGGAAAGAAAAAACAGAGGGGTGAACATGGAGGGGTAGCTCCTAGGAGGAATGAAAGGACCTCAGTACAGCCAGTAGTGCAGATACAGCATGGAACTCGTACCATACCCTACCCTTCATGCCAGTAAACCAGCAATCCGGGATGGCAACCTCACATTTACTGAGCCACCTCGGCGGACAAAAGAGGGTGGTTGGACACCAGCCACAAAGCATACCTTTTTCGGCCACTACCTCCTGGAATCCGACAGGCAGCCTCCAGAGATAAACCCGTCATCTGAAAGACACCCGAAGCCTCCCACGGTAGACCGAAAAGGGATCAGGATCTCCAGACAATCCAGATTTCATGGCAAACTACACCACCACCACCAAGGACCTCAACAGAGCGGATGCACCACAGTACCCTTCCCCCAACCTAGGAACTAGAATGCCTGAGGAAGGAACCCAAGGCTGAAAACAGGAAGGGAAGGGATGGGATGGGGAGAGGAATGGAAAAGGAGGGATGGGTAGGATGGGACAACGGAAGGGGAGGATTCGGGGGTAATTAGGTTTGGTAATTAGGTGTGGCAAGGAGCCACCCGCCTCCTTAAGAGGGGAGAGGACCCCAAAGGCCAAACGCAGGAAAGGAAGGAGAGGGGAGTGATGGGGAAAAGTGGGATGTGAAAGCTGGGGCAGTGAAGGGAGGAGTGGGAGGTATAATTGTGTTCGGTCGGAGGAAGACGACTGAAAGGTTAATTTCCTCAGACTAAAAGCTTCTTAGCCACAGCAAGGAGCCTCCCCTTGAAGAAGCTGAAATTCAATTAGCAGCTCTGTCATGGCCCTTTCAGGTTGAGACCTTAATTGCCCCATCAAACTCCTAATGATAATACGACATATTATTATTATAATCAAAAGAAGCGCTAAACTACAGGGGTTAATAATACGACAGAATTATTCTAATCTTTAATTTTATGGAGAAACAATAAACTCTGCTTATATATTTTGAAATTATTATTATCAATCATCAAATTAGGTGCTCAACCCGAAAAGATCACACAGAGCTGCGAGTTAGGGAAAGGGTATAATTCTAATCCCATGGATCAGAATTATTATTATATTCAAATAGAAGCGCTGAACCACAGGGGTTATACAGCGCCATGGATCAGAAGCCCTTCACCAGCATCGAGTAACCCCTCTTTCCCTATGAAGTTCAGTGTACTATGTAATAAGAACCATTTTGGGTATATATTAGTATCAGTGCACCACACAGAAACAAGCTGGTATATACAGAGAAAGATCCCAGTCAGCAGGATTCAAACCTACTACAGGGAGACTGGAATGGTTCCCCAAGTGACACTCTAGACCACTCAGCCATAAATGCCTCAAAAGCTGGGAAGCTTGGTTTACAAGCCATGTTTCTTCCCAGCCCAGGCACATTAGTTAGCCTCAAGTATGGTTTCAAGTTATGAGGCATTTGTGGCTGAGTGGTCTAGAGGGTCACTAGGGAACCATGCCCGTCTCCCTGTAGTAGGTTCAAATCCTGCTGACTGCGATCTTTCTCTGAATGTATTAGTATGGTAATACACAACCCATACATAGGATACTTGAAACTTGTGACAGTACGGTCCAACTTGAACAATTAATACTGAGGGTCCCTCACATAAAACTGTCACTGAGGTCAGGGTCCCTCACATAGAACTGTCACTGAGGTCAGGGTCCCTCATAGAACTGTCACTGAGGTCAGGGTCCCTCACATAGAACTGTCACTGAGGTCAGGGTCCCTCACATAGAACTGTCACTGAGGTCAGGGTCCCTCACATAGAACTGTCACTGAGGTCAGGGTCCCTCACATAGAACTGTCACTGAGGTCAGGGTCCCTCACATAGAACTGTCACTGAGGTCAGGGTCCTCACATAGAACTGTCACTGAGGTCAGGGTCCTCACATAGAACTGTCACTGAGGTCAGGGTCCCTCACATAGAACTGTCACTGAGGTCAGGGTCCCTCACATAGAACTGTCACTGAGGTCAGGGTCCCTCACATAGAACTGTCACTGAGGTCAGGGTCCCTCACATAGAACTGTCACTGAGGTCAGGGTCCCTCACATAGAACTGTCACTGAGGTCAGGGTCCCTCACATAGAACTGTCACTGAGGTCAGGGTCGCGCACATAGAACAGTCACTGAGGTCAGGGTCCCTCACATAGAACTGTTACTGAGGTCAGGGTCCCTCAGAACTGTCACTGAGGTCAGGGTCCCTCACTAGAACTGTCACTGAGGTCAGGGTCCCTCACATAGAACTGTCACTGAGGTCAGGGTCCCTCACGTAGAACTGTCACTGAGGTCAGGGTCCCTCACATAGAACTGAAGCTAACCTATACAGATGCGACAGAGTGAACAGGCAAAAAGGGGAATGGGGGGGGGGGGGGTTCCTGTATATCGGTCACTTATATGCTCGGAACTACTAAATGCCTCAAATAATGTAGTTGAAGTTTTAGCAGTAAAGATCGAGAACCCAAATCTGTTCATTGTGGTTGTATACAAGCCTCCGGATGCAACGTCCGAACAATTCCAGGAACAGCTTTTGAAAATTAACCACTGTCTGGAAAATATTCCAGCTCCTGCCCCAACATTTTGCTCCTAGGGGATTTCAACTTAAGGTACCAAAAATGGAGGAACATAGCAAGTAATGTTGTAGCAGAGATAACACCAGGAGGCAGCTCAGATGAAAACTTGCACACACTCGAGCTTTTAAATCTTGGCACCAAATTCACCTTAGACCTCATCTTCACTAACAATGATGATTTGATATGAAATGTCGTCATATCAAAAACAATATACTCAAATCACAACATAATAGAGGTTCAGACATGTACTATGTGCAGGGCCCCAGACTGACAAAATATGATCAGTCACAAGGGAGCCTTCACCAAATTCAACTTCAATAAAAAAAACAGAGTGGGACCAAGCAAACCAAATCCTAAATGATATAAACTGGGAAGATAGCCTAAGCAACACAGATCCCAACCTATGTCTAGAACAGATTAACTCTGTGGCACTCGAGGTATGCTCAAGGCATAAGCCTTTAAGAAAAAGGAGGAGATGTAAACTAGAAAGAGAAAGGCGCTCCCTATACAGGCGAAGGCAAAGAATAATAAAGCGGATAAAAGAGGCCAATATATCTGAAATACGTAGGGAGACAATGGTCAGAGAAATAGCAAACATCGAACTAAAGCTAAAGGACTCTTACGCGAGTCAAGAAACGTGGGAAGAACTAAAAGCCATAAATTAAATCGAAAGAAACCCAAAGTATTTCTTTTCTTATGCCAAATCAAAGTTGAGAACAACATCCAGTATTGGGCCCCTACTTAAACGAGATGGGTCCTACACAGATGACAGCAATGAAATGAGTGAGCTACTCAAGTCCCAATATGACTCGGTTTTTAGCGAGCCGCTAACCAGACTGAGAGTCGAAGACCTAAATGATTTTTTTTATGAGAGAGCCACATAATTTGGTAGACACAAACCTATCTGACATTATCTTGACGTCAAATGACTTCGAAAAGGCAATAAATAACATGCCTATGCACTCTGCCCCAGGCCCAGACTCTATGTTCCCTTTCCTATGGAGAGGGAGCATGGACACAGGGGTCATCCCACAACTGCTAAAAACAACAGACATAGCTCCACTCCACAAAGGGGGCAGTAAAGCAATAGCAAACAACTACAGACCGATAGCACTAACGTCCCATTTCATAAAAATCTTTGAAAGGGTTCTAAGAAGCAAGATCGCCACCCATCTAGATACCCATCAGTTACACAACCCAGGGCTGCATGGGTTTAGAGCAGGTTGCTCCAGTCTGTCCCAACTACTGGACCACTATGATAAGGTCCTGGATGCTCTAGAAGACAAACAAAATGTAATGTACACCCGAATTTGCATGACAGTGTCCTCTATTGACACTCCATGATGTCCTCCATGATGACACTCTTCAGGTCGCTTGTTCTATCTAGGCTGGAATATTACTGCACACTAACAGCACCTTTCAAGGCAGGTGAAATTGCCGACCTAGAAAATGTACAGAGAACCTTCATGGCACACATAACTGCGATAAAACACCTCAATTACTGGAAATGCTTGACGTTCCTAATCCTGTACTCCCTAGAATGCAGGCGGGAGAGATACATGATTATATTCACCTGGAAAATGCAAGAGGGATTAGTACCAAACTTGCACACGAAAATCACTCCCAATGAAAACAAAAGACTCGGCAGACGATGCAACATCCCCCAATGAAAAGCAGGGGTGCCACTAGCATGATAAGAGACTAATTTGTCGCTAAGTGAGGAGCATACTATAATGGTAGCGGGTTTGTGTCAACCTACTTTGATATTGTTTTAATGTTGCCTTTGCACCATTTATAACATTTTTGGTATACGTTATTTTTAGTTTATACAGTACTAATATACTGTATATTGTATTAAACAAAATAGAGGAAATCAGCTCTAATATACATTATTTAGGTATGCATACTGGTCAGAGAGCCTGTCGTAACTCAGTCATCAGTAAGTGAGTACGTTTACTGATGGCTGTAGTATTCAATTTTTGACGATATTTCAGGGGACAGGTAAGGCACCCCATCCCCCTACAACCCCCCAGTTTGTTTTATGGTTTTTTAATAGGTCCGATTCAATTACTGGGATGCTGTAAACCATGTAACCGTGGTTATATTTTGTTATCCAAGAAATAGAGTAAATTTTAAATTTTTGTGTGAATAAGAATTCAAAATGGAAAGCAATATAGGGGAGTTCTGGGAAGAGAGGAAGTATTGTTTTAGTGTCAGGAATGTTTACAGTTTATTATGTACTCTTATTTTTTAATTGGTATTTTTTTGTGTAAAATTGGCTAAATTACCAAATTCTGATCACTACACATAGTTGAAATAGTTGAATGGGTAGCTTCTTGTGCTCATTCAATAGAAATAAATAAAAATTTGGTTGAATGGAACAATAGAATTGGCTTAAAATACGACTGACTTGAAGTGGCCGAAATCACTGATGTGTAAATTGCACCGAGAATGCAAACTTTGTGCCTGTGTAATTCCACAAGTTTTCCATCAAATTTGTACTTTTCGTGTCTATTATCTTTAGAAAAAGATTTTCTATCCTTTCAGAAGACTATTTTTTATAAAATGTGGTTACTGGAAGCAATATTGATTTTCAGGGTCTGGACAGTTAATGGTACAAGTGGGACCCTTAACATCATCATGTATTGTTCGTTATAGTATTGTGTCTTTTTATTGTTTAGTTCAGTGGCAACTATCACCCTTATGACTTTAGCTAAACGACTCACAACCCACTACGACTTGCTCTCACTGACTCGTTAGTAAATATTTTAAAGCACTAAGGGAATAAAGTTGGCTCTCTTATTATGATCGATTTCTTGTAAATGTGAAAAAGGCACATCTAAAATTAAATAGCACATTAAAAGGCCTTCACAGTGCACTTTAATTTTGGATACTGTTTTCAATGTAGAACAGTGTAGTTGATTATTATTATTATAATCAAATAGAAGCGCTAAACCACAGGGGTTATACAGCGCTGCAGGTACAGTGTAGTTGAACATATGCAAATTTGTGGTGTAAACATTACTACTAATAATAAAATTATGGGGTAAGCCTGAAAAGGTCATACACTGCTATAAAAAACATTATCATTACAATAAGCAAGCGCTAAACCCACCAGGGATATACAGCGCTGTGATAAAAAAAAAAAAATTCTGTCATTTGTGCTGTTGGGAATTTTATGGAATATTTTTTGAATACACTTAACTCTTTTCTCTCGCATGTCAGAGATTTGTTTATAAATCAAAATTTGTAAGAGTTGAGTTACTTCAATAATTCAACTCAAATTTCAATACAGTGGACCCCCGAGTAACGAGCAAAAATTCATTCCAGAAGCCTGCTCAAGTGCCATTACCGAACGAATTTACTCCCTTAAGAAATAATGTCAAGTAGGTTAGTCCATTTCAGACCCCCAAAAATACACTTACAAAAGCACTTACAATATTATACTTACATAATTGTACGATTTCCGGGGTGCTCGTTACTCGGAGGTCCACTGTATTTGAATCAACACAAATTGAAATAAATGAAAATAATGCGGTAGATATTCTCTTTATTATGGGCACTTGGTATTAATACATTACTATATTTAATATATGTATATATATATATATATATATATATATATATATATATATTTTCATGTTTGTAATTACTTATTTGTGTGTGTGTGTATATATATATGTATTATTATTACAAAGAGAATATGTATATTACAATGTGTTAGTTACCTGAATTAGCTGTGTAACAATCACAAGACTCTTAAACTCACTCAGTGTTTGTCTGTTACAACATATCTCACTACTTAATCATCAATATTAATACAAAACAAAAGCATAACTTAGTCGATAATTATGTTTAATGACGTGTTTATTCTAAATAAATAATATCAATATATCACCAAAGAGGAAAAGATCACACAAAATTAAGTTTCATACTGGCCCACAGCCTTAGGCCTAGCATGAGGCTATATATATAATACATTACATAAGCTTGTAATTAATGAGGTGGCAGCCTAGGGAATATAGTAATTAAATTAAAGGGAATTATCCTTTGAATATCACCACCACTTGACTTGCGTAACTTATAGAAGAATACTGTCTCCTGACTTGAGAATTAGGCCAGTGGAAAACTGTGTTGTATCACCAAACATTTAAGATGTTGCCTCCCAGAATCTCAAAACTGTATTGTATCACCAAACACTGGTCACAGTAATAACTCTGCCTCCCAGAATCTCACAATACATATATACCTCTGATATACCTTTGATGTGTTATGAGAGTTTTCTACAGCCAGAGTGCAGTTTTGGGGCCCGGCTCCTGATATAACCTCAATTGTTTACTAATAAGAAGATAACACAGCAACTAAAACAGTCATCTGGCATACCGTGAAACACATTTCTGGTAAACTTTTAAAGATAAAGTTGTGGGTATGAAGCTGGGTACATTATTACAGTCAGAAACAAACATTGTTTTCTAAGTTACAATATTCAGAAAGTTCCAACCTTTAATATCAAACTCAAAATTCACCAGCACTTATGAAAAATGTACTTCCATAATTTTAACATCCTATGGAGACAAAAATAACATAGCATATTTCAGTGATACAGGTAGGTGTGTGTGTGTGTGTGTGTTAGTTACCATTTTGTCCTAGGCACATGTCAATTAGACACTAGGCCTGTTGTATATATGTGTGTGTGTATGTGTATGTAAGGAAACACTTCGAAATGTTTCTGCCCCGCCGGGAATTGAACCAGGCCCCTCCGTGCGTGAAGCAAGAGCTTTACCCACTAGGCCACTGGGGGCTGTGTGTGTGTGTGTGTGTGTGTGTGTGTGTGTGTGTGTGTGTGTACTCACCTAATTGTACTCACATAATTGTGGTTGCGGGGTCGAGACTCAGCTCCTGGCCCCGCCTCTTGCTGTCTGCTACTGGGTCTCTGCTCTCCCTGCTCCATGAGCTTTATCATACCTTGTCTTAAAACTATGTATGGTTCCTGCCTCCACTATATCTTTCTCTAGTCCATTCCACTTCCTGACTACTCTGTGGCTGAAGAAATGTTTCCTGACATCCCTTTGACTCATCTGAGTCTTCAGCTTCCAGTTGTGTCCCCTTGTTTCTGTGTTCCCTCTCTGAAACAACCTGTCACTATCTACCTTGTCAATTCCCGCAGTATTTTGTATGTCGTTATCATGTCTCCTCTGACCCTTCTTTCCTCCAGTGTTGTTAGTCCTATTTCCCTCAACCTTTCTTCATAAGACAGACCCCTGAGTTGTGGAACTAACCTTGTCGCAAACCTTTGCACTTTCTCTAGTTTCTTGACGTGCTTGACCAGGTGTGGGTTCCAGACTGGTGCTGCATACTCTAGTATGGGCCTGACGTATACGGTATACAGTGTCTTGAACGATTCCTTGTTAAGGTAGGAACGCTAATCTTAGGTTTGCCAGTCGCCCATATGCTGCCGCGGTTATCTGGTTGATGTGTGCTTCCGGAGACGTGCTTGGTGTTATACTCACCCCAAGGTCTTTCTCCTTTGATGAGGTTTGTAGCCTTTGTCCACCTAGCCTGTACTCTGTCAGCGGTCTTCTTTGCCCTTCTCCGATCTTCATGACTTTGCATTTGGTGGGGTTAAATTCGAGAAGCCAGTTGCTAGAAAGATGTCAAGCTTGTCCAGGTCACTTTGAAGTCCTGCTTGGTCTTCATCCGATGTGATTCTCCTCATTAATTTCCCATCATCTGCGAAAAGAGACACTTCTGAGTCTATCCCATCCGTCATGTCATTCACATATAGCAAGAATAGCACTGGTCCTAGGACTGACCCCTGCGGTACACCGCTCGTCACAGGCGCCACTGTGATACCTCATCACGCACCATGACCCGTTGTTGCCTCCCTGTGAGGTATTCCCTGATCCATTCCAGTGCCCTTCCTGTTATACACGCTTGGTCTTCCATCTTTTTACTAATCTCATGTGAGGAACTGTGTCAAAGGCCTTCCTGCAGTCCAAGAAAATGCAGTCAACCCACCCTTCTCTCTTGCCTTACCTCTGTTACTTTATCATAGAACTCCAGGAGGTTTGTTACACAGGATTTGCCTTCCCTGAAACCGTGCTGTCTGGCGTTGATTAACCTGTTCTGCTCCAGATGCTCCACCATTCTTTTCTGATGATTTTCTCCAAGACTTTGCACACTATACACGTAAGTGACACCGGTCTGTAGTTTAGTGCCTCTTTTCTGTCTCCTTTTTAAAGATGGGGACTACGTTGGCCTTTTCCATATCTCAGGTAGCTGCCCAGTTTCAAGGGATGTGTTGAAAATTTTGGTAAGTGGCACACTCAGAACCTCAGCTCCTTCCCGAAGGACCCATGGTGAGATATTGTCCGGACCCATTGCCTTTGAGGTATCAAGGTCACTGAGTAACTGCTTCACCTCCCCTCAGATGTGTGTGTGTGTGTGTGTGTGTGTGTGTGTGTGTGTGTGTGTGTGTGTGTGTGTGTGTGTGTGTGTGTGTGTATATATATATATATATATATGTCGTGCCGATTAGGTAAAACTTGCGATTTTGGCTTAAATAGCAACGCTCACCTTGCCATATAAGACAAGTGAAAATTTGTGTATGCAATAATTTCGCCAAAATCCTTCTGAACATAACGAAAAAAATATATTTCATAGTGTTTGCTTATTATTAAATTAATGTTAACGTATCAAAAATATATTTAGTTGGGTTAGGCTAAATTAAATTGTGCTTGTTGTAATAAGGTTAGGTAGGTTTTCAAAGTTTCTCTTGGTACAAAATTATAAATTCTTACATTACCATAAATGAAAAAAATATATCTTTAAACGTATAAGAGAAAATTTTAGAAAGGGCTGAAATTTAGATGAGTTCTTGCTAATTGACCAGTTTTACCTAATCGGCACGACATATACAGTGGTACCCCGGTTTACGATATTTTTTCATTCCAGAATGCTGTTCAAGTGCCATTACCAAACGAATTTATCTCCTAAGAAAAGTTGTAAAATAGACTAGTCCTTTTAGACCCCCAAAATTACACTTACAAAAGCATTTAAAAAAATAAACTTACATAAAAGGGTGAGTTTGGGGACCATCGTAAACCGGGGTACCACTGTATATATATACAGTGGTACCCCGGTTTACGATATTTTTTCATTCCAGAATGCTGTTCAAGTGCCATTACCAAACGAATTTATCTCCTTAAGAAATGTTGTAAAATAGACTAGTCCTTTTAGACCCCCAAAATTACACTTACAAAAGCATTTAAAAAATAAACTTACATAAAAGGGTGAGTTTGGGGACCATCGTAAACCGAGGTACCACTGTATATATATATATATATATACAGTGGACCCCAGTTCGTAAAAACTTCACTCCTGAAGTCTGCTCAAGTGCCATTACGAACGAATTTACTCCCTTAAGGAAAAATTTCACGTAGGTTAGTCTATTTCAGACCCCCAAAAATACACTTCCACAAGAACTTACAAAATTATACTTACATAATTGCACGATTTCCGGGTATTCGTTAACCGAGGGTCCACTGTACAGTGGTACCTCGGAGTTAGATGGTCCCCAAAATCACCCTTTTATGTAAGTTTATTTTTAAATGCTTTGTAAGTATATTTTGGGGTGTAAAGACTAGTCTATTTTACATTATTCCTTATGGGGATAAATTCGTTTGGTAATGGCATGACGCTTCTCGAACGAAAAATATATCGTAACTCGAGGTACCACTGTATATATATATATATATATACATATATATATATATATATATATATATATATATATATATATATATATATATATATATATATATATATACACACACACAGTGGTACCTCAGTTAACGATATTTTTCATTCCAGAATGCTGTTCAAGTGCCATTACCAAACAATTTATCCCCATAAGGAATAATGTAAAATAAACTAGTCCTTTTAGACCCCCAAAATACACTTACAAAAGCATTTAAAAATAAACTTACATAAAGAGGCGAGTTTGGGACCATCGTTAACCGAGTACCACTGTATACAGTAGAACGTCATTTAGCACGAGATTATGTTACACGTTACCGGTATTGCACGATTTAAGTTTTGCGACACATTATCATCTTACGACGTAAAGATGATATTACGAGTTCAGCAGGAGGGGAAAAATTTTAGCGCGCGTCGCCGCGGTGGGTTAAACCATTGAGTCAGTGGGGAGTCCTTGTGCCATCCCCGCCACCCTCACCCACCCACGCATCCCTCCCAGCCTTCAGTTTGGTTCGTACACGTGCAGGACGATAAGTATCGGGAAGCTCGCTGTGTTTATTTACATTCATTTCCTGATTTTCATTGCATTTTGATAAATATACCAAGAAATCATGGCACCCAGTAAGCATACAAGTGTTCCAGCAAGTGACAAGAAAAAGTTTAAGCGTTCAAGTCTAGGAATTTCAAAGAAAATCGAGATATTAGATAAGCTTAAGAGTGGCTCACGTGTGAGGGATATAGTGAGGGCCTATGGCCTTAATGAAGCGTCAGTTCGTACGATTAGGAAGAATGAGGCAAATATACGAGCTTGTGTAATGAATAACCCAAATGTGACCTCATGAAAAGAATGACACGTAGGTCCCAACAAGTAAATAAAACTGAAAACTTGTTGCTTGAGTGGATCGAACAGAAAACAAAGAAAGGTGCACCACTTAGTTTTCTCTTAATTAGGGAAAAGGCCTTACAGTTGTTTAAAGCAGTGTGTGATAAGGAAGGCAGACCTGAAAACGCGTGTATGTTTACCACAGGCTGGTTCAAGAACTTTAAGTTGCATAATAAGTTACATAATATTAAGTTTTCTGGTGAAAGTGCTTCAGCTGATCATACAGCAGCAAGTAATTTCCCTGCTGAATTTCAGGAACTTATTTCCGAGGGTGGCTATGAGCCACAGCAAGTTTTTAATGCTGACGAGACAGGTGTTTTTTTGGAAGAAAATGCCAACACGAACTTTTATCAGTCAGGAAGAGAAAAGTGCATCGGGCTTCAAGGCAGCAAAGGATCGCTTCACCTTGCTCCTTTGCGGTAATGCATCAGGTGATTTCAAGTGTAAGCCCATGGTTATTTACCGCTCTAAGACTCCTCGTGTTTTGAGAGGTGTGGATAAAAACACCTTACCAGTAATTTGGAAGTCAAACCAGTCAGCATGGATGACAGAGGAAATATTTATTGACTGGTTTAAGCATCACTTTATTCCTGAAGTCAAGTTTTACCTGCACACCAAGAACCTTGCATTCAAGGCTCTCTTCATTCTTGATAATTCCCGTACTCATCCACAAGCTTTGCTGGATGTGACCCCACATATAAAAGTTGTATTTTTACCTCCAAATACAACATCTCTGATACAACCACTGGACCGGGGAGTTATTCAGACATTCAAGTGTAACTACACAAAAAAAATTATAAAAAAACTAGTTGCATCAATGGACTCTGACTCCAATCTGGCAGTACCAAGCTTTTGGAGTAAATTTAACATTGCAGATGCCATCAGCTATGCTAGAAGTGCATGGAATGAAGTGCCCCAATCAACATTAAATGCAGGCTGGGAAAGTTATGGCCTTCTGTAGTTAATTCTTTCACTGGTTTTCCCTTGCTTGAGAGTCAGGTTCAGGAAATTGTTCAGCTGGCAAGGAGATTACCAGGTGATGGTTTTGAAGATATGAATGAAGATGATGTGAATGAACTCTTAGAAGATGATGATGATGAAGACAGGAGTCCAGAGGAAATGTTGGCAGAGTTCGATGCACAGATGCAAGGGAGGGAGATAACAGAAGAAGATGAAGAAGAACCTGAAGAAAAAGAGTTAACATTGGAGCAGTTACGTGAGCAGTTCCATATTATTGGTAAAGTTGCAGACTTTTTCACTGAAGAGGATCCTGACAAAGCTAGAAGCAGGGCTTTGAAACGGGGTCTAGACCAGCTGATGATGCCTTACCGTCAGCTGTATAATGTAATGCAGAATAAAAAAGCCCAGAGATCCTTTACAGAATTTATGCACACTGCAATACAACCATCGACTTCAGCACCAGAACCTCTACCATCCACTTCTACCGACAACCAACAAGCATCCACCTCAGCCCAGTAGGGCCACACCATCCATATCCACTCTTCACTACCATCCACAAACATCATTACCCACAATTTAAGGTAAGAAATACTATTATTTCTATTTCATTTGTAGTCTTAAGCAGTAATACAGTAGATCATGACAATGCACTACAATTACATATCCACCTCAGCTCAGTAGGGCCACACCATCCATATCCACTCTTCACTACCATCCACAAACATCATTACCCACAATTTAAGGTAAGAAATACTATTATTTCTATTGCATTTGTAGTCTTAAGCAGTAATAGATCATGACAATGAACTAAAATTACATATTCGCCTTCAATTTTTGCAAGATATGTTGGTCTAAAAAAACTTGTTTGGCTTTTTGGGGACTCTCAAACACGTATCCCTATTTTTCCCATAAGTTCTGTTAATCATTTAAGACGAAATTATCTAACACGACTTTTTCAGGAACGTATCTATCGTGCTAATGACGTCCTACTGTATATATATATACAGTGGTACCTCGGTTTACGATATTTTTTCATTCCAGAATGCTGTTCAAGTGCCATTACCAAACGAATTTATCCCCATAAGGAATAATGTAAAACAGACTAGTCCTTTTAGACCCCCAGAAATACACTTACAAAAGCATTTAAAAAAATATACTTACATAAAAGGGCGATTTTCGGGACCATCGTAAACCGAGGTACCACTGTATATATATATATATATATATATATATATATATATATATATATATATATATATATATATATATATATATATATATATATATATATAATGTACGTCAGACACCGTGTACGTCAGGCCAATGTTAGAGTATGCAGCACCAGTTTGGAACTCAAACCTGGTCAAGCACATCAAGAAATTAGAGAAAGTGCAAAGGTTTGCAACAAGACTAGTCCCAGAGCTAAGGGGCATGTACTACAAGGAAAGGCTAAGGGAAATCGACCTAATGACACTGGAGGATAAGAGGGACATAATAATGGCATATAAAATACTGAGAGGAATTGACAAGGTGGATAGGGCTAGAATGTTTCAGAGATGGAATACAGTAACAAGGGTCAAATTGGAAGTTGAAGACTCGGATGAGTCACAGGGTTGTTAGGAAGTATTTCTTCAGTCACAGAGTTGTCAGAAAGTGGAATAGTCTGGAAAGTGATGTAAGCGGAGGCAAGATCCATTCACAGCTTTAAGATGTATGATAAAGCTCATGGAACAGGGGCCAGGAGCTATGTCTCGATACCTGCAACCACAAATAGGCGAGTACACGCACACATGCATGCATGAGAGTTGCTCTTTCCTGATGATACTGTTCTTTAGGGAGATTCTTGAGAGTAGTTGCAAAGGTTAGTGGAGGAACATGAGAGGATAGTGTATAAAAGAAGGCAATTAAAAGTAAACATTGGAAAAAGCAAAGTGATGAGGATAAACAGTCTTGACAATGAAATATTATCAGACTGGAAGAAGTTTGTAGATGTGTTCAGATATTTGGGAGTGAACATGTCAGCGGACGGGTCTATGAAAGATGAGATGAACAACAGAACAGATGAAGGGGAAAAATGTAGATGGTGTTTTGATATCTCTCTGGAAAGAAATATGTTCATTTATGCATGCAAAACTGGGAATGTACCAGAGAATAGTGGTACCAACATTTATACGAGTGTGAGTCATGGGTTTTAAATGTTGTAGCAAGGAGGCAGCTGAAGGCATTACAGATGCTATATCTGAGAGCAAAGTGTGGTGTGAATATTATGTAGAGAATTCAGAGCCCAGAAATTAAAAAAGTGTATGTGGTTACTAAATGTATAACTGAGTGTTGAGGAGGGGTTAGAGGTTAAGTTAGGTTAGATTTGTCAGGAAACATGACAAGTGTTTCCTGCCACAGGTTTTAGTCATATCATGGCCCACAGCTGGAGCTTTTGGTCATCTGACCAAGGCCTTCCACTGGCTTACCCCTCCACTCTTTAAAAAATAAAATCGTTACTTATAGGAGGGAATGTTGAGGTGGATTGGGACTCTTCAATATAGGGGAGAATATAGCCAAGAAGATGTATAAATCTGAGGTGGAAGATAGGTAAGTGTTGTTCCAAGAAGAGCAGGATGGAGGTGAATAGACCTTCAGAGCCTCTGGAGGTACTGCATCCAGCAGGCTTGTATAGCTTTACTAGATTGGAGTGAATGGAGGCAAGTGGTTTATGGCTAGCTATGCTGTTGGAGTGTGTAGCTGATGGATGGTGTCCTGGAGCCCGGAGGTGGGAAGTACAGTGCTTGTACTCTGAAGGATGGGTGAGGATTTTACAGTCCTGTAGGTGGGAAGGACAGTGCCTGCACTCTGAAGGATGGGTAAGGATGTTACAGTCCTGGAGGTGGGAAAGACAGTGCCTGCACTCAGGGAGAGGGACAGACATGTTGGAGGGCATTAAAATATCAACACTTCTGGCAAAACAGCTACTGAAAGAATGATGATGAATGTGTTTCCTTTTTTAAGGGTCATTTTGTATATACTGTATAACTATCCAGTACATGTATAAACTGTATAACCATACAGTACATGTATATAATGTATAGCCATATAGTACCTTCATATACAACTTTTTGTTCACTAGTAGTTCAACTGAACACAATAGTGGTCATCTGAATACACACACATCAATTGTTTTAAAAACAACTAAAACAATAAAAATAAATAATTAAACTCAAAAGAAAAAGTTGGAAAACTAACATTTCTTTATTGATTTATAATAAAAAAATTATGACCAAAAAGAACACAAGTGGTTTATTCACTTGATCAAGAAATGTAAAAATAAAGATGTCAAAATAAAAGTGTTATACAATAACATAACGGTATGACCACTTAAGTAAACTATTATTGTAAGAGAATAATAGTGGGATTGTCTAATGTTAAAAATAGTAATAAAAGCAGTAAAGTACTGTTATTATATACCTAATATACAGCCAGGGCTCAATTAGTGCCAGTTTAAATAGTGGCCCATGGCTTGGTAGACAAAGCTCTGGCTTCACACGCTGAATGTCCGGGTTCGATTACCGGCAAGGGTGGAAACACTGGGCGTGTTTCCTTACACTTGTTTATCCATGTTCACCCATCAGTAAAATAGGTACCTGGGTGTTAGTGGACTGGTGTGGGTCGCATCCTGGGACAAAACTGACATAATTTGTGGGAAATGCTCTGTATAACAAGCGGCTTTCTATATAGTAGTGTATGTCATTGATGTCAACTATGGTCTGTATACCTTGTACATGTACTTGTAAAAATAAAGATTATTATACATTATTATTGTGCGAAAAAGTGTGCAAAAATTACATATAATTTGAAATACAAGTGCTCCTCGACTTATGATGGTCTGACTTTACAATGGTGCAGAAACAATTACTTTGAAGATGAAACTTAAGAATGAAGGCAGCAAGTCCTAACTTGTATTCATTTATTGACTTTTCAATACTGGTATTTAGTTATAGTAATTATTTGTCTATTATTTACTTATTAATTTAGCATATATTCATGATAAATTAGACACATATGCAACTTGTCAGTTCTCTGAACCATTCATCTACAACATATATTCATATTTGAGTTACGATGGGTTCGTCAGAACGTAGTACTGTACGTCAAGGAGCTCCTGTAATGTGACCATCTCGAGACCTGCCTGTAGTACTGTACATGCAGTTTATAGATAGTATATTGTAATAAACATAGAAAATAAAGGAGGTTGGAAGCCTCCTATGCTCAGAAACATTGAAATATGCATCAAGTTACTCTATTTCTTGTTCACCTGTGTTATTTCTCATTTTTTAATATCTCGGAGTTTTACTCATTATTTTGTCAAGTCTGTTATAGTGAAGGTTTACTGTACAGTAATCCTGGATATAACCAACTAATGGTGGGGAAGAGATCGTTAATGGCAATTGTGAAATACAGAGATGAGATTATTTTGATGTGAACAAAAAAACAAGCCAATTCTTTAAACGAAACATTTCGTCCGTTGACTCTCGAGTCCAGTGACCCAGTGGATTTTGTCCCATATTGCCAAAGTTTGTTAAATTGAGGGTTTTCAGCACTGTAGATTCAGTTAAACATGTTGTATCCTGGCCTATTTTAAGTTTAAACTTGTGTCCTAACCTAAGTTCAGTTACCTTAGCTGGCAGCAACTTTGTTTTGAAACTAGATACACAGTCCACTACATATCTGAACATTTACACATCCGAATAAGAAAATAAAGAAATCACATTCTTGTAGATCAATAAACAATAAAATTCTATATGTTTGTAGTACATGCGAACTTAACCTAGCAGTATATTTGGTATGTACTTATACAAACCATGCTACTTAATCTTGCCTACCTGAGACAGTCATGACTTCTTAGTCCTGGTACATATGTGGCATTTCTAGCAACCTTGACTTGACAGAAACTACACCTCTAAAGAGTGTCATTATACTCAATTATATTCTCAACGTGTGTAACATATGCCGTTCCTAAGATTACTGTCATTATACACAGTTATATTCTAAATATGTGTAACATCTGCTGCTATCATGATTATTGTCAGTATTCTCGGTTACATTCTCAACATGTAGCATCAATCTTAATATTCTGCTCATGTATTTACGTTCATAACCTAGGTCTTCCGCCTCAATATTCAACCAGCTTACTACACCATCTGTTATGCAATAATCACAAAAAAGTGATACAAAATGCAAAACAACTCCCCATGTGATTGTTTTGTACACCATCTGTCTTTATATCCTGCTCACTAAACCCTCACAATAACGGAACAATAGGGAAACGTGGGTGACTGGTACTGTCAGTTGCATTGAGATGGAGATTGTTTTGTTGTGATTGTAACTATCAATGACAATTGTGTAAACAGTGAACTTTGTTCGTTCTTATTTCAAGCATACAGTGGTACCTCGACTTACGTTTTTAATCCGTCAGAGAGGGCATTTCTTAAGACGAAACAAACGTAACACGAATCAATTTTCCCCATAAGAAATAATGGAAATAAATTTAATCCGTCCAAGACTTCCAAAAGTAGTTAAATAAAATATTTTTTAGAACTTTTGGACATTAAATAATACACAATTTAATAAAGAATACATAAATACACATGCAAATATTGTACAATAACATGTCACTTACATTTATTGAAGAGTTGTTGATGTGGGGAGGAGGGGAGAAGGTGTAGTATGATGCTAGTGTTTGGAAGGGGAATCCCCTTCCATTAACACTGCAGGTACCAAGTCCTTTTCTGGGGTTACTGGCCTTTTCTTTGAATGCTACACTCCCTGCATGAATGCTACACTCCCTGCATGAATGCTACACTCCCTGCATGAATGCTACACTCCCTGCATGAATGCTACACTCCCTGCATGAATGCTACACTCCCTGCATGAATGCTACACTCCCTGCATGAATGCTACACTCCCTGCATGAATGCTACACTCCCTGCATCCTTGCTACACTCCCTGCATCCTTGCTACACTCCCTGCATCCTTGCTACACTCCCTGCATCCTTGCTACACTCCCTGCATCCTTGCTACACTCCCTGCATCCTTGCTACACTCCCTGCATCCTTGCTACACTCCCTGCATCCTTGCTACACTCCTGCATCCTTGCTACACTCCCTGCATCCTTCTACACTCCCTGCATCCTTGCTACACTCCCTGCATCCTTGCTACACTCCCTGCATCCTTGCTACACTCCCTGCATCCTTGCTACACTCCCTGCATCCTTGCTACACTCCCTGCATCCTTGCTACACTCCCTGCATCCTTGCTACACTCCCTGCATCCTTGCTACACTCCCTGCATCCTTGCTACACTCCCTGCATCCTTGCTACACTCCCTGCATCCTTGCTACACTCCCTGCATCCTTGCTACACTCCCTGCATCCTTGCTACACTCCCTGCATCCTTGCTACACTCCTGCATCCTTGCTACACTCCCTGCATCCTTGCTACACTCCTGCATCCTTGCTACACTCCCTGCATCCTTGCTACACTCCCTGCATCCTTGCTACACTCCCTGCATCCTTGCTACACTCCCTGCATCCTTGCTACACTCCCTGCATCCTTGCTACACTCCTGCATCCTTGCTACACTCCCTGCATCCTTGCTACACTCCCTGCATCCTTGCTACACTCCCTGCATCCTTGCTACACTCCCTGCATCCTTGCTACACTCCCTGCATCCTTGCTACACTCCCTGCATCCTTGCTACACTCCCTGCATCCTTGCTACACTCCCTGCATCCTTGCTACACTCCCTGCATCCTTGCTACACTCCCTGCATCCTTGCTACACTCCTGCATCCTTGCTACACTCCCTGCATCCTTGCTACACTCCCTGCATCCTTGCTACACTCCCTGCATGCCTGCTACACTCCCTGCATGCCTGCTACACTCCCTGCATGCCTGCTACACTCCCTGCATAAATGCTTCACTCCCTGCACATTCTTTACCACAGGCTTGGCACTAGGAGCTTTCTTGGGGCCCATGGTGGCTTATTTAGCAGTTGCAAGCACTAAAAACAGTGGAATAATGACAATATACTGGTATGAATGCGTGGGTGTGGGTGGGTGGTCGCTCTCGCTTGTAAACAATAGCACACTGACGCTCCCTGGAGTGCGCGCTCAGCTGGGCTCCAAGCGAACAGGTCCGGTACGAAAGGCGTAAGACGAATCAATCAACGGATGTCGCATTCAAATTTCTTACGTTATAAGTAACGGATATCGAATATAACGTAAGGTGATAACAACGTAAGTCGAGGTACCACTGTATTTTCTTTGTATTTCCAAAGATTGTTACATAGAGATATTTAACAATTCACAAACAGGCAAAAATATTTACAAATATTGTCTCTACGTACACAGCAGGACTCGAACCTGCAAATGCTGTATCAGAGTCCACAGTACCACGGTCTGGCTCTGTGGTAAAGTACTGTGGACTCTGATACAGCGTTTGCAGGTTTGAGTCCTGCTGTGGATGTAAAACAATGTTTGTATATAGAGATATGTTGTATCGGGAATTTACTACCATTTCTGAACTCTCTTTGCACAGATACTATCAGTTTTCTGTCACAATTTGATTGTACACTAATAATTGGCAACAATAATTTTTCTTAATGACAATATCTTCACATTTTGACCAAATTATACACTGTGGGCTCTTTAATTACGTACAGGTTCTCCTTGACTTATGATGGTTCAACTTTACGATGGTGTGACAGCAATTATACTTATGAGATGAAACTGAAGATAATTACCCAGCATGAAGGTGGCAAGTCTCTAACTTGTATTTAATTATTGACTTTTCAATACTGGTGTTTAGTTAATTACAGTAATTGTTTATTTACTTATTCAATGACAGTAGTTATTTATTTACTTTATCATGTCATACCCATCTTACGATGTTTTCAGTTTATGATGGGTTTGTCAGAACATGACCTCATTGTAAGTTGTGCATCACCTGTATATGAATTTTGTCCAAATTACAGACACTGTGAGCTCTGTAACTATGTACGTATATGAAATTTAATAACCTCATCATTACACATAATTATTCTCACCTTTCTTCCCATAATAATCATTGAATTTATCCCAGGTTAAAATAAGACATCTGTAAGGAAATCTCAACCTGATTATGGCATTTTCGTTGGTTTATGTGTTGGTCAGCAGACGCTGTATTAGGGGTCACATGCATGCATTAAGATCATTGGTGTTAATGAATTTACACTGGGATAAGCAAGGATAAACCATGGTACGGGTGGAGCTTGAACTCACAGCAAGTGCATCATGAAACTCCAGGCCCCTGTATAAGCCACTGGGCCAGCTGGCTATTCATTTGCCGTGAGTTCAAGCCCCCACACGTACTGTGGTTTGTTTGCAATCGTGTCATTACAATTTCATGAGTCTTAGGTTGCCTGAAATGTTCTGCATAACTATGGAGTTTCTGCGTGTATAAATAAATGTTACCCATCTCTGTACAAACACTCTATCATGCTGAAATAAGAATTACAGTGGACCCCGAGTTTCGTAAAGACTTCACTCCTGAAGTCTGCTCAAGCGCCATTACCCAGACGAAATTTTCTCCTTAAGGAAAAATGTCAAATAGGTTAGTCTATTTCAGACCCCCAAAAATACACTTCCACAAGCACTTACAATATTATACTTACATAATTGTACGATTTCCGGGTTTACGAAACTCGGGGGTCCACTGTATTGTTATACCTGGCAAGGTGCTACCTATGAAAAATATCATGATTTAAACAGGAATCAGACGAATTTTACAGAAGAATTTTAAATTACATTCTTCAGAGCTGGACAATAGGACTAT
>WNWK01000423.1:457500-501644 GCA_009830355.1 Cherax destructor | reverse complement strand
TAATTCTAGAGGGTAATTTAGTGTATTTCTAGAGCTTAATTTAGTGTAATTCTAGAGGTTAATTTAGTGTAATTCTAGAGCTTAATTTAGTGTAGTTCTAGAGGTTAATTTAGTGTAGTTCTAGAGGTTAATTTAGTGTATTTCTAGAGGTTAATTTAGTGTAATTCTAGAGGTTAATTTAGTGTAATTCTAGAGGTTAATTTAGTGTAATTCTAGAGGTTAATTTAGTGTAATTCTAGAGGTTAATTTAGTGTAATTCTAGAGGTTAATTTAGTGTAATTCTAGAGGGTAATTTAGTGTATTTCTAGAGCTTAATTTAGTGTAATTCTAGAGGTTAATTTAGTGTAATTCTAGAGCTTAATTTAGTGTAGTTCTAGAGGTTAATTTAGTGTAGTTCTAGAGGTTAATTTAGTGTATTTCTAGAGGTTAATTTAGTGTAATTCTAGAGGTTAATTTAGTGTAATTCTAGAGGTTAATTTAGTGTAATTCTAGAGGTTAATTTAGTGTAATTCTAGAGCTTAATTTAGTGTAATTCTAGAGGTTAATTTAGTGTAATTCTAGAGGGTAATTTAGTGTATTTCTAGAGCTTAATTTAGTGTAATTCTAGAAGTTAATTTAGTGTAGTTCTAGAGGTTAATTTAGTGTAGTTCTAGAGGTTAATTTAGTGTAGTTCTAGAGGTTAATTTAGTGTAATTCTAGAGCTTAATTTAGTGTAGTTCTAGAGGTTAATTTAGTGTAGTTCTAGAGGATAATGTAGTGTAATTCTAAAACTTAATTTTGTAATTTTCCTTAGTGACAATTTCCCCGATACCTTACGTAAATTTTGAATATTAAGCATGACGAAAATTTTTAGAATGTGAATGTAAGTTGGACAGTTAGTATTAATTTTAGAATAAATAATTTATACATGGCAAATTTCCATAAAGTCACAAAACCTTTTTTTTTCCAGGTAGAAGTAACGACAGTTGAAAGGTAAACTTGCGTAAAGTAATTTGCATTAACATCACCTAATATATATGTCGTGCCGAACAGGTAAAACTGGTCAGTTAGCAAGAACTCATTTAAAATTAAGTCCTTTCTAAAAATTTATCTTATACGTTTAAAGCTATATATTATTCATTTATGTTAATGTAAAAATTAATAATCTAACTAAATATATTTTAGATAAGTTTACAATAATTTAATAATTAACAAACACAAATAAATATATATTTTTCGTTAAGTTCAGAATGATTTTTGTGAATTTATTGCATACACAAATTTTTGCTTGTTTTATTCGGCAAGAAGAGCGTTGCTATTTAAGCCAAAATCCTGCTGACTGAGATCTCTCTCTCTCTCTCTCTCTCTCTCTCTCTCTCTCTCTCTCTCTCTCTCTCTCTCTCTCTCTCATATATATATATATATATATATATATATATATATATATATATATATATATATATATATATAGTAAGTAGTATATATATATATATATATATATATACTACTTACACTTTAGGTCACACTACACTGGCATACACATGCATATATATACATACACACATCTAGGTTTTTCTTCTTTTCTTAATAGCTCTTGTTCTTTTTATTTTCTCTATTGTCCATGGGGAAGTGGAAAAGAATCTTTCCTCCGTAAGCCATGCGTGTCGTATGAGGCGACTAAGATGCCGGGAGCAATGGGCTAGTAACCCCTTCTCCTGTACAAATCTACTAAAAACGAGAAGAAGAAAACTTTATAAAACTGGGTTGTCTGAATGTGCGTGGATGTAGTGCGGATGATAAGAAAGAGATGATTGCCGATGTTATGAATGAAAAGAAGTTGGATGTCCTGGCCCTAAGCGAAACAAAGCTGAAGGGGTAGGCGAGTTTCAGTGGGGAGAAATAAATGGGATTAAGTCAGGAGTATCTGAGAGAGTTAGAGCTAAGGAAGGGGTAGCAATAATGTTGAAGGATCAGTTATGGAAGGAAAGAGGGAATATAAATGTGTAAATTCAAGGATTATGTGGATTAAAATAAGGGTCGGATGCGAAAAGTGGGTCATAATAAGCGTGTATGCACCTGGAGAAGAGAGGAGTGTAGAGGAGAGAGAGAGATTTTGGGAGATGTTAAGCGAATGTATAGGAACTTTTGAACCAAATGAGAAGTAATTGTGGTAGGGACCTAAATGCTAAAGTGGGAGAAACATGCAGAGAGGTGTAGTAGGTAAGTTTGGGGTGCCAGGTGTAAATGATAATGGGAGCCCTTTGATTGAACTTTGTATAGAAAGGGGTTTAGTTATAGGTAATAAATATTTTAAGAAAAAGAGGATAAATAAGTATACAAGATATGATGTAGGGCGTAATGACAGTAGTTTGTTGGACTATGTATTGGTAGATAAAAGACTGTTGAGTAGACTTCAGGATGTACATGTTTATAGAGGGGCTACAGATATATCAGATCACTTTTTAGTTATAGCTACAGTGGGAGTAAAAGGTAGATGGGATACAAGGAAAATAGAATCAGTAAGTAAAAGAGAGGTGAAGGTTTATAAACTAAAAGAGGAGGCAGTTAGGGTAAGATATAAACAACTATTGGAGGATAGATGGGCTAGTGGGGTGTAGGCAATGGGGTCGAAAATGTATGGGGTAGATTTAAAAATGTAGTGTTAGAGTGTTCAGCAGAAGTTTGTGGTTACAGGCGAGTGGGTGCGGGAGGGAAGAGGAGCGATTGGTGGAATGATGATGTAAAGAGAGTAGTAAGGAGAAAAAGTTAGCATATGAGAGGTTTTTACAAAGTAGAAGTGATGCAAGGAGGGAAGAGTATATGGAGAGAAAAGAGAGTTAAAAGAGTGGTGAAGCAATGTAAAAGAGAGCAGATGAGAGAGTGGTGAGATGTTATCAGCAAATTTTGTTGAAAATAAGAAAAAGTTTTGGAATGAGATTAATAAGTTGAGGAAGCCTAGAGAACAAATGGATTTGACAGTTAAAAATAGGAGAGGAGAGTTATTAAATGGAGAGTTAGAGGTATCGGGAAGATGGAGAGAATATTTTGAGGATTTGTTAAATGTTGATGAAGACAGGAAGCTGTGATTTCGTGTGTAGGGCAAGGAGGAATAACATCTTGTAGGAGTGTGGAAGAGCCAGTTGTGGGTGTAGGCAGCTGGGATTGATGGGATAAAGATAGAAATGTTAAAAGCAGGTGGGGATATAATTTTGGAGTGGTTGGTGCTATTATTTAATAAATGTATGGAAGAGGGTAAGGTACCTAGGGATTGGCAGAGAGCGTGTATTGTTCCTTTGTATAAAGGCAAAGGGGACAAAAGAGAGTGCAAAAATTATAGGGGAATAAGTCTGTTGAGTGTACCTGGTAAAGTGTATGGTAGAGTTATTATTGAAAGAATTAAGAGTAAAACAGAAAGCAGGATAGCAGATGAACAAGGGGGCTTTAGGAAAGGTAGGGGGTGTGTAGACCAAGTGTTTACAGTGAAACATATAGGTGAACAGTATTTGGATAAGGGTAAAGATGTTTTTGTGGCATTTATGGATTTGGAAAAGGCGTATGATAGGGTAGATAGGGGGGCAATGTGGCAGATGTTGCAGGTGTATGGAATAGAAGGAAGGTTACTGAAAGCAGTGAAGAGTTTTTATGAGGATAGTGAGGCTCAGGTTAGAGTGTGTAGGAGGGAAGCCGACTATTTCCCAGTAAAAGTGGGCCTTAGACAAGGATGTGTGATGTCACCGTGGTTGTTCAATATATTTATAGATGGGGTTGTAAGAGAAGTGAATGCGAGGGTCTTGGCAAGAGGTGTTGGGCTAAAAGATAAAGAAGCAAATACAAAGTGGGAGTTGTCACAGTTGCTTTTTGCTGATGACACTGTGCTTTGGGAGATTCTGAAGAGAAGCTGCAGAGGTTGGTGGATGAATTTGGTAGGGTGTGTAAAAGAAGAAAATTGAAAGTGAATATAGGAAAGAGTAAGGTGATGAGGATAACAAAAGAATAGGTGACGAAAGATTGGATATCAGATTGGAGGGAGAGAGTATGGAGGAGGTGAATGTATTCAGATATTTGGGAGTGGACATGTCGGCGGATGGGTCTATGAAGGATGAGGTGAATCATAGAATTGATGAAGGAAAAGGGTGAGTGGAGCACTTCGGAGTCTGTGGAGACAAAGAACCTTGTCCATGGAAGTAAAGAGGGAATGTATGAGAGTATAGTTATACCAACGCTCTTATATGGGTGTGAAGCATGGGTGATGAATGTTGCAACGAGGAGAAGGCTGGAGGCAGTGGAGATGTCATGTCTGAGGTCAATGTGTGGTGTGAATATAATGCAGAGAATTCGGAGTTTGGAAATTAGGAGGAGGTGCGGGATTACCAAAACGATTGTCCAGAGAGCTGAGGAGGGGTTGTTGAGGTGGTTTGGACATGTAGAGAGAATGGAACGAGACAGAGTGACTTCGGAGTGTATAAATCTGTAGTGGAGGGAAGGCGGGGTAGGGGTCGGCCTAGGAAAGGTTGGAGGGAGGGGTAAAGGAAGTTTTGTGTGCGAGGGCTTGGACTTCCAGCAAGCATGTGTGAGCGTATTTGATAGGAGTGAATGGAGGCATATGGTTTTTAATACTTGACGTGCTGTTGGAGTGTGAGCAAAGTAACATTTATGAAGGATTCAGGAAACCGGCAGGCCGGACTTGAGTTCTGGAGATGGGAAGTACAGTGCCGGCACTCTGAAGGAGGGTGTTAATGTTGCAGTTTTATAACTGTAGTGTAAAGCACCCTTCTGGCAAGACAGTGATGGAGTGAATGATGATGAAAGTTTTTCTTTTCGGGCCACCCTGCCTTGGTGGGAATCGGCCGATGTGTTAATAAAATAAAAAAAAATATATATATATATATATATATATATATATATATATATATATATATATATATATATATATATATATATATATATATATATATATATATATATATATATATATATATATATATATATATATATATATATATATATATGCAAAAGATCACAGTAAACAGGTGATATCAAAATATGCAAGACAACCACTATGAAAAATAGAAGAATTCCAAGCGCTTTCGTGACTACTCACATTATCAAGGAACTTTCGTTTCCTTTCTTAGTTCCTTGATAATGTGAGTAGTCACGAAACGCTGGAATTCTTCTATTTTTCATAGTGGTTGTCATATATATATATATATATATATATATATATATATATATATATATATATATATATATATATATATATATATATATATATATTGGCGTTGCGCCTTATCTAGTGATTTGAAGCACCTATCACGTCACCTCCACTTGTGCAACACGTTCATTACACTCAATTGCAACCTCGCAATTACCGTCTAATGGCCCAATTAATGTCAACATTTTCCCACGCCTCCTGCCGGATACTTATCCCCCCGATACATTATTTTTAACCAAATTTTGAAGTTGCTAACTACAGCCATCACGTGACTCGTTAACCTGGAACCCATGTCGTTTTGGACCGTCTTATTGATTAAATACCACTCGTCCGTGGTTACAATAATACATATATATACTGCTTGTGGAGGCTAGTATACCAAACGGGGAGTAGATTGAAATTAGCTCTGAGGCACCCACACCATCGTATGTCCTCGGATCACGGTACAACACCTAGCTCTGCTGGGTGCGTGATTCTTGTAAGATTGGGTGGTCCTGTGGGTTAGAGCGTCATGTGATTTTCGCTCACCATGACGCTGGCAAAAACGACATGGGTTCGAGTCCTCGGCTAGTCGCAGTGTTCTTATTGATATATATATATATATATATATATATATATATATATATATATATATATATATATATATATATATAAACACGGAATACGTTGCTTTTAAAGCTGAGTAAAAATAAATGAAGATTTAATCAGAAAACATTAGCTCAGCTTTAAGCGCTGACATCACCTTTATGTTATCAGTTTACCTGTGTGTGCTGTCAGCCACACTGTCACTGTAATACTGTTAGCTAGCTAGGCTGTCAGCTGCACTGTCACTGTCTCTGGCACTGTCAGCTACACTGTCACTATTAGTAACGTTACTGTCAGTAACTTTGTCAGCTAAACTGTCAGCACCACATAAGTAGCACTTCAGAAACGTTGTCAGTAATGTTGTAAGTATCACTGTCAGCAATGCTGTCAGCAACACTGTCGGTAACACTGTTAGCCACACTCTCAACAACACTGTCAGCAATATTACCAGCAAACGCTTTCAGTAACAATGTCAATAACTCTACTCTCTCTCTCTCTCTCTCTCTCTCTCTCTCTCTCTCTCTCTCTCTCTCTCTCTCTCTCTCTCTCTCTCTCTCTCTCTCTCTCTCTCTCTCTCTCAGCTAGGTCCTAGCATCCCCTTGTAGCCTCAGTGTCTAGCTGGGTCCTTCTAAACGATCCTCCCATATAGACCCGTCTAAGTCCCTCTTTTCTAGATTCCCCCTTGTTTACGTCTGTCCTAGGCAGCAGGAACAGCCTTCAGAAACTCTAGAAACTTTCCCTGGGGGAAAGTTTCTAGAGTAAGTAAATAAGGAATAAAGTTTATTCAAGTATAGGTATACATAAAATACAGTTACATAAATTATCATACACAGCAGCATATGTGTAATTATCTAGATAACCCAAGAAAGTCAGACAAAGTTTACCCACTGCAGATCTAGTTTTGCTCCGTTCTAGAGGGAGATGGTAAGATGTCTAGTAATTTGAGCCTAGAGTGTTCAGTCACTATATCAGTGAAACACTGAAGTGGCACCTTTCCAGGCATCTTTCCAGGCAACGTTCCAGGACTCCAGGTGCCAATGAAGAGAAACTTTTTCCAGGCGAAATGAAGCAGCATTCCAGGAATACTTGATGTGGTAATTGTTCCAGATATATTCATACATGTGACACCATTCCAGATGCTCCCACACATGACACCATTCCAAATATTCCAACTGCATCGTTCTAGATATTCTAACAATATTCCAGATATTCCCACACAGTATTCAATATATTCCAACACAGTATTCCAGATATTCCAACACAGTATTCCAAATATTCCAACACTGTATTCCAGATATTCCAACAGTATTCCAGATATTTCAACAGTATTCCAGATATTTCAACAGTATTCCAGGTATTCTAACACAGTATTCCAAATATTTCAACACAGTATTCCAGATATTCCAACACAGTATTCCAGATATTCCAACACAGTATTCCAGATATTTCAACACAGTATTCCAGGCATTCCAACACACTACGTTATTCCAGGCACTCAATACCTGTCTCTCTCTCTCTCTCTCTCTCTCTCTCTCTCTCTCTCTCTCTCTCTCTCTCTCTCTCTCTCTCTCTCTCTCTCTCTCTCTCTCTCTCTCTCTCTCTCAGCTCTTGTCTTAGAGTCCTCTCTTCTCACACCCCAGCCACCCATACCTCCTCTCTCCTGCTACCACCACCACCATCACCAACACCATCACTAACACCACCATCATCACCAACACCATCACTAACACCACCACCATCACCAACACCATCACTAACACCACCACCATAAGCAGCACCATCACTAACACAACCACCATCACCAACACCATCACTAACACCACCACCATCAGCAGCACCACCAACAGAACAGTAAACAGTAGCAAATAGGGTGAAGAGTTCAGTTCTCCCTGGACCGGGCCGTGGGGGCGTTGACCCTCGGAACACCCTCCAGGTATACTCCTCCAGGTGTACTCCTCCAGGTATACCCATCCAGGTGTACAGACAGTACTCGCTCTACATCTCTTCCTCATTCTCACATACAACATACATACATACACTACGACATAAATCATAACACCATAACATCCTTTACAGTCAAGTCTACAATAACTACGAGAGTGGTATCGTTAGTTAAAAGGACACAAGTGCAACTAATGCGACACTTTATTGTGGCAACGTTTCGCTCTCCAGGATCTTTGTCAAGCCTTTTAAATGGTTTGACAAAGCAGAACTGTAGACTGAAGCTCTACAAGACAGACTCGACTCAAAAGTCTATTGTGAGAGACCTGGGAGTGACAATGTCGGAGAGTCTCACATTGATCAAGAATTACCACCAGATTTTTATATCAGGGTAGCAAGACTCGTAGCGCACTCCGCTCACACAATGAGTGTCCAGGGTTCGATCCCCGGTACTGGCGTAAACATTGAGCGTGTTTCCTTACACCTGCTGTCCCTGTTCAGCAAGTAGGTACCCGGGTGTTAGTCGACTGGTGTGGGTCGCATCCCGGGGGTGGAAGCGTAACCTAGATAAAGCTGGGATTTGAAATGAGCTAAAGTGCATAACACAAGAAAGAAGGAGCACTGCAGCAGGCCTACTGGCCCATGCGAGGCAGGTCTTAGCCTGGAGTAAAAAAGCTCATTTAGTGGTTAAAACGAAAGAAAAATGCGTAGAGTGAATTATCTTACGCGTCGTGCGTAGAGAAACTTAAGCTGGGGACCAGAGGGGCATTAAAGTAAAAGCGTGGGCGGTACACAGAGGCGGTAATCCCACACACAGCCAGGGGAAAAAGTCCCTTTAATGTGCTCCTGGAAATCCAGCTTTTCGCAGGAGGGCAGGTGGTTATGAGAGTGTCATCAGTGTTACACTGCGTGCACGCTGTCTACAGGTGGTGTAGCAGGTGCCAGGTGGGGCAGGAGGTGCCAGATGGTACAGCAGGGAGAGTTAGGTGGCACAGGAGGTGCCAGGTGGTACAGCAGGGAAAGTAGGTGGTGCAGGAGGTGCCAGGTGGTACAGCACGGAGAGTAGGTGGTGTAGGAGGTGCCAGGTGGTATAACAGGTGCCAGGTGGTGCAGGAGGTGCCAGGAGGTACAGCAGGGAGAGTAGGTGGTATATGAGGTGCCAGGAGGTACAGCAGGGAGAGTAGGTGATATATGAGGAGCCAGGTGCTGCAGGAGGTGCCAGAAGGTGTAGCAGGTGCCAGGTGCTGCAGGAGGTGCCAGAAGGTGTAGCAGGTGCCAGGTGCTGCAGGAAGTTTAAGGTGGTGTAGCAGGTACCAGGTGGTGCAGGGGGAAGATGGTGTAGCAGGTGCCAGGTGGTGCAGGAGGTGGAAGGTGGTGTAGCAGGTGCCAGGTGGTGTAGCAAGTGCTAGGTGGTGCAAGAGGTGCCAGGTGTTGTAGCAGGGAGTGGTAGGTGGTGCAGGAGGTGCCAGTGTTACAGCAGGGAGTGCTAGGTGGTGTAGCAGGTGTCAGGTGGTTCAGCAGGTGGTGTAATCAGTGGGATCAATAAGGATTAGCTAAGGACAGAGGTATTACAAAGTGTATCTGTGTGTAGTCTGTGTACCTGTGTGTAGTCTGTGTACCTGGGTGTAGTCTGTGTACCTGGGTGTAGTCTGTGTACCTGGGTGTAGCCTGTGTACATGGGTGTAGTCTGTGTACCTGGGTGTAGCCTGTGTACCTGGGTGTAGCCTGTGTACATGGGTGTAGCCTGTGTACCTGGGTGTAGTCTGTGTACCTGGGTGTAGTCTGTATACATGGGTGTAGCCTGTGTACATGGGTGTAGCCTGTGTACATGGGTGTAGCCTGTGTACATGGGTGTAGCCTGTGTACATGGGTGTAGCCTGTGTACCTGGGTGTAGCCTGTGTACCTGGGTGTAGCCTGTGTACATGGGTGTAGCCTGTGTACATGGGTGTAGCCTGTTTTAGGTACCTGGGTGTAGCCTGTGTACCTGGGTGTAGCCTGTGTACATGGGTGTAGCCTAGACTAGGTGCTCGACTGAAGCTTGCTAGCTATACTCTAACAGTAGCCTCCGTTGTCTGTTACCTCGCACCAAGACCGTCACAGAGTTGCTTGAGCTGTCTGTTATTTTTCCTGTTGGCTTCTAGAAACTCGACTCTTAGCTCTCTAGGCTCTTGTCTGCTCTCTTACTCTTGAAATTTCAAGACTCCGATTTTCCTACTTCGTTACTGATAGTTGGTGTCTGTTGTTCTGTTGTTCTGTTGTTCTGTTGTTCTGTTGGTCTGTCTGAATGTTGATCTGTTGGGATAAACAAAAGGTTGTCGTTGTCACCTTTGGTTCTCTGTATTTTTGTCAGGTTCTCATTACCTCTGGTTCTCAGTTTTGGTTCTCTGTACCTCTGATTCTTACCTTTGGTTCTCAGTACCTCTGTCTCTTTCTCGCCTCTGGTTCTCAGTACCTCTGGTTCACACCTCTGGTTCACAATTCTGGTTACCTGTACCTCTGGTTCACACCTCTGGTTATCTGTACCTCTGGTTCACACCTCTGGTTCTCAGTACCTCTGTCTCTTTCTCGCCTCTGGTTCTCAGTACCTCTGGTTCACAATTCTGGTTACCTGTACCTCTGGTTCACACCTCTGGTTATCTGTACCTCTGGTTCACACCTCTGGTTCTCAGTACCTCTGGTTCACACCTCTGGTTCTCAGTACCTCTGGTTCACACCTCTGGTTCTCAGTACCGCTGGTTCACACCTCTGGTTCTCTGTACCTCTGTCCGGTTCTCAGTATCTCTGGTTCTACCTGAAGAGGGTTTTGAGGGGTCAACGCCCCCGCGGCTCGGTCTGAGACCAGGCCTCGTGGTGGATCAGGGTCTGATCAACCAGGCTGTTACTGCTGGCCACAAGCAAACTGACGTACAAACCACAGCCTGGTTGGTCAGGTACTGACTTTTGGTGCCTGTCCAGTGCCTTCTTGAAGACAGAAAGGGGTCTATTGGTAATCCCCTTATGTATGCTGGGAGGCAGTTGAACAGTCTTGTGCCCCTGACACTTACTGTGTTGTCTCTCAGTGTACTCGTGGCGCCCCTGTTTTTCATTGGGGGGATGTTGCATCTCCTGCCGAGTCTTTTGCTTTCATAGGGAGGGATTTTCGTGTACAAGTTTGGTACTAATCCCTCTAGGATTTTCCAAATGTATATTATCGTGTATCTCTCTCGCCTGCATTCCAGGGAATACAAATCAAGGGACTTCAGCCGTTCCCAGTAATTTAGGGGCCTTATCGTACTTATGTGTACCGTGAAAGTTCTCACCACCTCTGGTTCTCAGTACCTGTGGTTCTCACTACCTCTGCTTCTCACCTCTGGTTCTCAGAACCTCTGGTTTTCACCTCTGGTTCTCAGTACCTCTGGTTCTCAGTACCTCTGGTACTCACCTCTGGTTCTCAGTACCTCTGTCGTAACATTTAATGACTGGATCAGCACTGTGCATCTAAGGTTCTAATACCGAGATCTCTTCCGCCCAATACCTTATTTACTGTCTTCCATATGTACACACAAAATAACCATAGTGAAAAAAATAATAGTGAAAGTCTAAACACTTTCGTGGCGTCTAACGAATGCGCTTGGAATTCTGCTATTGTTAGCGCTTGGAAATCCGCTGGTAGCGCTTGGATTTCCGCTGTTGTTAGCGCTTATATTGTGTTATCATCTGTTTACTGTGATCTTGTTGTATATGTAGGTTTGCGTGTGTATATATATACATATGTATATGTGTTTGTGAAGCCACATATTGCATCCAGGAACTGGGAGAGTTTGGATTTATATGGCAACCTCGTATTTCTTTTTTTCTGTGAAGAGGCCGCTTACACAAGGATCTGTGTGTGTGTATGTGTGTGTGTTAGTTAGTTACCATTTTGTCCTAGGCACATGTCGATTAGACACTAGGCCTGTTGTAGGTATGTGTGTGTGTGTGTGTGTGTGTGTAACAAAACACTTCGAAATGTTTCGGCCCCGCCGGGAATTGAACCCGGGCCCTCCGTGCGTGAAGCAAGAGCGCTAGCCACCATGCCACACAGGTGGATGTTCCCCAGCTGTGTTGTGGATCTACCTCCGGTCGTGTGTTGTGGATCTGCCTCCGGTCGTGTATTGTCGATCAGCCTCCGGTCGTGTGTTGTGGATCTGCCTCCGGTCTTGTGTTGTGGATCAGCCTCCGGGCGTGTGTTGTGGATCAGCCTCCGGTCGTGTGTTGTGGATCAGCCTCCGGTCGTGTGTTGTAGATCAGCCTCCGGTCGTGTGTTGTAGATCAGCCTCCGGTCGTGTGTTGTAGATCAACCTCCGGTCGTGTGTTGTGGATCAGCCTCCGGTCGTGTGTTGTGGATCTGCCTCCGGTCGTGTGTTGTAGATCAGCCTCCGGTCGTGTGTTGTGGATCAGCCTCCGGTCGTGTGTTGTAGATCAGCCTCCGGTCGTGTGTTGTGGATCAGCCTCCGGTCGTGTGTTGTAGATCAGCCTCCGGTCGTGTGTTGTGGATCAGCCTCCGGTCGTGTGTTGTGGATCAGCCTCCGGTCTTGTGTTGTGGATCAGCCTCCGGTCGTGTGTTGTGGATCAGCCTCCGGTCGTGTGTTGTGGATCAGCCTCCGGTCTTGTGTTGTGGATCAGCCTCCGGTCGTGTGTTGTGGATCAGCCTCCGGTCGTGTGTTGTGGCTCTGCCTCCGGTCGAGTGTTGTGGATCTGCCTCCGGTCGTGTGTTGTGGATCTGCCTCCGGTCGTGTGTTGTGGCTCTGCCTCCTGTCGAGTGTTGTAGATCAGCCTCCGGTCGTGTGTTGTGGATCTGCCTCCGGTCGTGTGTTGTGGCTCTGCCTCCGGTCGAGTGTTGTAGATCAGCCTCCGGTCGTGTGTTGTGGATCTGCCTCCGGTCGTGTGTTGTGGCTCTGCCTCCGGTCGAGTGTTGTAGATCAGCCTCCGGTCGTGTGTTGTGGCTCTGCCTCCGGTCGAGTGTTGTGGATCAGCCTCCGGTCGTGTGTTGTAGCTCTGCCTCCGGTCGTGTGTTGTGGATCTGCCTCCTGTCGAGTGTTGTGGATCAGCCTCCGGTCGAGTGTTGTGGATCTGCCTTCGGTCGTGTGTTGTGGCTCTGCCTCCGGTCGAGTGTTGTGGATCTGCCTCCGGTCGTGTGTTGTGGATCAGCCTCCGGTCGTGTGTTGTAGATCAGCCTCCGGTCGAGTGTTGTGGATCAGCCTCCGGTCGTGTGTTGTAGATCAGCCTCCGGTCGTGTGTTGTAGATCAGCCTCCGGTCGTGTGTTGTGGATCTGCCTCCGGTCGTGTGTTGTGGATCTGCCTCCGGTCGTGTGTTGTAGATCAGCCTCCGGTCGTGTGTTGTAGATCAGCCTCCGGTCGTGTGTTGTGGATCTGCCTCCGGTCGTGTGTTGTGGATCTGCCTCCGGTCGTGTGTTGTGGATCTTCCTCCGGTCGTGTGTTGTGGATCAGCCTCCGGTCGAGTGTTGTGGATCTGCCTCCGGTCGTGTGTTGTGGATCTGCCTCCGGTCGTGTGTTGTGGATCAGCCTCCGGTCGTGTGTTGTGGATCAGCCTCCGGTCGTGTGTTGTGGATCAGCCTCCGGTCGTGTGTTGTGGATCAGCCTCCGGTCGTGTGTTGTAGATCAGCCTCCGGTCGTATGTTGTGGATCAGCCTCCTGTCTGTGTTGTAGATCAGCCTCCGGTCGTGTGTTGTAGATCAGTTTCCGGTCGAGTGTTGTAGATCTGCCTCCGGTCGTGTGTTGTGGATCAGCCTCCGGTCGTGTGTTGTAGATCAGTTTCCGGTTGAGTGTTGTAGATCTGCCTCCGGTCGTGTGTTGTGGATCAGCCTCCGGTCGTGTGTTGTGGATCAGCCTCCGGTCGTGTGTTGTAGATCAGCCTCCGGTCGTATGTTGTGGATCAGCCTCCTGTCGTGTGTTGTAGATCAGCCTCCGGTCGTGTGTTGTAGATCAGTTTCCGGTCGAGTGTTGTAGATCTGCCTCCGGTCGTGTGTTGTGGATCAGCCTCCGGTCGTGTGTTGTAGATCAGTTTCCGGTCGAGTGTTGTAGATCTGCCTCCGGTCGTGTGTTGTGGATCTGCCTCCGGTCGTGTGTTGTGGATCAGCCTCCGGTCGTGTGTTGTGGATCAGCCTCCGGTCGTGTGTTGTGGATCAGCCTCCGGTCGTGTGTTGTGGATCAGCCTCCGGTCGTGTGTTGTGGATCAGCCTCCGGTCGTGTGTTGTGGATCTGCCTCCGGTCGTGTGTTGTGGATCAGCCTCCGGTCGTGTGTTGTGGATCAGCCTCCGGTCGTGTGTTGTGGATCAGCCTCCGGTCGTGTGTTGTGGATCTGCCTCCGGTCGTGTGTTGTGGATCTGCCTCCGGTCGTGTGTTGTAGATCTGCCTCCGGTCGTGTGTTGTGGATCTGCCTCCGGTCGTGTGTTGTGGCTCAGCCTCCGGTCGTGTGTTGTGGATCAGCCTCCGGTCGTGTGTTGTGGATCTGCCTCCGGTCGTGTGTTGTGGCTCAGCCTCCGGTCGTGTGTTGTGGCTCAGCCTCTGGTCGTGTGTTGTGGATCAGCCTCCGGTCGTGTGTTGTGGCTCAGCCTCCGGTCGTGTGTTGTGGATCTGCCTCCGGTCGTGTGTTGTGGATCTGCCTCCGGTCGTGTGTTGTAGATCAGCCTCCGGTCGTGTGTTGTGTATCAGCCTCCGGTCGTGTGTTGTGGCTCTGCCTCCGGTCGAGTGTTGTAGATCTGCCTCCGGTCGTGTGTTGTAGATCTGCCTCCGGTCGTGTGTTGTGGATCAGCCTCCGGTCGTGTGTTGTGGCTCAGCCTCCGGTCGTGTGTTGGTTCTCCTCATAGGTGACAGGAGCTTAGCACCTTTGAATCTTTTTAGGAGCACCCAAGGTGTTTGGTTACAGTCCAGGCCGCAGGGGCATTGACCCTTGGAATGCCCTCCAGGTATACTCCAAGTATACCCCTTGACAGCAACTTAAATTTCAGTACACACCTCTAGCATATATCCAAGAAAATCTCCAAAATAGTGAGCATCCTTCATGCGGCTGGCGTGCTCTGGCTAAGCCACGTCTGTAAAATAAATAAAAAAATCCCCCGAAACGACACAAACTGAACTGTCTTAAGTATATTTAATTATGGGTTCACGAGAGTAATCTTTAGAACAGAATTTACTACAAAAACACTATTGTGCTTTATCTGGACCGAAATCTAACAACTTATATCAAGGAATTTGCAATTTCGTCGTATTTTGGCACCTGATCTGGCTTAATTTGGAATTGCTATAAGTTTTTTTTTTTTTTAAAGGGTCTTTGCGTGAGTTCCAAATTATTTTTCTTCAGACAGAACCTCCAATCAATGACTAGTAGTGTCTTCCTAACTGTCGTAGTTCAGTCTAGTCTCTGGGTTTTCTTCCTCTGCCTCATTATCACTGTTTCTCTGTTATCATACTGTTGTCGTGTTATCGTTATCATGCGGTTATCATACTGTTTTATTTTTCCTTTTATCACACTGAACACTTCATTCTCTCCCACATAAATCTGTTTTGGTCTGTGATGTATCTCTGTTGTCCTTGTACAGGTACTTGACAGGTACGTCTGTTTATAGTACTATTACGTTGGCCTGAATGTGTATGTCTCGTGTATAAGACAGGTAGTGAGAGCGTGTATGCCTGGTGTATGAGACAGGTGGTTGTGGGGTGAGCGTGTATGCCTGGTGTATGAGACAGGTGGGAGTGTGTATAGTGGTGGCAGACCTGATCAATACAAGAAGCGTCAGACGCCTCCACGCCTTGTGTACAGTGAGCGTTGCTGTACGACACTACACGTCACCAGAGAGAGAGAGAGAGAGAGAGAGAGAGAGAGAGAGAGAGAGAGAGAGAGATGTTAATACATCCGTTGCTTTCTTATGCTTGTTGCGAAGAACGCAAAGTTTGTTGTGTTACCCTGGTCCACCAACCCCGGTCCACCAACCCCGGTCCACCAACCCCGGTCCACCAACCCCGGTCCACCAACCCCGGTCCACCAACCCCGGTCCACCAACCCCGGTCCACCAACCCCGGTCCACCAACCCCGGTCCACCAATTCTGGTTCACCAACCCCGGTCCACCAACCCCGGTCCACCAACCCCGGTCCACCAACCCCGGTTCACCTGTATGAAGTCCCATGCAGAATTCCTGAGTGAGGATTAAGTGCTCTGTTATTTTTGTTATTTCCTCGGGTCGTTATAACCTGTGGTACACACAGCGAGATACTGTGTGCTGTATTCTGCTCCCGTAGGTGTGTTGCGGTTGTTGCTGCTCTAGCGGCTGCTGCTGCTGTTCTTGCAGCTCTAGCGCCTGCTGCTGGTGTTGTTGCAGCTCTAGCGGCGGCTGTTGCAGCAGCGACTGCAGCTGCTGCTTGTTCTGGAGCCGAGATGCAGTGTCCCTCGCTACCGAATTCGAGAAAATCTTGCAGGTGTACGTAGCTACGAGTCCAGAAGTAGACACATGAAAGAACGTGAGACTTGGTTACACATGTGACTTAACAGAGCGGGTGGTTCCAATAAGTGAAGACGTGAAGGCTGTGTAAACTGAGGGAGATACCGTGAGACTTAGTACACCTCTGCCGTCTGAGGTAGCGTCGTTAACAGCGCCATTGTTGGTGTTGTTATTGTTGGGTTTAAGGGCTGAGACGGCTCGAGACTCGCTTGTTATAGAGGGTCAATTGAGGTCACTTGCGCTCCTGTAAGAGTGTACAGCTGTACAGAAGCTTTGTACAAGAGTGTAGTACAGCTGTACAGAAGCTTCGTACAAGAGTGTAGTACAGCTGTACGGAAGCTTCGTACAAGAGTGTAGTACAGCTGTACAGAAGCTTTGTACAAGAGTGTAGTACAGCTGTACAGAAGCTTTGTACAAGAGTGTAGTACAGCTGTACAGAAGCTTTGTACAAGAGTGTACAACTGTGTTGTGTGTGTAGTAGTAGTAGTAATAGTTATAGTAGTGTGTGTGTGTACTCACCTAACTGTGGTTGCAGGGGTCGATTCATAGCTCCTGGCCCCGCCTCTTCACTGGTCGCTACTGGGTCACTCTTCCTGCTCCATGAGCAGTGTGTGTGTGTGTGCATTCACCTATTTGTACTCACCTATTTGTGGTTGCAGGGGTCGAGACTCAGCTCCTGGCCCCGCCTCTTCACTGATTGCTACTAGGTCCTCTCTCTCCCTGCTCCATGAGCTTTATCATACGTCGTCTTAAAGCTATGTATGGTTCCTGCCTCCACTACATCACTTGCCAGACTATTCCACTTCCTGACAACTCTGTGACTGAAGACATACTTCCTAACATCCCTTTGACTCATCTGAGTCTTCAACTTCCAATTGTGACCCCTTGTTTCTGTGTCCCATCTCTGGAACATCCTGTCTCTGTCCACCTTATCTAGTCCTCGCAATATTTTGTATGTCGTTATCATGTCTCTCCTAACCCACCTGTCCTGCTGTGTCGTCAGGCTTATTTCCCATAGCCTTTCTTCGTAGGACATTTCCCTTAGCTCTGGAACTAGCCTTGTTGCTAACCTTTGCACTTTCTCTAATTTCTTGACGTGCTTGACCAGGTGTGGGTTCCAAACTGGTGCTGCATACTCCAGTATGGGCCTGACGTACACGGTGTACAGTGTCTTGAATGATTCCTTACTGAGGTGTGTGTGTGTGCAGCACACCACTGCCGCCGGGTCAGTGGCAGGGTTATTCCTACTGCCCCCTGACAGGGGTAAGCAGAGTTGGCAACCTGCGCTAATTGAGGATGACGCCAGTCAATCTGGGTGGCGTAATCCTTACGCGCCTCACCCGCCCACACGTCAGCCAGCGCAGCGCAGAATGACACTCCAGGGAGGAGGTGGTAAGTGACTCTGCTAACTGGCACAGCTGACTCTACCTGTTGTGGATGACTTTTTTTCTGAGGAAGGGGTGATCGCCCCCTCCCCCTCCCTTCTATGGTCTCAGACCAGGCCTCCTGGCTTATATGGCTTCTTCAGTCAGGTTGGTCATGCCGTTCTCGGCCCGAGGTCAAACTTGTCTCGTTACTCTTCCGGTCAGGTTGTCTACTTCAAAAAAAAAAAAAATGGAAAATTTTAGCTGATATACGTGAGTCAAGCTTAGATTCGAAGCTTGACCCACGTTAGCTGAGGAAGCTTTGAAGAAAAAAAGCTTCAGTTAAGCTGAGAAAATTGAAAAAGAAGAAACGGAATGGACATAAATGGCTCAGAGAACCGACAAGTTATTTATTGAGGAAACGTCTCGCCACACAGTGGCTTCATCAGTCCAATATAAAAAAGAGTGGTTGAAGATCAGAAGGAGTTTGAGGTAATCAGTCCCTCAGCCTGGAGTCCATGTAATCGACTGCTGGTGACCCACTGCCCCACATGCAAAGGTACACCTGAGTGAGGTGTAAGGCAGCTCACTCTGATACCTATATACCCTCTGTATCCCTATGTTTGTAACGGCTTGACAAAGCTCCTGGAGAGCGAAACGTCGCCACAATAACATGTCACATTAGTTGCACTTGTGTCCTTGTACCTAACATATTGTGGGTATATTAATATTGGTAGAATTACCGACAATATGTTACACATTATTACACCTTCTGTCTGTTTTTTAAGTATAAAAATCCCTTTATGACGTTTAAAGTTTATCACCTCTAAACTGCCTTATATGATACAGTAAGTAGTATTTTCTTCCGTCTATGGTGTTGCTTATCACGTTTAAATGGCCATTGTTGTGTCCAAATGGCCATTAGAATGTGCGTGAAGGTCACTTTACGATGTATGAAATGTCATTTGTTTAACCCTGAAAGACTTAAATCAACTTTAAAGGGCTTTGTTTAAAGGGCTTTTGTTTTAAAGGTCTTTGTTTAAAAGGCCTTGTTAAAAAATTGCTTTGTTTAAAGGGCTTTTAGATTAAAAAGACCTTGTTTAAAAGGCCTTGTTTAAAAGGCCTTGTATCATGTCCAAAGGTCATTTGATCACCTCCAAATTATCTTCTAACTTTTCTTAATTTATATTTATCCCTTTTAAAGGGATAATATTAATGTTGGAGAAGGATTTGCCTACTATGGACCAGTAGGCCTACTGCAGTGGTCCTCCATTCTCAAGAGAGTTGTTGTGTTGCCCTCGGCACCTGCACTGCATCACAGACACGATGTTCTCTCTGCTTTAAATGAAGTGTGTACTATGTTACACAACACCACTGTAGCGGGTACAATAAGATTGTGAATGACTGGAACAAACTACTGTTAAATAGCGTCACTAAACGAGACCTTTGGAGGGCTCTAAGAATAAGCTCATGGCGATATTTTCTTACCTTTAAGATATTTACTGGTACCTTCAACGTATTTACTGGTATAAGGCAACGTACCTTATACCAGATAAGAATGGAGGAACACTGCGGCAGGCCTACTGACCCAGACTAGGTGATTGGTGTCGTGGGTACGGGAGTAAATTCTTGGGTAGCGGTGGTTTTGATAAGGACCTGCCTTGTATGGGCCAGTAGGCCTTCTGCAGTGTTCCTCCATTCTTATGTTCATGTGCAATATTTGGGAATCGTTATTGAGGAAACGGTTCGCCACACAGTGGCTTCATCAGTCCAATACAAAGAAGAATGGTGGAAAAAGAGGAGGAGTTTGGGGTAATCAGTCCCTCGGCCTGGAATCGATGTGTTCAGTCCATCAATTTTGTAGAAAGTACAACACAGGGCCGTAGAAGTTGCTTATATACTGTAGTCAGGTGAGACGAAGCAGCAGGAGGCTGGGTCACAGTGGAACCATCCACTAGTGTAAGTAGGTCTTGTTCATAGGTTGGACAACCTATGGACAAGACCTACTTACACTAGTGGATAGTTCCACTGTGACTTCCTTTTGTTCCACTGTTCTTCTCTGTATTGGACTGAAGAAGCCACTGGCTGCCGAAGCGTTTCTTCAATAAAGATTCTCAAATATTGCCCAAGTGTCGGTTTTTATAAACCAGTTATCACAGGTTTTAATTAAAAACCACCCAGTTCCTCCCTCCCACTTGTCCAATCTTTTCCCAAAGCTTTAAAACCTCGCATACCTTTCCAACCCAGAATTAGTAAACGCTAAGAAACAACACAATAAGTATCAGGGGCCCGAGATTGTTCACTTGCCTCCCAGCATACATAAGGGGGATTACCAATAGACCCCTGGCTGTCTTCAAGAGGGAGTTGGACAGGGCACCTAAAGTCAGTACCTGATCAGCCGGGCTGTGGTTCGTACGTCTGTTTGCGTGCGGCGAGCGGTAACAGCCTGGTTGATCAGGCCCTGATCCATCGCGAGGCCTGGTCATGGACTGGGCCGTGGGGCCGTAACCCCAGAAACACCCTCCAGATATACTCCAGGTGTGGAACACCAAGACGAAGGTGGTGAGCGCCTAGGTTGAGGGGCTGATTACCCTGTCTTCTACCGTCACCGGTTTCAACACCTTACCTGGAGGGTGTCCCTGGGGTATACCTGGAGGGTGTCCCTGGGGTATACCTGGAGAGTGTCCCTAGGGTATACCTGGAGGGTGTCCCATGGGTATTCCTGGAGGGTGTCCCTAGGGTATACCTGGAGGGTGTTCCTGGGGTATACCTGGAGGGTGTCCCTGGGGTATACCTGGAGGGTGTCCCTAGGGTATACCTGGAGGGTGTTCCTGGGGTATACCTGGATGGTGTCCCATGGGTATTCCTGGAGGGTGTCCCAGGGGTATTCCTGGAGGGTGTCCCTAGGGTATACCTGGAGGGTGTTCCTGGGGTATACCTGGAGGGTGTTCCTGGGGTATACCTGGAGGGTGTTCCTGGGGTATACCTGGAGGGTGTCCCAGGGGTATTCCTGGAGGGTGTCCCTAGGGTATACCTGGAGGGTGTTCCTGGGGTATACTTGGAGGTTGTTCCTGGGGTATACCTGGAGGGTGTTCCTGGGGTATACCTGGAGGGTGTTCCTGGGGTATACCTGGAGGGTGTCCCAGGGTATTCCTGGAGGGTGTTCCTGGGGTATACCTGAGGGTGTTCCTGGGGTATACCTGGAGGGTGTTCCTGGGGTATACCTGGAGGGTGTCCCAGGGGTATTCCTGGAGGTGTCCTAGGGTGTACCTGAGGGTGCCCTGGGGTATACCTGGAGGGTGTTCCTGGGGTATACCTGAGGGTGTCCCATGGGTATTCCTGGAGGGTGTCCCAGGGGTATTCCTGGAGGGTGTCCCTAGGGTATACCTGGAGGGTGTTCCTGGGGTATACCTGGAGGGTGTTCCTGGGGTATACCTGGAGGGTGTTCCTGGGGTATACCTGGAGGGTGTCCCTGGGGTATACCTGGAGGGTGTCCCTAGGGTATACCTGGAGGGTGTTCCTGGGGTATACCTGGAGGGTGTTCCTGGGGTATACCTGGAGGGTGTTCCTGGGGTATACCTGGAGGGTGTCCCAGGGGTATTCCTGGAGGGTGTCCCTAGGGTGTACCTGGAGGGTGCCCCTGGGGTATACCTGGAGGGTGTTCCTGGGGTATACCTGGAGGGTGTCCCATGGGTATTCCTGGAGGGTGTCCCAGGGGTATTCCTGGAGGGTGTCCCTAGGGTATACCTGGAGGGTGTTCCTGGGGTATACCTGGAGGGTGTTCCTGGGGTATACCTGGAGGGTGTTCCTGGGTATACCTGGAGGGTGTCCCAGGGGTATTCCTGAGGGTGTCCCTAGGGTGTACCTGAGGGTGCCCTGGGGTATACCTGAGGGTGTTCCTGGGGTATACCTGGAGGGTGTCCCAAGGGTATTCCTGGAGGGTGTCCCTAGGGTGTACCTGGAGGGTGCCCCTGGGGTATACCTGGAGGGTGTTCCTGGGGTATACCTGGAGGGTGTCCCAGGGGTATTCCTGGAGGGTGCCCCTAGGGTATACCTGGAGGGTGCACCTGGGGTATACCTGGAGGGTGTTCCTGGGGTATACCTGGAGGGTGTCCCATGGGTATTCCTGAAGGGTGTCCCAGGGGTATTCCTGGAGGGTGTCCCTAGGGTATACCTGGAGGGTGTTCCTGGGGTATACCTGGAGGGTGTTCCTGGGGTATACCTGGAGGGTGTCCCAGGGGTATTCCTGGAGGGTGTCCCTAGGGTATACCTGGAGGGTGTCCCAGGGGTATTCCTGGAGGGTGTCCCTAGGGTATACCTGGAGGATGTCCCTGGGGTATTCTTGGGGTCAACGCCCCCGCGGCCCAGTCCTTGACTAGGCCTCCCGGTGGATCAGGGCCTGATCAACCAGGCTGTTACTGCTGGCCGCACGTAGTCCAACGTACGAACCACAGCCCTTCTCTGTATTGAATAACACAAAGCCACAATACCGTTTACAATACCATTTACCTACCTACCTGGAGTCTACCTGGAGGGTATTCCTGGGGTCAACGCCCCAGCGGCCCGGTCTACGACCAGGCCTCCTGGTGGATCAGGGCCTGATCAACCAGGCTGTTACTGCTGGCCGCACGTAAGTTAAGGCCTATGTCCAGACGAGCGAAACATCAGCCATTATGACACAGTAGGCCTACTACACGGCTCCTTTCTTCTTATGGTTATTTCGTTCGCTATTGGAAGTGAAAGTGTAGCAGGGGAGGAGTGTGGGGAGAGGGGAGGAGTGTGGGGAGAGGGGAGGAGTGTGGGGAGAGGGAGGAGTGTGGGGAGAGGGGAGGAGGTGGGGAGAGGGGAGGAGGTGGGGAGAGGGGAGGAGTGGGGAGAGGGAGGAGGTGGGAGAGGGGAGGAGTGTGGGGAGAGGGGAGGAGGTGGGAGAGGGAGGAGTGTGGGGAGAGGGAGGAGTGTGGGAGAGGGAGGAGTGTGAGAAGAGAGGGAGTGTTGATGGGGAAGAGTGTGGGGAGAGGGAGGAGATGGAGAAGCGAGGGAGTGTTGATGGGGAGGAGTGTGGGGAGAGGGGAGGAGTGTGGAGAAGAGAGGGAGTGTTGATGGGGAAGAGTGTGGGGAGAGGGGAGGAGTGTGGAGAAGCGAGGGAGTGTTGATGGGGAAGAGTGTGGGGAGAGGGAGGAGTGTGGAGAAGCTAGGGAGTGTTGATGGGAAGAGTGTGGGGAGAGGGGAGGGAGGTGGAGAAAGGGAGGGAGTGTTGATGGGGAAGAGTGTGGGAGAGGGGAGGAGTGTGGAGAAGGAGGGAGTGTTGATGGGGAAGAGTGTGGGGAGGGGAGGAGGTGGAGAAGGAGGGAGTGTTGATGGGTAAGAGTGTGGGGAGAGGGGAGGAGTGTGGAGAAGGAGGGAGTGTTGATGGGGAAGAGTGTGGGGAGAGGGAGGAGTGTGGAGAAGGAGGGAGTGTTGATGGGGAAGAGTGTGGGGAGAGGGAGGAGTGTGGAGAAGCGAGGGAGTGTTGATGGGTAAGAGTGTGGGGAGAGGGGAGGAGTGTGGAGAAGCGAGGGAGTGTTGATGGGGAAGAGTGTGGGGAGAGGGGAGGAGTGTGGAGAAGCGAGGGAGTGTTGATGGGGAAGAGTGTGGGGAGAGGGGAGGAGTGTGGAGAAGCGAGGGAGTGTTGATGGGGAAGAGTGTGGGGAGAGGGGAGGAGTGTGGAGAAGCGAGGGAGTGTTGATGGGGAAGAGTGTGTGGAGAGGGAGGAGGTGGAGAAGCGAGGAAGTGTTGATGGGGAAGAGTGTGGGGAGAGGGAGGAGGTGGAGAAGGAGGGAGTGTTGATGGGGAAGAGTGTGGGGAGAGGGAGGAGTGTGGAGAAGCGAGGGAGTGTTGATGGGTCAAGAGTGTGGGGAGAGGGAGGAGTGTGGAGAAGCGAGGGAGTGTTGATGGGGAAGAGTGGGAGAGGGAGGAGGTGGAGAAGCGAGGGAGTGTTGATGGGGAAGAGTGTGTGAGGGGGAGGAGTGTGGAGAAGGAGGGAGTGTTGATGGGGAAGAGTGTGGGGAGAGGGGAGGAGTGTGGAGAAGCGAGGGAGTGTTGATGGGGAAGAGTGTGTGGAGAGGGGAGGAGGTGGAGAAGCGAGGGAGTGTTGATGGGGAAGAGTGTGGGGAGAGGGGAGGAGTGTGGAGAAGCGAGGGAGTGTTGATGGGGAAGAGTGTGGGGAGAGGGGAGGAGTGTGGAGAAGCGAGGGAGTGTTGATGGGGAAGAGTGTGTGGAGAGGGGAGGAGTATGGAGAAGCGAGGGAGTGTTGATGGGGAAGAGTGTGGGGAGAGGGGAGGAGTGTGGAAAAGCGAGGGAGTGTTGATGGGGAAGAGTGTGTGGAGAGGGGAGGAGTGTGGAGAAGCGAGGGAGTGTTGATGTGGAAGAGTGTGGGGATGAGGTTAAAGGATCGAGATAAAGAGGTTTGGGGAGATGGTAGGGGATTTGGGGAGAGTGTGGGGGAGATGAGGTTGGATGACTGAGCCGGAATGGGTTGGGGAGGAGAGAGGGGTTGGGGAGGGTGGATATACAAGCAATAACACAAGGGTATTTCAGTGACCTTGTGTGTGTGTTATATGCCTTTGATGAGTTTCGAGAGGTTTTTCTACTCCTGAAGCCCGTTCATATTCCAGGCTCGTCTGGTGCTAGCCTGGTCAACCAGGCTGTTGCTACTGACGGCTCATTAGCCCACATATCCATCACAGCCTGGTGAAGATACTTCTTCACTTGTACCAGCAGTGTTTCTGATATCTTTTGGTAAGATGTTGAATAATCTGAGACCACGAATGTTGATACAGTGTTCCCTTATTGTGCTCACTGCAACTCTGCTTTTCACTGGGTTTATTTTGCACTTCCTTCCATATCTCTCGCTCCAGTAGGTTGTTATGGTAGTGTGCAAATTTGGGACCAGACCCTTAAGTACTTTCCAGTACTCTCTCTCTCTCTCTCTCTCTCTCTCTCCTCCGCTCCAGTGACTACATATTTAGGACTTTAAGGCTTTACTAGTAATTTAAATGCTTTATTGACTATGTGGGATGTAAATGATCTCCGTATCTATTCCAGCGCTAATGAGCAGCAGCATTATAGACGAAGAGGAAGGAGAGGAACAAAAGCATTAAAGAGGAAGAAAAGCAGCATCAGAGACAACGAAGGAGAGGAACAACAGCAATAATGAGAAGAGAGATCAGCAGCCGCATAATTAGAGAGAGAGAGAGAGAGAGAGAGAGAGAGAGAGAGAGAGAGAGAGAGAGAGAGAGAGAGAGAGAGAGAGAGAGTAAGAGAAGACAGAGCATTCGTGAGAGTAGAAAGAGCAGAGGCATTAGAGAGAGAGAAGTGTAGTGTGAGATAAGTATATCAGAGGAGAAAGCTAAGCTGGTAACTACCTGAGGTACTCGGGTCACAGACGCTGTTGCGAAACTGAAAATCAACTTCAAATGAACGTAAAAACTAGGAAAAAAAGAAAGGAACGAACGTGAAGAAGTCAGGACACAGCACCGAAAGACTGGATCATGGCAAACCCCTGAAGATTCCCGAGCAGAGAAAGAGGGGGCTGCATAAGTGGTGAAATTAAAAAGAAGATAAGGTGGAGAGAGAGAGAGAGATGTGTGTATGTACGCTGTTGTGTTGTTGTTGGTGGCGGAGGAGGAGGAGAAGAAGCTTCCTGCCAGCGCCGACAGATGGCAGGGCGGCGGTCGTATCCTTCCGGGCGTCACTCTGCTGCCTCGACCCTCCGATGTCTGGCGACAACATTGTCACCCGGGGTTTAATATCCCTCTTAATCTCCAACATCCTCGTCGCGACGTCGATAATTAAGGGTGGGCTGTGGTATGTGGGTCGTGAGGATAGTCTTAACTACTAGCCATTCCTCCTCCTCCCAGGGTCTCCTAGGCTCGGGGAAAAATAAGGCTGGAGAACGACTGGTCTGGGAGCACTTCGCATTCCCTGGCTGACATCTTCTTTGTGATTGGCCGAGCGAGGGATCATACGTCTAGACGGGAGTCATGATGCATACACACGGGATCCCTTCCAATAATCCCACTTGGGAGAGCAATCACCGATCCCAATTTGACAATACGTCGTCAGTAAGATTGCTTAGATGAACTGTAATTGGCGGCGTGGTGATGTTAGACGTGTTGCGTCTAGTAGAGGCGAGGGTGTGTGGGGGGATGGAGGGGGAGTGTGTGAGACGCACGCACACTCATGAATGGGTAAGATAAAGAGGACTAAGTAAGTGTTAAATGGAGGGGAGAGAGTGGGGGGTTGGGGGCGTGATGGCGGCGGTGGTGGGGGCAGTGGTCTCGACAGCAAACAATAAGCGAGAGACGCACCTGGTGGTGACGCTTACAACACCACCACCACCCCCTCCACTTGCCCCCCTTCCTCTCTTCTTCCTCCTCCTCCTCCACCACCATCTCAGTCCCTTCCCCTCCTGAACCAACCCAACGATCCAACGCCCCCCACCACCACCCGAGACCAGGGGCCTGTCCCCACCCAACCAAACGATCCAAGGGTCCCCTCCGGGCCCCGTCCAACGATCCCAGCTACCTCCCAGCCACCAACACTCCAATTCCTCCCTCTGGTCTCCCTCTCCTCCACTTCCCCCACCAATCCACAGGCCACCGCCACCACAACACCCCGGGCGTGTTGCCTCTCGCTGCCACAAACTGTTCCCTCACCACACAGTTCCTGCCCAACGCACCTACGGTATTTCTCCCCTGTTCATTACCCGCAGCATCCACCAGCCAGGGAGATGCGCCATCATCTAGCGCACGGCTGGACAATGTGATACTGCTGCTGCCGTCTTAGAGAGGCTGGTGGTGGGTGTCTAGGCTGAGGGTGAACACTGGCTGAAGGTGTAAGCGTTGCTCTCAGTTGCAGCTGACCTGCTGGCGTTGGTGGCGCTCAGCGCTCATTGATGAATAAGCGATATTAAGCATCCGTGCGCTGCAGCTCCCTATCCCCCAGACACTAATCTCTATCTCTCTCTCTCTCTCTCTCTCTCTCTCTCTCTCTCTCTCTCTCTCTCTCTCTCTCTTCACAAAGGCAAGGTGCCGGGTTAGATTCTCTGGCATGGAGAAACAGGCAAGTTTCCTTACAACTCAACTTACCCATGATCATTTATTAGTAACACTTAGAACTTGTGTGCTAGCAGACTGTTGTGAGTCACATCCTGGTGAAAAAGTGGAAAGGCACTCCAGTACCTGGTGGAATGTTATACTGTAAGACACTCCAGTACCTGGTGGAATGTTATACTGTAAGACACTTCAGTACCTGCTGGAATGTTATACTGTAAGACACTCCAGTACCTGCTGGAATGTTATACTGTAAGACACTCCAGTACCTGCTGGAATGTTATACTGTAAGACACTCCAGTACCTGCTGGAATGTTATACTGTAAGACACTCCAGTACCTGCTAGAATGTTATACTGTAAGACACTCCAGTACCTGCTGGAATGTTATACTGTAAGACACTCCAGTACCTGCTAGAATGTTATACTGTAAGACACTCCAGTACCTGCTGGAATGTTATACTGTAAGACACTCCAGTACCTGCTGGAATGTTATACTGTAAGACACTCCAGTACCTGCTGGAATGTTATACTGTAAGACACTCCAGTACCTGCTGGAATGTTATACTGTAAGACACTCCAGTACCTGCTGGAATGTTATACTGTAAGACACTCCAGTACCTGCTGGAATGTTATACTGTAAGACACTCCAGTACCTGCTAGGAATGTTATACTGTAAGACACTCCAGTACCTGCTGGAATGTTATACTGTAAGACACTCCAGTACCTGCTGGAATGTTATACTGTAAGACACTCCAGTACCTGCTGGAATGTTATACTGTAAGACACTCCAGTACCTGCTGGAATGTTATACTGTAAGACACTCCAGTACCTGCTGGAATGTTATACTGTAAGACACTCCAGTACCTGCTGGAATGTTATACTGTAAGACACTCCAGTACCTGCTGGAATGTTATACTGTAAGACACTCCAGTACCTGCTGGAATGTTATATTGTAAGACACTCCAGTACCTGCTGGAATGTTATACTGTAAGACACTCCAGTACCTGCTGGAATGTTATACTGTAAGACACTCCAGTACCTGCTGGAATGTTATACTGTAAGACACTCCAGTACCTGCTGGAATGTTATACTGTAAGACACTCCAGTACCTGCTGGAATGTTATACTGTAAGACACTCCAGTACCTGCTGGAATGTTATACTGTAAGACACTCCAGTACCTGCTGGAATGTTATACTGTAAGACACTCCAGTACCTGCTGGAATGTTATACTGTAAGACACTCCAGTACCTGCTGGAATGTTATACTGTAAGACACTCCAGTACCTGCTGGAATGTTATACTGTAAGACACTCCAGTACCTGCTGGAATGTTATACTGTAAGACACTCCAGTACCTGCTGGAATGTTATACTTGCAAATCACTCCAGTACCTGCTAAAATGTTATACTGTAAGACACTCCAGTACCTGCTGGAATGTTATACTGTAAGACACTCCAGTACCTGCTGGAATGTTATACTGTAAGACACTCCAGTACCTGCTGGAATGTTATACTGTAAGACACTCCAGTACCTGCTGGAATGTTATACTGTAAGACACTCCAGTACCTGCTGGAATGTTATACTGTAAGACACTCCAGTACCTGCTGGAATGTTATACTGTAAGACACTCCAGTACCTGCTGGAATGTTATACTGTAAGACACTCCAGTACCTGCTGGAATGTTATACTGTAAGACACTCCAGTACCTGCTGGAATGTTATACTGTAAGACACTCCAGTACCTGCTGGAATGTTATACTGTAAGACACTCCAGTACCTGCTGGAATGTTATACTGTAAGACACTCCAGTACCTGCTGGAATGTTATACTGTAAGACACTCCAGTACCTGCTAGAATGTTATACTGTAAGACACTCCAGTACCTGCTGGAATGTTATACTGTAAAACACTCCAGTACCTGCTGGAATGTTATACTGTAAGACACTCCAGTACCTGCTGGAATGTTATACTGTAAGACACTCCAGTACCTGCTGGAATGTTATACTGTGTAAATTACTCCAGTACCTGCTGGAATGTTATATATTGTGTAAGAAAACTCCAGAACAAAAGAATACAAGGATGGAGGAATATCGTAGTAGGCCTACTGGCTCATGCAAGGCAGGTCTAACACATCCACCCACACCCACTCATGTAGTTGTCCAATATAATAGGTTTAAAGATATCCAATAATCTTGCTTCAGTGGCGCTGCTTGGAACATTGTTTCACTTGTCTACAACTCTGTTGCTAAGCATTTGCTTCCCTTATCCTTTCGAAATCAAAATTTGACCAACTTATGTCCATTGCTGCGAGTCCTATCTTGTTTGGATATTTTCAACACCTTCCAGTTTTCCATTTGTACACTTCAAGTATATTCCCTTTAACTCTACGTCTTTTCAGTCTATGTTGGTAAGGAAGCTTTGTGATACTCGGGGTCATCCTTCTCTGTTATGTTTCCCAACGTATTTATGTCCATACTGTTGACCAGAACTGAGCAGCATAATCTAAATGAGGACTTACCAAGTGTACATAAAGTTGATGTCTAACCTGAGGACTTTTATCATATATTTGTTTATGTGAAGCCAAGAATTCTATCAGCTTTATTGCGAAAAATTATGCATTGTTTTCTTGGCTTTATATTATTGCTAAAAAGAACTCTTAAATCTTTCTCTCATTTCTACCTACCTGGAGTCTACCTGGAGGGCATTCCGGGGGTCAACGCCCCCGCGGCCCGGTCCACGACCAGGCCTCCCGGTGGATCAGGGCCTGATCAACCAGGCTGTTACTGCTGGCCGCACGTAGTCCAACGTACGAACCACAGCCCGGCTGATCCGGCACCGACTTTAGGTATCTGTCCAGCTCCCTGAAGACAACCAGGGGTCTACTGGTAATGCCCCTGCTGGGGTTTGAGATCTACATTATTTAGTTTATGAGTGCCATGTTTATTTTATTTTTCCATGGATAGAACTTTATGTTTGTCCACATTAAACTGCATCTGCCACTTGTCCGACCACATCATCAACTTATTAAGATACTCTGTAGTTCTCTTGTGTCCCTGTCAGGATTCGATGGTCTCTTTTACTGTATTCGCTATTTACCTCCTCATCTAAGTCGTTTGTGTATATCGTGAACAACGAAGGACCTAACACTGACCCCCACGGAACACCGCTGCAAGCGGGTCCCTACTCTGATTTCTTCCTATTAATGCAAACTCTCTGTTGCTCACTGGTCAACCATGCCTCGATACATAGGAACATAAGAAAGGAGGAACTAGGCAGGTCCTTTTCAAACCCAAACCCACTAACAAAGATATTCGCCCAACCTATTTTCAATGGTACCCATTGAATTAGCTTTGATAACCCTGTTAACCCATGTGCAAGTCCCACTAAAACCCAGTCTCTTCACCTATTTCGTGTACTGCTACAGTACTTTCTTCGACAGTCTCTTTGTGAAGAACTCCATCAAAGGCTTTACTGAAATCCATGTATACAACATCGTATTCTTTATCTTGGTCTTCCGCCTCAAATACCTTATTGAAAAAAAGAAAAGGTTAGTAAGTTTGTAAGGCGTGAACGCTCCTTAGTGAATTTAAAATGAACTAAACCCACGTAGGTCATACTTCGCAAACCCTGATGAGATTCATTGATCAAATTATACATTTTTTTCAAGGTAGGCGTCGAATTCCATCCACAATTATTGATTCCATCAGCTTTTCTGTAATTAAGGTTAGGTTGATTGGTCTATAATTCGAAGCTAGCGTTTGCCATTTTCCACTTACGCGGCACTGTACCTGTTTGCAGTGATTTGTTGAGGAGGTTAGCTAAAAGGTTTGCTAAGTTCCCCCCTTGCATTCCTTTATCACCACCGAGAACAGTTCTTCAGGGCCTTGGTGACTTATTGGGTTTTAGCCTATTCGTCTAAGGACCATGTCACTAGTGGCTTTGATCCTGCATACTTTATTTTCGTCCTGATCTCTGTACTCTGTTTATGAATATCTCTTGGATTTTATTCGTGTCCTTTTGAACATAAAAAAAACGAAACAAAAATTAGAAATGGTACACATATTTCTTCGTTACTAACAATGAGTTGACCCAGTGAAGAATTAGACACGTGTGCAACATCTGGGTGTCTTTATTGTAGACGTTTCGCCCTCCAGTGGCTTTATCAATACAAATTCAAGGACATAATTGGAAGGGAGCAGAACTGTATACAAAAGATTAGGTAATCAATCCCTCGGCCATGTGGTGAAGGTCACCGTAGTCTTCAAGACTACGGTGCTTCAAGACTACGGTGCTTCAAGACTACGGTGCTTCAAGACTACGGTGCTTCAAGACTACGGTGCTTCAAGACTACGGTACTTCAAGACTACGGTACTTCAAGACTACGGTGCTTCAAGACTACGGTGCTTCAAGACTACGGTGCTTTAAGACTACGGTGCTTCAAGACTACGGTGCTTCAAGACTACGGTGCTTTAAGACTACGGTGCTTTAAGACTACGGTGCTTCAAGACTACGGTACTTCAAGACTACGGTGCTTTAAGACTACGGTGCTTCAAGACTACGGTGCTTCAAGACTACGGTGCTTCAAGACTACGGTGCTTCAAGACTACGGTACTTCAAGACTACAGTACTTCAAGACTACGGTGCTTCAAGACTACGGTACTTCAAGACTACGGTACTCTTCACCAGCTTCAAGACTACGGTACTTAAAGACTACGGTACTTCAAGACTACGGTGCTTCAAGACTACGGTACTCTTCACCAGCTTCAAGACTACGGTACTTCAAGACTACGGTGCTTCAAGACTACGGTACTTCAAGCCTACGGTACTCTTCACCAGCTTCAAGACTACGGTGCTTCAATACTACGGTACTTCAAGCCTACGGTACTCTTCACCAGCTTCAAGACTACGGTGCTTCAAGACTACGGTGCTTCAAGACTACGGTACTCTTCACCAGCTTCAAGACTACGGTGCTTCAAGACTACGGTGCTTCAAGACTACGGTGCTTCAAGACTACGGTGCTTCAAGAATACGGTGCTTCAAGACTACGGTGCTTCAAGACTACGGTGCTTCAAGACTACGGTGCTTCAAGACTACGGTGCTTCAAGACTACTGTGCTTCAAGACTACGGTGCTTCAAGACTACGGTGCTTCAAGACTACGGTGCTTCAAGACTACGGTGCTTCAAGACTAGGTGCTTCAAGACTACGGTGCTTCAAGACTACGGTGCTTCAAGACTACGGTGCTTCAAGACTACGGTGCTTCAAGACTACGGTGCTTCAAGACTACGGTGCTTCAAGACTACGGTGCTTCAAGACTACGGTGCTTCAAGACTACGGTGCTTCAAGACTACGGTGCTTCAAGACTACTGTGCTTCAAGACTACGGTGCTTCAAGACTACGGTGCTTCAAGACTACGGTGCTTTAAGACTACGGTGCTTCAAGACTACGGTGCTTCAAGACTACGGTGCTTCAAGACTACGGTGCTTCAAGACTACGGTGCTTCAAGACTACGGTGCTTCAAGACTACGGTGCTTCAAGACTACGGTGCTTCAAGACTACGGTGCTTCAAGACTACGGTGCTTCAAGACTACGGTGCTTCAAGACTACGGTGCTTCAAGACTACGGTGCTTCAAGACTACGGTGCTTCAAGACTACGGTGCTTCAAGACTACGGTGCTTCAAGACTACGGTGCTTCAAGACTACGGTGCTTCAAGACTACGGTGCTTCAAGACTACGGTGCTTCAAGACTACGGTGCTTCAAGACTACGGTGCTTCAAGACTACGGTGCTTCAAGACTACGGTGCTTCAAGACTACGGTGCTTCAAGACTACGGTGCTTCAAGACTACGGTGCTTCAAGACTACGGTGCTTCAAGACTACGGTGCTTCAAGACTACGGTGCTTCAAGACTACGGTGCTTCAAGACTACGGTGCTTCAAGACTACGGTGCTTCAAGACTACGGTGCTTCAAGACTACGGTGCTTCAAGACTACGGTGCTTCAAGACTACGGTGCTTCAAGACTACGGTGCTTCAAGACTACGGTGCTTCAAGACTACGGTGCTTCAAGACTACGGTGCTTCAAGACTACGGTGCTTCAAGACTACGGTGCTTCAAGACTGAGGGACTGATTACCTCGACTTTTCTATACAGTTTTACATACATCACATTATGTACTTGTATTGTATTGATAAAGACACTGGAGGGCGAAACGTCTACAATAAAGATACCCAGATGTTGCACATGTTTCTGATTACTCATCTTGTTGGTACTGTGTACCATACATGCACGAGGTGACCCGAGTTACATTTCAGTGGTCCTATCTTACCTTCTAGTCTTGTTCCATATACCCGAGACACACACGGCTGCTCCTGGATTCCCTCCCAACCTTAAGTTCAAAGTCTTTCATAGCTATTCTTGTTTACCTTTTGTGACTGCCTTCTTGAAAGCCGCTTTGATGGTGGGGAGGAGGGGAAGGCTTTTGATTCGTGGAAGTGGGCCCCTATCCACACTCTTATATCGAACTCGGTTCATTCCTCTCTCCCTGAGATGCACGATCCATACGGGATAATACTTTTCCGATTAATAACACTAATTATCTCTTAAGAGGGACATGTGTACTGCATAGATTTGCCATATGGCGCCCAGGCGCCTCCCTCGCGACTCCCTTGTAAACACACCTCTTTCTCCCTTCCTCTCTCTCTCTCTCTCTCTCTCTCTCTCTCTCTCTCTCTCTCTCTCTCTCTCTCTCTCTCTCTCTCTCTCTCTCTCTCTCTCTCTCTCTCTCTCCCTCCCCCCCCACTCACACCTCATAATACAGCCTCATTACAGCGTTAATTATCTACGTAATGGAGCATAAGGCTACAGTTTGAAGACCTTGGCATTACCGCTGGAGTCGTGAGTTCACACATACCTCAGCATCTCCTCAGACGGGAATTAATTTTTATTCAGTGTGATTCCGCAGGTAGTTGACTGTTCTCATTAACTGTGAAGTGATTAGCTATTTCCCGTTTGTTTGCAGGTAGCTCTGCGTGGCACTTCAAGGAAGGTGCCACGATGCCACCGAAGTACTAACTCACACCATAATGAACTATATATATATATATATATATATATATATATATATATCATTACATGATCTAGACGCGTCAGGCGAATCTTCCCAGGAAAATAACAAGACATGAGCTGACAGTACCAATGCATGTTAACATGATAATGATATGCAATACCGAGAGGTAGACAAGTAAGACACATGTGCAACAGTTAGGTATCTTGATTCTGAAACGTTTCGCATACACAGTAGGCTTCTTCAGTCGAGTACAGAGGCAGGAGAAGTAGTAGAGATGTAAAGACGATTTAATCAGTCCATCACCCTTAAAGACGTATTTTTGAGGTGGTCAGTCCCTTAACCTGGAGAAGACTTCAGGTCTGGAACGGTATCAAGCTGAAGCATGAGAACGGAGTCTTGAATACTGCCGAAGGTGAGGTGGAAGATCTGGAAGATGTAGTAGGGGACCTGCCTTCTTACTTCCACTAGTGGATCCCGTTCCCTACAACGTCTTCCAGACCATGGAGCTCAACTCTTCTCCAGGCTGAGGGACTGACCACCTCAAAGGCTTTTTCTCAAAGGTTGATGGACTGACTACATCATCTAGTGGGAGGGAGTGAAAGTTGGATATACACAGATGGGATCTATATAGATGGAGGCAGTCACAGCAGGGATTGTGAGGCTGGGACCCAGGAGCTGCATCTTACCTGTCTGCACACAAGTATGTTGTTCATTCCTCTTTCCCCTCTTCCTCCTCCTCCAGTAAACTGTTCTTTCTTTTGTTCATGTTCATTTGTCCCTCGTTCTTGTTAATCTATCCTCGTCCTTGTTCATCTATCCTCGTCCTTGTTCATCTATCCTCGTCCTTGTTCATCTATCCTCGTCCTTGTTCATCTATCCTCGTCCTTGTTCATCTATCCTCGTCCTTGTTCATCTTTCCTGCTGGTGTTCACCCTTTCCTGCCTCTTGTTCATCCTCTGCTCCATTACTCACCTCCCTGACCTCCATTCTTCAAGGTGAGAGGGAGGAGAGAGGGAGGGAAGAGGGAGGTGAGGAGGAGAGAGAGAGAGGTGAGAGGGAGGAGAGAGGGAGATGAGAACAATGCAGGATGAAACATTGCAGGGGTGAAACATTGCAGGGGTGAAACATTGCAGGGGTGAAACATTGCGGGGGTAAGATGCAGGGATGAAACATTGCAGGGGTGAAACAGTGCAGAGTGAAACATTGCAGGGGTGAAACATTGCAGGGTGAAACATTGCAGTGGTGAAACATTGCAGGGTGAAAAACTGCAAGGATGAAACATTGCAGGGATGAAACATTGCAGGGATGAAACACTGCAGGGAGGAAACACTGCAGGGGTGAAACATTGCAGGGGTGAAACATTGCAGGGTGAAACATTGCAGGGGTGAAACATTGCAGGGTGAAACATTGCAGGGGTGAAACATTGCAGGGTGAAACATTGCAGGGGTGAAACATTGCAGGGGTGAAACATTGCAGGGATGAAACATTGCAGGGTGAAACACTGCAGGGATGAAACATTGCAGGGATGAAACATTGCAGGGATGAAACATTGCAGGGATGAAACATTGCAGGGGTGAAACATTGCAGGGTGAAACATTGCAGGGTGAAACATTGCAGGGTGAAACATTGCAGGGATGAAACATTGCAGGGATGAAACATTGCAGGGGTGAAACATTGCATGGGTGAAACATTGCAGGGTGAAACATTGCAGAGTGAAACATTGCAGTGTGAAATATGGCAAGATGAAACATTGCAGAGGTGAAACAATGCAGGTGAAACACTGCAGGGCGACACATTGCAGGGGATTTGACCCCAGACCGCAGACTCTAACCACTGGGCTACGACGCTTGGGGATCCAGCGCTCTATGACCCCTTCAGGTCTAGCGCTTAGCTTTATTACAGTAATGATGACGTCAGAGTAGACGTAGTGACAAATCCTGTCTTCGACACTTGCTGAAAGAAGAAACACTTGCTGAAAGAAGAAACACCTGCTGAAAGAAGAAACACTTGCTGAAAGAAGAAACACTTGCTGAAAGAAGAAACACCTGCTGAAAGAAGAAACACTTGCTGACTGAAAGAAGAAACACTTGCTGAAAGAAGAAACACTTGCTGAAAGAAGAAACACTTGCTGAAAGAAGAAACACCTGCTGAAAGAAGAAACACTTGCTGAAAGAAGAAACACTTGCTGAAAGAAGAAACACCTGCTGAAAGAAGAAACACTTGCTGAAAGAAGAAACACTTGCTGAAAGAAGGTACACTTGCTGAAAGAAGAAACACTTGCTGAAAGAAGGAACACCTGCTGAAAGAAGAAACACTTGCTGAAAGAAGAAACACTTGCTGAAAGAAGAAACACCTACTGAAAGAAGAAACACTTGCTGAAAGAAGAAACACCTGCTGAGAGAAGAAACACCTGCTGAAAGAAGAAACACCTGCTGAAAGAAGAAACACCTGCTGAAAGAATAAACACCTGCTGAAAGAAGAAACACTTGCTGAAAGAAGAAACACCTGCTGAAAGAAGAAACACCTGCTGAAAGAAGAAACACTTGCTGAAAGAAGAAACACTTGCTGAAAGAAGAAACACTTGCTGAAAGAAGAAACACCTGCTGAAAGAAGAAACACCTCCTGAAAGAAGAAACACTTGCTGAAAGAAGAAACACCTGCTGAAAGAAGAAACACCTGCTGAAAGAAGAAACACTTGCTGAAAGAAGGTACACTTGCTGAAAGAAGAAACACTTGCTGAAAGAAGGAACACCTGCTGAAAGAAGAAACACTTGCTGAAAGAAGAAACACTTGCTGAAATAAGAAACACTTGCTGAAAGAAGAAACACTTGCTGAAAGAAGAAACACCTGCTGAAAGAAGAAACACCTGCTGAAAGAAGAAACACCTGCTGAAATAAGAAACACTTGCTGAAAGAAGAAACACCTGCTGAAAGAAGAAACACCTGCTGAAAGAAGAAACACTTGCTGAAAGAAGAAACACCTGCTGAAAGAAGAAACACCTGCTGAAAGAAGAAACACCTGCTGAAAGAAGAAACACTTGCTGAAAGAAGGTACACTTGCTGAAAGAAGAAACACTTGCTGAAAGAAGAAACACTTGCTGAAATAAGAAACACCTGCTGAAAGAAGAAACACCTGCTGAAAGAAGAAACACTTGCTGAAAGAAGAAACACTTGCTGAAAGAAGGTACACCTGCTGAAAGAAGAAACACTTGCTGAAAGAAGGAACACCTGCTGAAAAAAGAAACACCTGCTGAAAAAAGGACACCTGCTAGAAGAAGGGACACCTACAAGAAGAGACACCTGCTGGAAGACACCTGCTGGAAGACACCTGCTGGAAGACACCTGCTGGAAGACACCTGCTGGAAGACACCTGCTGGAAGACACCTGCTAGAAGACATCTGCTAGAAGACACCTGCTGGAAGACATCTGCTAGAAGGCACCTGCTGGAAGAAGGGTCACCAGCAGAGAAGGTTACCTCCTTCATGGCTAGCCAGGACCAGCAGAAACTATCACACTGCCTCCCACAGTGAGCAGATGGTTATGCAGCAGACACCTTACTACACAGACTCCAGCATGGTCCTAGCCCAAGGTCTCATCAGTGGCCTTTAGGGCCACTGATGGCCCTACAGACCCTGATAACTATCCCGCAGCTGCTGGAGACTATCACCCTGGGTAGTCCAGAGGATAGTTATCCTGACCTATGCTGAGAGTTCGTAGTAATCCAGCAAGCACTCACGTCATCCAGAAAGCACTCACGCCATCCAGAAAGCACTCACGCCATCCAGAAAGCACTCACGTCATCCAGCAAGCACTCACGTCATCTAGAAAGCACTCACGTCATCCAGAAAACACTCACGTCATCCAGAAAGCACTCACGTCATCCAGAAAGCACTCACGCCATCCAGAAAGCACTCACGTCATCCAGCAAGCACTCACGTCATCCAGCAAGCACTCACGCCATCCAGAAAGCACTCACGCCATCCAGAAAGCACTCACGTCATCCAGCAAGCACTCACGTCATCTAGAAAGCACTCACGTCATCCAGAAAACACTCACGTCATCCAGAAAGCACTCACGTCATCCAGAAAGCACTCACGTCATCCAGCAAGCACTCACGTCATCCAGCAAGCACTCACGTCATCTAGAAAGCACTCACGTCATCCAGAAAACACTCACGTCATCCAGAAAGCACTCACGTCATCCAGAAAGCACTCACGCCATCCAGAAAGCACTAACTCACCCAGCAAGCACTCACGCCATCTAGCAAGCACTGACTCACCCAGCAAGCACTGACTCACCCAGCAAGCACTGACTCACCCAGCAAGCACTAACTCACCCAGCAAACACCAACTCACTAGAGTTGCGTGTGAGTGGAACAAACTTCCATGTAGCGTCACTGAAGCGAATTCTTTTTATAGCTTTTAAAAATAGGCCGGTCAGGTACATGAGCGGGCTGGTGGGCGTAAGTAGGACCTGCCTAGCATAAACCTCTAGGCCTACTGCAGTGCTGCCCCAGGCCTATCTTTTCTGCGCTCCAAAACTGAATCCTGAACAAGCTGTCCTTTACACACACACACAACTGCTTCAGAGACACTCCAACGTACACTTCAGGACAACATAAGATTCTCCAATCTTAAGGCATCTCACAGCTCTTAGATGTTCTGGGAGACGAAATTACACTTAACCATTATCCTATTGGTATCCAAGGGAACGGAGTCACCGGTGAGGCCGTCAAATTACCCACTGGGGATCAATAGGTACTTGTCCCCACTCCTGCCAACCTACAATAAACAGAACAGTAGGAGGCCGAGATCTTTAGCCACAGTTCAGGATCCGAGAATTGAATTACAAATGTGGACAGATCAAGAGATGATGTGTCATACTCACATGTGTGGTATCACGATATTTATCGAGGAGACGTTTCGCTCACGAGAGCGTTATCGATTCAGTTGATAAAGTTCCCGAGGGCGAATGATCAAGCCTCTTCACTGTTAGGAACAAAAGTTGGAAGCAAAATCGGAGACAGAGGTAGTGGCCAGAATTCCTTCAGGTCACCTGTGTTTGTTTGTGTGTATTCATCTAGTTGTACTCACCTAGTTGTGGTTGCAGAGGTCGATTCACAGCTCCTGGCTCCGCCTCTTCACTGTGTGTGTGTACTCACCTAGTTGTGGTTGCAGGGGTCGAGTCATAGCTCCTGGCCCCGCCTCCACTGGCCGCTACTGGATCACTCTCCCTGCGCCATGAGCTTTATCATACCTCTTCTTAAAGCTATGAATGGATCCTGCCTCCACTACATCGCTTCCCAAACTATTCCACTTCCTGACCACTCTGTGACTGAAGAAATACTTCCTAACATCCCTGTGATTCATCTGAGTCTTCAACTTCCAACTGTGTCCCCTTGTTGCTGTGTCCCATCTCTGGAACATTCTGTCTCTGTCCACCTTGTCAATTCCTCTCAGTATTTTATATGTCGTTATCATGTCCCCCCTATCTCTCCTGTCCTCCAGTGTCGTCAGGTCGATTTCCCTTAACCTCTCCTCGTAGGACATACCCCTTAGCTCCGGGACTAGTCTTGATATATGTGACATATGTGTGTGTGCATGTGTGTGTGTATGTGTGTGTGTGTGGCGAGGACAAACACGTTACGTTACACGGGTAACACGTTACGTTACACGGGTAACACGTTACGTTACACGGTAACACGTTATCTGTAACTAATATCTTGGCTTTTTCCATAAGTATCGTGCTAATTATCTGTGTTTTGCGCGTAATAATTGTGTATGTGAAGTGGCTACATAGCTGCCTTCTCTGTAGGCTGATCCGTTTACAGCCTACCAAACAGCGTTTACAGCCTACCAAACAGCGTTTACAGCCTACCAAACAGCGTTTACAGCCTACCAAACAGCGTTTACAGCCTACCAAACAGCCTGATCAGACAGGTGCTTTCAGTTCTCACTTTATTTTAGCAAGGCTTATCATGTAAAACTTTCTTGAAACTTTATTGGAAAACACTTAGATATAAATTTATACTGGCGTGTTTATTTAGATATAATCGTCGCATCCTGCTTGTCACTTGTTCTCTCACACTTGCACACTTTCCCCGTGTCTCCGGAAAGGAGTTATTTCAAGCGGTACGAGTTTCTCCCACTTTTTCTATGATGTACCTTTCTCGCTTGCACTCCAGTGATTACAATTTCAGGGCTTATAGGCACTTCCAATAATTTTGGGGTGATGCATAAATATTATTTTTAGGTCACCAGTTTTGCCAACTTTAAATGAAGGGTCAAATCACAGTCCTCATAGAACAGCATGGAGAGGAAAGACCTTGCTCGTCGCAGTTGCTGAACCATTATGGCAGAATTTAGGAGGCTTTTGAAGGGATCTGACAGTCTTCAAAGAAAGCTCTCAGTCTCTGAAGAGATCTGGCAGTCTTCAAAGAAAGCTTTTAGCCTCAGATGGGATGTGTCAGTGTTCAAAGAAAGCTCTCAGCCTCTGTTCAAAGAAAGCTATCAGCCTTTGAAGGGATCTGTCAGCCTCCACAGAGCGGTTGTTAGCCTCCGAAGCGAGATATCAACCTCCAGAGGAAAGGAGGTATCAGCCACCGAAGGGGCCCGTCAGACCTCCCTAAAGAAGGGGGAAACACCTTAAAGGGAAAAAAAACTCACTCAAGCCTATGAAGAATCACAAGACTTGGGATCTCCGAGTGCTTCAGAAGCCTCAGAAGGGGAGAAGGCAAAGCTGGAGGCTTCGGATGATCTGCAAGTCTCCGAATGAAGCTTCGGCCCCCGAAACCCTAAGGGGTACATCGATTGGGAACCCCTAGGGAAAGGGAAGAGGTACAAGGACTCCAGGGGGAGAGAATCGACCCAGTATTCTAGGGGCTGGTGGTGGATCGATGGGAGGTGCCAGGAGGAGTGTGGGAGGGCAGGAGTCTTCACACCTTCCTCACAGCACAGAGACTCAACCACTCCACCTTCTGGGACTGTTGGTGGTAACAGTAATATAAAGTAGTAGTAGTGGTAGTAGTAGTAGTAGTAGTAGTAGTGGTAGTAGTAGTGGTGGTAGTAGTAGTAGTGGTAGTAGTAGTAGTGGTAGTAGTGGTAGTAGTAGTAGTGGTTGATAGTCCCGCATCAGGGACAGTCACATAAGGTTAAATATTGTAAATGAAGCCTGAGGTCCATGGTTCGATCCCCGGTACGGCTGAAAATATTAGGACGTGTTTCCTTAAGACACCCGAAATGTTTAGCATAACAAGAGTCTTTCTATATAGTAGTATGTCATTGATGTCAGCTATGGTCTGTATACCATGTACATATACTTATATAAAGATTATTATTATTATTATTATTATTATTATTATTATTATTATTATTATTATTATGATTATTATTATTATTATTATTATTATTATTATTATAAAGACGAATTATCATTTTAGTGATTAAAACATCCTTGACTGGTGATGTGCAGGTGACATACAGTCTTAATGACCCTCGTGTAGTATATAGACTTGAAAACAAATAACCCAACCATCTTGACAAACAAGGATAGTTTAACTACGTAGTAAATAGAGTGTATAAACACCTGATATACACCACGTTGTGTATAATCCTGCCTTGATATGGGTATGTTTAAAGGTGTTGCCTGGGCGAGTGTATGAGTGAGAGAGGGGTTTGTGTTGTTGGTATATAGGGCCACGACAACTTTTACCGTATGAGTGGAGAGGAATTCGTGTTGTTGGTATATAGGGCCACGACAACTTGTACCGTATGAGTGAGAGAGGGGTTTGTGTTGTTGGTATATAGGGCCATGACGACTTGTACCGTATGAGTGAGAGAGGGGTTTGTGTTGTTGGTATATAGGGCCATGACGACTTGTACCGTATGAGCCCTTGTTCATGACTCTAGTGCTCGGAGTAGTGTTGGCGGTGGAGAAGTGTGGTGATGGAGAAGTGTATAGTAACTGGTGCTCTCTCTCTCTCTCTCTCTCTCTCTCTCTCTCTCTCTCTCTCTCTCTCTCTCTTTCTCTCTCTCTCTCACTTTCTATGAAGTCCTCAAGCGGTCTTAATGACCTTCTGGGAATGACACTACGCTATTGGCTCCTTCTTCCTCCCTTCCTCCCCCTCCATCTCTCTCTCCCTTCCCTCATTCTTTTCCTTCCCTTCCTTTCTCTCTCTATTATCTTACATTATCCAGCTCCTTTTCTGCTCTTCCTTCACAGTCATTCATCACTTTTTACTCTTACCCTTTTTTCCGTCTCTCTCTCCTCCTCAACCCTCTTCTCTATCTACCTGTTTCTGCTCTTCACCCCTCTTCTGTAACTGTCTTATTCCTCCTCTTCTTAACCTCTCTTCAATATCTTATTCCTCCTGTTTCTCATTCACCTTCCTTCCCTTCTCATCTTTCCCCATTTCTTCCTTTCCCCTCCGTGAGCAACTAGCTCAAAATGAAAAGGGACCCTGGTTCGATCTCCGGACTGGGTTCCATACATCTGCTGTCTCGCACACAGCTGATAGTAAGTAGGTATCTGGGTGTTAGTCGGTTGCTATGAGTGGCATCCTGGGGGAGGAGTCCATGACTTCCAGCGGAATTAAGATACACTTCACACACACACACACACACACACACACACACACACACACACACACACACACACACACACACACCCTGCAAGCCTGGTCCAGCAACTGGCTCCTGGAGTTCAACCCCACCAAGTGCAAAGTCATGAAGATTGGGGAAGGGCAAAGAAGACCGCAGACGGAGTACAGCCTAGGGGGCCAGAGACTGCAAACCTCAATCAAGGAAAAAGATCTTGGGGTGAGTATAACACCAGACACATCTCCTGAGGCGCACATCAACCAAATAACTGCTGCAGCATATGGGCGCCTAGCAAACCTAAGAACAGCATTCCGACATCTTAATAAAGAATCGTTCAGGACCCTGTACACTGTGTACGTTAGGCCCATATTGGAGTATGCAGCACCAGTTTGGAACCCACACCTAGCCAAGCATGTGAAGAAGCTCGAGAAAGTGCAAAGGTTTGCAACAAGACTAGTCCCGGAGCTAAGGGGTATGTCCTACGAGGGAGGTTAAGGGAAATCGACCTGACGACACTGGAGGACAGGAGAGATAGGGGAGACATGATAACAACATATAAGATACTGAGAGGAATTGACAAAGTGGACAGAGACAGAATGTTCCAGAGATGGGACACAACAACAAGGGGACACAGATGGAAGTTGAAGACTCAGATGAATCACAGAGATGTTAGGAAGTATTTCTTCAGTCACAGAGTTGTCGGGAAGTGGAATAGTTTAGGAAGCGATGTAGTGGAGGCAGGCTCTATACATAGCTTTAAGCAGAGGTATGATAAAGCTTATGGCGCAGGGAGAGTGACCCAGTAGCGGCCAGTGAAGAGGCGGGGCCAGGAGCTTTGAATCGACCCCTGCAACCACAACTAGGTGAGTACACACACACAGGGGTAACAGGGAAGGCACTACAATGGATCAGGGAATACCTGTCAGGAAGACAGCAGCGAGTCATGGTACGTGGTGAGGTGTCAGAGTGGGCGCCGGTGACGAGTGGGGTTCCACAGGGGTCAGTCCTAGGACCGGTGCTGTTTCTGGTATATGTGAACGACATGACGGAAGGAATAGACTCCGAAGTGTCCCTGTTTGCAGATGATGTGAAGTTGATGAGAAGAATTCAATCGGACGAAGATCAGGCAGAACTACAAAGGGATTTGGACAAGCTGCAAGCCTGGTCCAGCAATTGGCTCCTGGAGTTCAACCCCACCAAGTGCAAAGTCATGAAGATTGGGGAAGGACAAAGAAGACCGCAGACGGAGTACAGTCTAGGGGGCCAGAGACTATAAACCTCAATCAAGGAAAAAGATCTTGGGGTGAGTATAACACCAGACACATCTCCTGAGGCGCACATCAACCAAATAACTGCTGCAGCATATGGGCGCCTAGCAAACCTAAGAACAGCATTCCGACATCTTAATAAAGAATCGTTCAGGACCCTGTACACTGTGTACGTTAGGCACATACTGGAGTATGCAGCACCAGTTTGGAACCCACACCTAGCCAAGCATGTAAAGAAGCTCGAGAAAGTGCAAAGGTTTGCAACAAGACTAGTCCCGGAGCTAAGGGGTATGTCCTACGAGGAGAGGTTAAGGGAAATCGACCTGACGACACTGGAGGACAGGAGAGATAGGGGAGACATGATAACAACATATAAGATACTGAGAGGAATTGACAAAGTGGACAGAGACAGAATGTTCCAGAGATGGGACACAACAACAAGGGGACACAGATGGAAGTTGAAGACTCAGATGAATCACAGAGATGTTAGGAAGTATTTCTTCAGTCACAGAGTTGTCGGGAAGTGGAATAGTTTAGGAAGCGATGTAGTGGAGGCAGGCTCTATAC
>WNWK01000423.1:450000-452500 GCA_009830355.1 Cherax destructor | reverse complement strand
AGCATCTCTCCCCCCTCCCTCCACTTCATCTCCGACTGCAGGAAACGGATAACCAGCATCCCCGTGTAACAGTTGAGTATCCTCACCGCCGTAACTGTCCACCTGCACGGCAGGCTTCTTTTACTCAAATATAAGGGGAAATATAATACCAGAGACAGTGGAAGAAGTGGAGAGGTAATTTCAAGGTGTTCAGTTCCTTATTCACCTTGAAAAGTTAATGTGTTTAGTCTCTTAGCCCTGAACATAAGAAAGAAGGAGCACTGCAGCAGGCTTACTGGCCCATGCTAGAGTTGATGTGTGTTCAACCCTGAAGAGTTGCTATGTGATGGGTCTCTTAGCCATGAAGAGTTGAAAGACATTCAGTCCCCTTAGCTCAGATCCATCCGCAACAGAGACATGAGTTTGGAGTTTTATATACTGGGGGGCCAGAAGAGAGGTGCAGCAGTTGGAGACGGTGTCACAGGTGGGCGGGGGCCACTATTGGAAGTAGGTCATAGCAGTGAGTTGGGCCAGCAGCTAGCACTGGAGTTGTAGAAGAAGCATATCCTCCGTATCAAGATACCATGGTGCTGGTGCTGCTGCTACTGCTGCTGTTACTGCTGCTGCTACTGCTGCTGCTACTGCTGCTGCTGCTGCTGCTGCTGCTGCTGCTGCTGCTGCTACTGCTACTGCTGCCACCTACGACGGGAACTACACATAGTACAGGCGTCTGTTGTTCATTTTGGTCAACATTGAAGAAAAAAAATAATTCCTTTCTCCACCTACCCCTGCTTTCTCTTCTCTATCTACTGTCATCTTCCTTCCTTCCATCCTCATGGTTCCCTCCGCTTCCCCATCTACTCCCTCTCCCTCCCCAAAACCTTTCAACGTTCAACCGCCCTTCCTGCCTCTCCATTTCGTCTCTCTCTCTCTCTCTCTCTCTCTCTCTCTCTCTCTCTCTCTCTCTCTCTCTCTCTCTCTCTCTCTCTCTCTCTCTCTCTATTGCCTTCCTTCACTCTACTCCCCACCATCCAGTTACATGTATCTCCTCTCCACATAAACATCCAATACCTCTCTTCCTCTCCACTCCTCCCTTCTTTCCCTCTCTCCCAAACCTGCCTTTCCCTCCTCCATTCTCCCCTAAATCTTCCTTTCCCTCCCGATTCTCCCCAATACCTGCTTTCAACTCCCCAAAGGGGAGTAAGGGTGGCTTGGTCCTTAAGGTGTTGGGCTCCTCAGTGACAAGCCAGGGTTCGTATCCCGGTCCCAATAGTAAAAAAAAAATTTTTACGCACCTGCTGCCCGTTGTTCATCTAGCAGTAAGTAGGTACCTGGGTGTTAGTCACCTTACACCTGCTGCCCCATGTTCATCTAGGCAGTAAGTAGGTACCTGGGTGTTAGTCACCTTACACCTGCTGTCACTGTTCACCTAGCAGTAAGTAGGTACCAGGCTGTTAGTCACCTTACACCTGCTGTCACTTCATCTAGCAGTAAGTAGGTACCAGGGTGCTAGTCACCTTACTCCTGCTGTCACTGTTCACCTAGCAGTAAGCAGGTACAAGGCTGTTAGTCACCTTACTCCTGCTGTCACTTCACCTAGCAGTAAGCAGGTACAAGGCTGTTAGTCACCTTACACCTGCTGTCACTTCACCTAGCAGTAAGAAGGTACCAGGGTGTTAGTCACCTTACACCTGCTGTCAATGTTCACCAAGCGGTAAGTAGGTACCTGGGCGTTAGTCACCTTTCACCTGCTGTCACTGTTCACCTAGCAATAAGTAGGTACCAGGGTGTTGGTCACCTTACACCTTCTGTTACTTCACCTAGCAGTAAGTAGGTACCAGGGTGTTGGTCACCTTACACCTTCTGTTACTTCACCTAGCAGTAAGTAGGTACCAGGATGTTAGTCACCTTACACCTGCTGTTACTTCACCTAGCAATAAGTTGGTACCAGGGTGTTGGTCACCTTACACCTGTTGTTACTGTTCACCTAGCAGTAAGTAGGTATCAGGGTGTTAGTCACCTTACACCTGCTGTTACTTCACCTAGCAATAAGTAGGTATCAGTGTGTTAGTCACCTTACACCTGCTGTTACTTCACCTAGCAATAAGTAGGTACCAGGGTGTTGGTCACCTTACACCTGCTGTCACTGTTCACCTAGCAGTAAGTAGGTATCAGGGTGTTAGTCACCTTACACCTGCTGTTACTTCACCTAGCAATAAGTAGGTACCAGGGTGTTAGTCACAGTTCAGACATAGAGGAAATCACACACTAAAGGCCCCTCGGCGCTGCTGGTCTTATGGTCCTGAGTTTTAAATCACATCGAGTTAACAATGGATAGTGAAGCAGCATGAGAAGGTCGATAGAAACCAAACTTCACGAAAGGGAACTACAGTAACCAAAATAATGGAACATGTACCATCAAAGTGCAGGAAGGCAGGAGAGAAGTTCGTGCCAAGGGGCAACAGAAATGATGGGAAGACCATTGTGAGCCCCTGGTTTACCCGGAGGTGTGGGGAGGCCA
>WNWK01000423.1:377500-445000 GCA_009830355.1 Cherax destructor | reverse complement strand
GGCATGTTGTCCATTTCTTTGTCGAATCTTATGGAATTAGTACTAAAGTCAGTTAGTTGGTCTGAACACTGACTCATACTGTTCATTTAGTATTTCACTCACTTCCTGTTCATCATCAGTATACGAATCTCCTCTCAGTAATGGTCCAATTCTACAGGTAGTTCTTAGCTTGGATTTTGCATAGGAATAAAACCATTTTGGGATTTTTGTAATATCCTGGATGGCCTTTTGTACTCTTTGTCCTTCTTCTGTTAGGTATGACATTCTAAGCATTTGCTTGAAATCAGTGATCTCTCGACCAAGACTATCATTCCTTCGTTGCTATGTATCCATGTTTTTTTAAGCAATTCGGAAACCCGTCTTCTCCTTTTGTGCCATCTCCTTCGCTCTCTCATCTTCTTCTGGGTTTCCTCAGTGGTACGTATCTAATACTTACCTTGTATGCTTCTATATTTAGCTTCTCTTGGCACTGGTGGGGATTCAGAGCGCTCATGTCTGACTCCCACGATACATCTGATAGCTCTTGGGTTGATTTTGTGGCAGTCAATTCTAAGGTTGTTGAACATCCCTCCTCTTACATTAGTGATGCAGTTCCCCAACCCTGAGTTAATACTCGTTTGTATTTCTAAGATGTTGGGGTCAGAGTGTGTTGTTGGGGTCAGAGTGTGTTGTTGTGGTCAGAGTGTGTTGTTGTGGTCAGAGTGTGTTGTTTGTTGTGATTGTTATGGCACTGACGAGTTCCTCGTTGCTTGTGAATATCAAGTCCAGGATGTTTTCATTACTTGTGGGATCAGTTAGCTGTTGGTAGTCGTATAGATAGTCGTTGTGCAGGTGGTCGTATAGGTAGTAGTCGTGCAGGTAGTCGTTGTGCAGGTGGTCGTATAGGTAGTCTTGTGCAAGTGGTCGTATAGGTAGTTGTTGTACAGGTTGTTTACAGCTACTATGAATAGATACGGTGTTAAGCAGGTACGGTGTTAAGCAGGTACGATGTTAAGCAGGTACGGTGTTAAACAGGTACGGTGTTAAGCAGGTACGGTGTTAAGCAGGTACGGTGTTAAGCAGGTACGATGTTAAGCAGGTACGATGTTAAGCAGGTACGGTGTTAAACAGGTACGGTGTTAAGCAGGTACGGTGTTAAGCAGGTACGGTGTTAAGCAGGTACGGTGTTAAGCAGGTACGATGTTAAGCAGGTACGGTGTTAAACAGGTACGGTGTTAAGGTACGGTGTTAAGCAGGTACGGTGTTAAGCAGGTACGGTGTTAAACAGGTACGGTGTTAAACAGGTACGGTGTTAAGCAGGTACGGTGTTAAGCAGGTACGGTGTTAAACAGGTACGGTGTTAAGCAGGTACGGTGTTAAGCAGGTACGGTGTTAAGCAGGTACGATGTTAAGCAGGTACGATGTTAAGCAGGTACGGTGTTAAGCAGGTACGGTGTTAAGCAGGTACGGTGTTAAACAGGTACGGTGTTAAGCAGGTACTGTTAAAACACCATATGAGCAGCCCTGGCAACGTCTGGCTTACTGACTGTGCTCCAGTGGTCTGGCTTACTGACTGTGCTCCAGTGGTCTGGCTTACTGACTGTGCTCCAGTGGTCTGGCTTACTGACTGTGCTTCAGTGGTCTGGTTTACTGACTGTGCTTCAGTGGTCTGGCTTACTGACTGTGCTTCAGTGGTCTGGCTTACTGACTGTGCTCCAGTGGTCTGGCTTACTGACTGTGCTCCAGTGGTCTGGCTTACTGACTGTGCTTCAGTGGACTGGCTTACTGACTGTGCTCCAGTGGTCTGGCTTACTGACTGTGCTCCAGTGTTCTGGCTTACTGACTGTGCTCCAGTGGTCTGGCTTACTGACTGTGCTTCAGTGGTCTGGCTTACTGACTGTGCTTCAGTGGTCTGGCTTACTGACTGTGCTTCAGTGGTCTGGCTTACTGACTGTGCTTCAGTGGTCTGGCTTACTGACTGTGCTTCAGTGGTCTGGCTTACTGACTGTGCTTCAGTGGTCTGGCTTACTGACTGTGCTTCAGTGGTCTGGCTTACTGACTGTGCTCCAGTGGTCTGGCTTACTGACTGTGCTTCAGTGGTCTGGCTTACTGACTGTGCTTCAGTGGACTGGCTTACTGACTGTGCTTCAGTGGTCTGGCTTACAGACTGTGCTTCAGTGGTCTGGCTTACTGACTGTGCTTCAGTGGTCTGGCTTACTGACTGTGCTTCAGTGGTCTGGCTTACTGACTGTGCTCCAGTGGTCTGGCTTACTGACTGTGCTCCAGTGGTCTGGCTTACTGACTGTGCTCCAGTGGTCTGGCTTACTGACTGTGCTCCAGTGGTCTGGCTTACTGACTGTGCTCCAGTGGTCTGGCTTACTGACTGTGCTTCAGTGGTCTGGCTTACTGACTGTGCCCCAGTGGTCTGGCTTACTGACTGTGCTCCAGTGGTCTGGCTTACTGACTGTGCTCCAGTGGTCTGGCTTACTGACTGTGCTCCAGTGGTCTGGCTTACTGACTGTGCTCCAGTGGTCTAGCTAGCTGGCTTCAGGAGCCGGCATCCCTAGCTGGCCCCGGCCTGGCATCCCAGGGAAGGGTGGTGGTGGAAGCAGTTGCGTGATGCGGTAAATTCATTTTCTACGGCGGTGGGCAGATCAGGGTAGTAGTAGTGGTGGTGGTGGTAGTGGTGGTTGATAGTGGTGGTGGTGGTGGTGGGCCACTCGCGCCATGTCCTTGTGCAGCAAGAAAATTATCGACTAGTTGCGCCCTGATCCACACGAGGTGGTGGTGGTCGGTGCAGCAATCGTCTGGGAGAGGCAGGAGAGAGGAACTAGGAGGCACTCACACCGCTTGATATCCTTCCTCTCTCTCTCTCTCTCTCTCTCTCTCTCTCTCTCTCTCTCTCTCTCCTCTCCTCTCTCTCTCTCTCTCTCTCTCTCTCTCTCTCTCTCTCTCTCTCTCTCTCTCTCTCTCTCTCTCTCTCTCTCTCTCTCTCTCTCTCTCTCTCTCTCTCTCTCTCTCTCTCTCTCTTCTCTCTTCTCTCTCTCTCTCTCTCTCTCTCTCTCTCTCTCTCTCTCTATGATTCATTATTATTATTATTATTATTATTATTATTATTATTATTATTATTATTATTATTATTATTATTATTATTATTATTATTATTATTATTATTATTATTATTATTATTATTATTATTATTATTATTATTGCATTCAGTGTGGTAGAGAGGGCTGGGCTTGTGGTATACGGGGACGCCCATCACGGATCATTGAGACTGAAATACATCTAGTTTACTTTAACGTGAATTAACCAAAGAGATATTTCAGTATAAAGTCGAAATGGGCACCAGAACTATGGTTGAGAACTGAGGCCACGGAGTGCCTGGTGCGGAGTGCCTGGTGCGGAGTGCCTGGTGCAAGACAGCAGTCTTAGCCAACCACAAAGGGGGTTGTATGCAAGGCGTATGCAAATACATCGGCAGCACTTACTGTATACTGCATACATTACTGTATACTGCATACATCATACATGCTGCTGGAGGCCTCAGGTGTTGCCGGAAGGCTTGCTTATTCCAGGAAGCCTGGTGCAATGCTTGTTGCTGGAAGCCTAGCATGCAGGTGGAAGCCCGGGTGAGTCACTCGAAGCCTGGGGTCACCAGGAGGTGGTCGAGTGTTGAAATAAGCATGAGGGTGACCAGTGTGAGTGAGAGCCCCATGAGGGTGACCAGTGTGAGTGAGAGCACCATGAGGGTGACCAGTGTGAGTGAGAGAGCACCATGAGGGTGACCAGTGTGAGTGAGAGAGCACCATGAGGGTGACCAGTGTGAGTGAGAGCACCATGAGGGTGACCAGTGTGAGTGAGAGAGAATCTCGTAGCGCCAGCACCAAACACCTCGTAGCTTGAAGAGGAGCTGACAGCACGCGACAGACAGTACCATGCTGGAACGAACCATGAATCTGAATCTTATGTACGTAAATGGTTCAAAGAACCGACTGCTTCACCTCACCTGTATATAAACCCCTTCTTCGCGCATATGCTGTATTCTAATTGCATCTACTCCAGGCTGAGGGACTGATTACCTCAATCTCCTTCTGATCTTCACTATTCTTTGGACTTGACTGATGAAGCCACTGTGTGGCGAAACGTAGAAGCAATAAATATACCCAGTGTTCCACATGGGTCTAATTTATCAATCTGAACCTTATGCTTCTTGATAAGTAAGACACATGTGCAACAGTTAGGTATTTTTATTCTGAAACGTTTCGCCCACGCAGTAGGCTTCTTCAGTCGAGTACAGAGGAGTTAACAGAAGTAGTAGAGATGTGAAGACGATGTAATCAGTCCATCACCCTTGAAGACGTAGTTTTGAGGTGGTCAGTCCCTCAGCCTGGAGAAGAGTTTTGTTCCATAGTCTGGAATATTCTTCCTGATCATAGTCTGGAACATTGTTCCAGACTATGATCTCGAGACACGGAGAATCACAAGGCGAATTCCTCAACACTTGCTGCTCCTGCCCACATAAAATTAAAAATAAGTAGCTCTTGTGGGAAGACTTCAGGGAAAATATGTTAGAAAACTCCACTCCTGATGCTGAGTAACATTGTGTTGAAGACAACTCCACTACCTCCTCCATTATATTATTTTGCGTCAGAAGTGTCTAGCTTATTGTGTACCTCATATCCATCCTGTGGATGGTAGTGGCTAGTTTATTGTGTACCTTATATCCATCTTGTGGATGGTAGTGGCTAGTTTATTGTGCACCTTATATCCATCCTGTGGATGGTAGTGGCTAGTTTATTGTGTACCTCATATCCATCCTGTGGATGGTAGTGGCTAGTTTATTGTGTACCTTATATCCATCCTGTGGATGGTAGTGCCTAGTTTATTGTGTACCTCATATCCATCCTGTGGATGGTAGTGGCTAGTTTATTGTGTACCTCATATCCATCCTGTGGATGGTAGTGGCTAGTTTATTGTGTACCTCATATCCATCCTGTGGATGGTAGTGGCTAGTTTATTGTGTACCTCATATCCATCCTGTGGATGGTAGTGGCTAGTTTATTGTGTACCTCATATCCATCCTGTGGATGGTAGTGGCTAGTTTATTGTGTACCTCATATTCATCCTGTGGATGGTAGTGGCTTGTTTATTGTGTACCTCATATCCATCCTGTGGATGGTAGTGGCTAGTTTACTATGTACCCTATATTCATCCTGTGGATGGTAGCATAAGAGTGTGTGGGGACACAAGAGGCCTAGGAACTAGGCCTCAAAAGGGTTAACAGTTGTATATCTGGATTTAAATCTACAATTGTCTTATTGTGAGCAAAATTAGAATATGTCTAGTAATGAGATATCTTGACATGTCACATAGGTTATTATACTGTCTATCTCTGTATTCTTCAATAAGTGCACAATTAAGCACATAGTGTTCAAGACAGTGACCATATGCCTGACCACATAATTTGCATTTAGTTTGATCATCATCTGTGTGTCTCCCAAACTGCCAGAAGTACTTGTAGCCAAGCCTAAGCCTGGCCACTACTCCATCAGTCAGTACTTGTAGCCAAGCCTAAGCCTGGCCACTACAACATCAGTCAGTACTTGTAACCAAGCCTAAGCCTGGCCACTACTACATCAGTCTGTACTTGTAGCCAAGCCTAAGCCTGGCCACTACTACATCAGTCAGTACTTGTAACCAAGCCTAAGCCTGGCCACTACAACATCAGTCAGTACTTGTAGCCAAGTCTAAGCCTGGCCACTACAACATCAGTCAGTACTTGTAGCCAAGCCTAAGCCTGGCTACTACAACATCAGTCTGTACTTGTAGCCAAGTCTAAGCCTGGCCACTACAACATCAGTCAGTACTTGTAGCCAAGCCTAAGCCTGGCCACTACAACATCAGTCTGTACTTGTAGCCAAGCCTAAGCCTGGCCACTACAACATCAGTCAGTACTTGTAACCAAGCCTAAGCCTGGCCACTACAACATCAGTCAGTACTTGTAGCCAAGCCTAAGCCTGGCTACTACAACATCAGTCTGTACTTGTAGCCAAGTCTAAGCCTGGCCACTACAACATCAGTCAGTACTTGTAGCCAAGCCTAAGCCTGGCTACTACAACATCAGTCTGTACTTGTAGCCAAGTCTAAGCCTGGCCACTACAACATCAGTCAGTACTTGTAGCCAAGCCTAAGCCTGGCCACTACAACATCAGTCAGTACTTGTAACCAAGCCTAAGCCTGGCCACTACAACATCAGTAGGTACTTGTAACCAAGTCTAAGCCTGGCCACTACAACATCAGTCTGTACTTGTAGCCAAGTCTAAGCCTGGCCACTACAACATCAGTCAGTACTTGTAGCCAAGCCTAAGCCTGGCTACTACAACATCAGTCTGTACTTGTAGCCAAGCCTAAGCCTGGCCACTACAACATCAGTCAGTACTTGTAACCATGCCTAAGCCTGGCCACTACAACATCAGTCAGTACTTGTAGCCAAGCCTAAGCCTGGCCACTACAACATCAGTCTGTACTTGTAGCCAAGCCTAAGCCTGGCCACTACAACATCAGTCAGTACTTGTAGCCAAGCCTAAGCCTGGCCACTACAACATCAGTCTGTACTTGTAACCAAGCCTAAGCCTGGCCACTACAACATCAGTCAGTACTTGTAACCAAGCCTAAGCCTGGCCACTACAACATCAGTCTGTACTTGTAACCAAGCCTAAGCCTGGCCACTACAACATCAGTCTGTACTTGTAACCAAGTCTAAGCCTGGCCACTACAACATCAGTCTGTACTTGTAGCCAAGCCTAAGCCTGGCCACTACTACATCAGTCAGTACTTGTAGCCAAGCCTAAGCCTGGCCACTACAACATCAGTCTGTACTTGTAGCCAAGCCTAAGCCTGGCCACTACTACATCAGTCAGTACTTGTAACCAAGCCTAAGCCTGGCCACTACTACATCAGTCAGTACTTGTAGCCAAGCCTAAGCCTGGCCACTACAACATCAGTCAGTACTTGTAGCCAAGCCTAAGCCTGGCCACTACAACATCAGTCAGTACTTGTAGCAAAGCCTAAGCCTGGCCACTACAACATCAGTCAGTGTGTTCACATTGCAAGTGGCTCCATAAACATACTTATCTACGTTCATGTTATCATAGTGGGTCGTAGATCTACTTAGACTTCTAACAACATTCCTATAACATTCACTTTCATTATTTACTTCTGTCCTAATAGTATTCCTAATGCTAGACGCAGATACACCAAAGTTATATTCTACATTTTTCTTCAGGGTAAATTTCTTTGGCTAATTTGTCAGCTTTATCATGAAGGAGTAATTCAACGAGTGACTGATTTAAATCTGTACATTAAATTGTCTTGTCTTATTTTTTAGTATCTATATGTGACTTCGCCAGTGGGCCTGTGAGTCATGACGGGAGTCAGGTGTTCGCAGGGATGATATTGAATCGGTAATGAGCAAAGAGTCAAGCTCAGTGTCATAAGTTAACTTTAGTATCATTCGGAAGATAAACAATTCAGTTTGCAGGGAATGTCATGTCTTGTGTTAAGAGAACTCCAGCTTCCTAACCAATCGAACACAAAGAGTAGTGGTAAAGAGAGTTAAATTGGATGCTGCCATAGTGAAGAGCTCTGTCCCACAAGGCACAGTACTCGCACCTATCCTGTTCCTCATTCTCATATCAGACATAGACAGAGATGTAAACCACAGCACTGTATCATCCTTTGCAGACGATACTAGGATCTGCATGAGAGTGTCATCCATTGAGGACACGGCAAATTTCCAAGAAGATATAAACCAATGGGCAACAGAGAACAATATGATGTTCAATGAAGACAAATTCCAACTACTCCGTTATGGAAAACTGGAGGAAATAATAGTTAGGACTGAGTATATTACAAACTCCAATCACACAATAGAGCGGAAAAGTAATGTGAAGGACCTGGGTGTGGTAATGTCCGAAGACCTCACCTTCAAGGACCACAACAATGCCACTATTACATCTGCGAGGAAACTGATAGGATGGATAATGAGAACATTCAAGACAAGAGATGTTAAGCCAATGATGATCCTTTTTAAATCACTTGTTCTCTCTAGGCTGGAATACTGCTGTACATTAACATCCCCATTCAAGGCAGGTGAAATTGCAGATCTAGAGAATGTACAGAGAACCTTTACTGCACGTATAAGTTCCATCAAACACCTTAACTACTGGGAACGCCTGGAGACACTAAACTTATATTCACTGGAGCGCAGGCGAGAGAGATATATCATAATCTACACCTGGAAGATTCTGGAGGTACTGGTCCCTAATATGCACACAGAAATCACTCCATACGAAAGCAAAAGACTTGGCAGACGGTGCAACGTACCCCCAGTGAAAAGTAGGGGCGCCACTGGTACACTAAGAGAAAACACCATAAGTGTCTGGGGCCCAAGACTGTTCAACAGCCTCCCACCAACCATAAGGGGCATTACCAGCAGACCTCTGGTTGTCTTCAAGAGGGAGCTGGACAGATACCTAAAGTCAGTGCCTGATCAGCCGGGCTGTGGTTCGTACGTTGGACTACGTGCAGCCAGCAGTAACAGCCTCGTTGATCAGGCCCTGATCCACCGGGAGGCCTGGTCATAGACCGGGCCGCGGGGACGTCGATCCCCGGAATGCCCTCCAGGTAGGTAGACTCCAGGTAGACCTGCTAGAATGTCATGTCTTGTGTTAAGACAACTCCAGTACCTGCTGGAATGTCATCTCCTGTGGAAGAGACCTATAGTCAAGAAATTCAGGTACCTATTGGAAGTACCGCATTTTCCGCCATATAAGGCGAACAACAGAAGTATCATCACGGCTGATGACCCTCCTACTTTACGCTAAAGCGTAACCCAAAGCCTGGCCTTGACCCTGACCTTGAGCATATAAGGAGCAGGGGGATTTTCCAAGAATTTTTGTGGACAAAAAGGTGCGCCTTATATGCCGGAAAATACGGTACTTAGTGATAGGAGAAAGGTATTCTTGATCAGTTCCCGACCAACTAGCTTGGTTGATCGGGCGCTGATCCACCTCGAGGCCTGGTCATGGACTGGGCCGTGAGGGCGTTGACCCCCGGAACACCCTCCAGGTATACCCCAGGTAATGATGGGGAAAAAACTATCTTCTTCCCTCCATTCTCTTCTCTGCTTCTCTTCTCTACGATCTCCATTTCTCTTCCCCCATCCGTTCACTGCCTCCTCGTTCCTATTTTTTTTCCCCTTCATCCTGCCCTTTCTTCCCTACCATCTCCTATCCTTTACCACATACACACTAGACCTGCCACTTTAATCTCTCCCAGCCAACATGATCTTACAAGACTCCAGCATTGCTACCATGATCTTCCAAGACTCCAGCACTGCTACCATAATCTTACAAGACTCCAGCACTGCTACCATGATGTTACAAGACTCCAGCACTGCTATCATGGTCTTCCAAGACTGCAGCACTGCTATCATGATCTTTTAAGATGTCATCACAGTCTTCAAGATGTTACCACAATCTTCAAGATGTCACCACAATCTTCAGGATGCCACCACAATCTTCAAGATGCCACCACAATCTTCAGGATGCCACCACAATCTTCAGGATGCCACCACAATCTTTAAGATGGTACCACAATCTTCACGATGCCATCACAATCTTCAAGATGCCACCACAATCTTCAAGATACCACCACAATCTTCAAGATGCCACCACAATCTTCAAGATGCCACCACAATCTTTAGGATGCCACCACAGTCTTCAGGATGCCACCACAATCTTCAAGATGTCGCCACAGTCTTCAAGATGCCACCACAACCTTCAAGATGCCACCACAATCTTCAAGATGCCACCACCGCCAATTTAACCACCTGCCAACCTACTCTACATTTTCGCCTTCAGCCAATCAAATTTCCCCAATTTTCCGACCACTGAGTGGCTCAGAGATGCTGAAAATTGGCTCAGATGCTTGGAAACTCCCGAAAGTTTGACATGTAATCGCAACAGAGGCAAAGCACCAGTCTCGTCCTCGGATCAAACCTGACTCTCCCGTGAGAAAGGATGGATAGGTAGGCCTACCGAATCGCTCCTCTGTTCTAATTTTCTTATGTTCTTATTTTCCAGGTGTTATATGACCCCTGAAAAAAAAGCCAGAGTTTGCACTGAAGGTGGGACTTTCGGCGAGGAGGTCAGTGAGAGTGACCATTAATTCTATGCGCTCTCTGATTTGCCGATCCCTTAAATAAGATATGGTTAATTGAGAGCACACTGGTTGTGTTTGATGTGAGATGCTGGGCATCTGATCTCCATGTGGCATCTGTGAGTCGTGTGCAGCCCATTCATAATCGTGCGAGTATAGTCGCCCCTTCCCCCACACCCAGCGAGGATGGGAAGATGGCCGGTAAGCCAGGCGGTCTGATGGAAAATATGTGAGCTGCGTATCATACTCCGGCTGGAGAATATGCTTGAAAGTGATCATGGAAAAGAGTAAAGAATGAAGATCTTATTTCTTTGCAAATGTGTAATTACAAATGTGTAATTACAATTTTGAGTGAGAGTTGAAATGAAACAAATTTGAATCTTGGGAACTTCTTAAGAAGAGAAGGAAGAGTAAGGTACGAGAGGAATATGAGACTGAAAGACCACAATAAATTGGATAAACGATAAAATGAATTTATCTTAGTGATATATGTGAGTATTGTGTACATAAGATGATCGTGAAGGTCGTGAAAGTAAACAAAATAATGAAGGAAATGGACATCACGTCAATCCTGCCTCTGTGTCAACATAAGAATGGAGGAAGACTGAAGCAGGCCTACTGGCCCATACTAGTCAAGTCCTTCTCAAACCCAAACCATGTTCTCCTTCCAGCATCTCATGTTGCTCTCCCAAAGGAGAACAGGACGAGGGATGTGTTTAACTGTGTAGTCAAGGCAGGCAAAGAGTCGGTCTAAGCTGGGTTTTTAAGACCTGTTTCTTCACTTACTGGAAAATATTTGTGGCATTGTTGTGGTGTTTGAGTTCCCTCACTGGCAGGTGTTGACTTACCATGTACACTGAGGAGGGAAGCCTATAGCAAACAAACACCAGCTATGTTGGTTGGATACTGTCTCCCACTGTGAGCAAAGCGGAGACAGCTAGGGTGATTTGGAGGCGTTGTAATCCGAACTGTGGCTGTTCTGTCGTTTCCCGAACAAACTGATTCTTAAGTCTGGGTGCGGAAGGAGGACATGGTTTGGGTTTGAGAAGGACCTGACTAGCATGGGCCAGTAGGCCTGCTGCAGTGTTCCTCCATTCTTGAATCAAGTAGCTCTGAGAGTTCTTCGGATAAATTAAAATCACACGCAAGATGGTTAAAATCACTTTGAGTCATTGGATGTGATTCCTGGTTGTTGACTCCAGCCGGTTCAAAACCTTAGTTGTTTCTTCCTCATTCAAAGGATAACATACATCTTTCCAGAATGGTTGTACTGGAAAGGGGAGACCCTCTGCATGTTCCACCAGTATGATTACAGAAGGAAACTCTGGAAATATTTTTTTTTTTTTTTTTTTTCGATAAAAATCCCGACACTCCAGTGATACAGAAATAACAGTCCATGTTGTGAATGAACCTTTGGTTACACCTCAACCATCAGGACAGTAAATGGCCTGCATGACTTCCAGCAAACCTCTCACATTGAGGAGCTGAAGCAAGTCCCACAACAGTGATGAGGTACTAGTGCATCATCTAGGAACCTGGGGAAACCTTTTGCCAGGCAGTGGCTTCTTCAGTCCTGTACAGAGGAGAGTGGTGGACGATGAGGAGTCGATGTGTTCACTCCATCAAGACTGATGGTCTGAACACATCGACTCCAGCTTGAGGGACTGATTACCTCAAACTCCTCCTCATCTTTCCCCGTTCTTCTCTGTATTGATCTCTCACCTTCACAGCAAAATAGTGCAGAATCGACTGCTTTCACAAGGGGCGTAAACATCTGCAGTAGCCGTAGCACCTACAGTAGCAGTAGCACCTGCAGTAGCCGTAGCACCTGCAGTAGCAGTAATCAACAATAGATGTTTGTTTACAACAGGAGTTTTATCTGGCACAATAGATAAGCAGTGTCTTGCAGTCTCTTTTGGAATAGTTGTTGAGGTTGTTATTGTTTGTATTTGTTGTGGTGATTGTTGCTGGTGTTGTTTGCGTTCTTTTGTTGTTTTCACTCCTGCTGTTATTGCTGCTGTTGCAACTGTTACTGCTGCTGCAATTGTTACCGCTGTTGCTTCGACTGTTGCTGCTGCTGTTACAAACTGTTACTTCTACTTCTGCTGCAATTGTTGCCACTGTTTCTGCAACTGTTACTGCTGTTATAACTGTTACTGCTGTTACTACTGGAACTACTACTGTTACTGCTGCTGTTATTGCTACAACTACTGTTATTAGCGCAGCTGTTGCTGCAGTTATTTCTGCAGTTGCTACTGCTGTTATTGCTGCAGCTGCTACTGCTGTTATTGCTGCAGCTGCTACTGCTGTTATTGCTGCAGCTGCTACTGCTGTTATTGTTGCAGCTGCTACTGCTGTTATTGCTGCAGCTGCTACTGCTGTTATTGCTGCAGCTGCTACTGCTGTTATTGCTGCAGCTGCTACTGCTGTTATTGCTGCAGCTGCTACTGCTGTTATTGCTGCAGCTGCTACTGCTATTATTGCTGCAGCTGCTACTGCTGTTATTGCTGCAGCTGCTACTGCTGTTATTGCTGCAGCTGCTACTGCTGTTATTGCTGCAGCTGCTACTGCTGTTATTGTTGCAGCTGCTACTGTTGTTATTGCTGCAACTGCTACTGCTGTTATTGCTGCAGCTGCTACTGCTGTTATTGCTGCAGCTACTACTGCTGTTATTGCTGCAGCTGCTACTGTTATTGCTGCAGCTGCTACTGCTGTTATTGCTGCAGCTGCTACTGCTGTTATTGCTGCAGCTACTACTGCTGTTATTGTTGCAGCTGCTACTGTTGTTATTGCTGCAGCTGCTACTGCTGTTATTGCTGCAGCTGCTACTGCTGTTATTGCTGTCTATGCTGTTGTACTGCTCTGTTATTGCTGCAGCTGCTACTGCTGTTATTGCTGCAGCTGCTACTGCTGTTATTGCTGCAGCTCTACTGCTGTTATTGCTGCAGCTGCTACTGCTGTTATTGCTGCAGCTGCTACTGCTGTTATTGCTGCAGCTGCTACTGCTGTTATTGCTGCAGCTGCTACTGCTGTTATTGCTGCAGCTGCTACTGCTGTTATTGCTGCAGCTGCTACTGCTGTTATTGCTGCAGCTGCTACTGCTGTTATTGCTGCAGCTGCTACTGTGTTATTGCTGCAGCTGCTACTGCTGTTATTGCTGCAGCTGCTACTGCTGTTATTGCTGCAGCTGCTACTGCTGTTATTGCTGCAGCTGCTACTGCTGTTATTGCTGCAGCTGCTACTGCTGTTATTGCTGCAGCTGCTACTGTTGTTATTGCTGCAGCTGCTACTGTTGTTATTGCTGCAGCTGCTACTGCTGTTATTGTGCTCTCTGTTATTGCTGCAGCTGCTACTGTGTTATTGCTGCAGCTGCTACTGCTTTTTGTGTATGCTGAGCTGCAGCTGCTACTGCTGTTATTGCTGCAGCTGCTACTGCTGTTATTGCTGCAGCTGCTACTGCTGTTATTGCTGCAGCTGCTACTGCTGTTATTGCTGCAGCTGCTACTGCTGTTATTGTTGCAGCTGCTACTGCTGTTATTGCTGCAGCTGCTACTGCTGTTATTGCTGCAGCTGCTACTGCTGTTATTGCTGCAGCTGCTACTGCTGTTATTGCGCTGCTACTGCTGTTATTGCTGCGCTGCTACTGCTGTTATTGCTGCAGCTGCTACTGCTGTTATTGCTGCAGCTGCTACTGCTGTTATTGCTGCAGCTGCTACTGCTGTTATTGCTGCAGCTGCTACTGCTGTTATTGCTGCAGCTGCTCTGCTGTTATTGCTGCAGCTGCTACTGCTGTTATTGCTGCAGCTGCTACTGCTGTTATTGCTGCAGCTGCTACTGCTGTTATTGCTGCAGCTGCTACTGCTGTTATTGCTGCAGCTGATACTGCTGTTATTGCTTCAGCTGCTACTGCTGTTATTGCTGCAGCTGCTACTGCTGTTATTGCTGCAGCTGCTACTGCTGTTATTGCTGCAGCTGCTACTGCTGTTATTGCTGCAGCTGTTACTGCTGTTATTGCTGCAGCTGCTACTGCTGTTATTGCTGCAGCTGCTACTGCTGTTATTGCTGCAGTTGCTACTGCTGTTATTGCTAGCTGTCTGCTGTTTTGCTGGTACTGCTGTTATTGCTGCAGCTGCTACTGCTGTTATTGCTGCAGCTGCTACTGCTGTTATTGCTGCAGCTGTTACTGCTGTTATTGCTGCAGCTGTTACTGCTGTTATTGCTGCAGCTGCTACTGCTGTTATTGCTGCAGCTGCTACTGCTGTTATTGCTGCAGCTGGTACTGCTGTTATTGCTGCAGCTGTTACTGCTGTTATTGCTGCGATTGTTCGTGTCTGTTATTGCTGCAGCTGTTACTGCTGTTATTGCTGCAGCTGATACTGCTTTATTGTTGCAGCTGCTACTGCTTTTATTGCTGCAGCTGCTACTGCTGTTATTGCTGCAGCTGCTACTGCTGTTATTGCTGCAGCTGTTACTGCTGTTATTGCTGCAGCTGTTACTGCTGTTATTGCTGCAGCTGTTACTGCTGTTATTGCTGCAGCTGTTACTGCTGTTATTGCTGCAGCTTCTCTTTCCGGGTGGTGAAAATTTTGGCTTCAATTGTCCTGCTGTGCCAGGCTGTTTATATTAAAGCTGTTTTCCTCTTGTGCTGTGCTGCTGTGATGTTAACACTGTAAGATTAACCTTCAACTCTCTCTCTCTCTCTCTCTCTCTCTCTCTCTCTCTCTCTCTCTCTCTCTCTCTCTCTTCTCTTCTTCTCTCTCTCTCTCTCTCTCTCTTCTCTTCTCTCTCTCTCTCTCTCTCTCTCTCTCTCTCTCTCTTCTCTCTCTCTCTCTCTCTCTCTCTCTCTCTCTCTCTCTCTCTCTCTCTCTCTCTCTCTCTCTCTCTCTCTCTCTCTCTTGTCGCTCTACTACTACTACTACTACTACAACGACTTCTAGTACTACAACTACCACCACTACCACTACTACTACTACTACTACTAATAATAATAATATCAACAATAATAATAATAATAATAATAATAATAATAATAATAACCCCTTTTTTGTCTATAGAAAAGAAAGAGAGGTGTTTGTGCTTCCTTAGATCCGGAAGCCTGACAGACACTTGAAGTAAGAGGTGAAGACGCTGCTGGAGACATCTTTGTCCTTTGTGTGCACCCTCTTTGTGTGCACCCTCTTTGTGTGCACCCTCTTTGTGTGCACCCTCTTTGTGTGCACCCTCTTTGTTTGCAACCTTTGTGTGCACTTTGTGTGCACCCTCTTTGTGTGCACCCTCTTTGTTTGCAACCTCTGTGTGCACTTTGTGTGCACCCTCTTTGTGTGCACCCTCTTTGTTTGCAACCTCTGTGTGCACTCTGTGTGCACCCTCTTTGTGTGCAACCTCTTTGTGTGCACTCTATGTGCACCCTCTGTGTGTACCCTCTTTGTGTGCACCTCTTGTGTGCACCCTCTTTATGTTGTGCTCCTTGCTGGACCTTCCTCACCCTGGTGTTGTGATTGTTGTGTGTGTGTGTGTGTGTGTGTGTGTGTGTGTGCACTCAGGAGCCACCTAGCATGTGTCGCTATGGAGAAACAATCACTCTTCGTATTTTTAACCAAGACTGCAACGTTATCCTGAGAGAAAGAGAGAGAGAGAGAGAGAGAGAGAGAGAGAGAGAGAGAGAGAGAGAGAGAGAGAAGAGAGAAAGAGAGAGAGAGAGAGAGAGAGAGAGAGAGAGAGAGAGTGAGAGAAAGAGAGAGAGAGGGGGCTCCTTCCCCCACCAACAAGGCAGAATTTCACCTGCGCCACCTACAGTCACCTTCCCTCCCCCTTCCCCTACCCCCCACACCACCTGGGTCACCCCTCCACTTACACGGATCAAATCAGGATTTCTCCTCCCTCCTCAACATCTCCCATTTTCCTGGCGCTGCATGACTCTTACGGGTGTAGCGCCTCACCATGACACAACCATCATCATCATCATCATCATCATCATCATCATAATAATAATAATAATAATAATAATAATAATAATAATAATAATAATAATAATAATAATAATAATTATTATTATTATTATTATTATTATTATAAGAACATGATCTTGGGCCAGGAGCTATGAATCGACCCCTTCAACCCCAAACAGGTGAGTACACACACACATACTATAATATAACCATAATCCACTATAATATAACCTCAATCCACTATAATATAACCATGTACAGTTTACGTGCTGGTATACCAGGTCTGGTATACCAGGTCTGTTATACCAGGTCTGGTTTCATGCTTAAGTTTTAGGATAATTCGATCCTCTATTGACAACGTTTCGCCCACACAGTGGGCTTTATCAAGTCACAAACAGATCTAAGTGGGTGAAAAGTGCGTGAGTATATCCAGTGTGCAGAATTAGGTTGAAATTGTATGTAATCCCCGGAATACCCTCCAGGTAGACTCCAGGAAGACTCCAGGAAGACTCCAGGAAGACTCCAGGTAGACTCCAGGAAGACTCCAGGTAGACTCCAGGAAGACTCCAGGAAGACTCCAGGAAGACTCCAGGTAGACTCCAGGAAGACTCCAGGTAGACTCCAGGAAGACTCCAGGTAGGCTCCAAGAAGACTCCAGGTAGACTCCGGAAGACTCCAGGTAGACTCCAGGTAGACTCCAGGAAGACTCCAGGTAGACTCCAGGTAGACTCCAGGTAGACTTCAGGTAGACTCCAGGTAGACTCCAGGTAGACTCCAGGTAGACTTCAGGTAGACCAGTTACTAGTGAGAAGGAAGGGTTTGAGAGGAACCTCACCTCTCACTGTTTACACTAGTGGACTGCACCTCCCCTTGTGGCGGTATATAAGTCTCTATACTGTTGATTCAGCTTCACGTTGTTCCAGACTATGGAACAATACTCTTCTCCAGGTTGAGGGACTGACCTCCTCAAAACTACGTCTTCTTCTTAACATCTCTACTGCTTCTGCTGCATCCTCTGTACTCGACTGAAGAAGCCCGTTGTGTTGGCGAAACGTTTCGGCAATGAAGATAACCCAGTTGTTGCCCATGTATCTTAGTGCATCAACTTTTTAGTACTGTTTACCATTGATGATATAGACGTTGATGAAGTGACCGCAGCAATGTGTGGCCACTTCATCACTGGTACATCTGACCAATGACATTACGTTTATGTTTATCTTTTTTAAATCCATTTTATCACGTCTTTCTTTCTCTCTCTCTCTCTCTCTCTCTCTCTCTCTCTCTCTCTCTCTCTCTCTCTCTCTCTCTCTCTCTCTCTCTCTCTCTCTCTCTCTATCTCTCTCTCTCTCTTTCTCTCTCTCTCTTTCTCTCTTTTACACAGGGTTTGCAGGGTTTGACAAGGTTAGGTTAGGTTAAGGATCCCTAGCTTTATTGACAAGCTATTTAAACGTTAAAGATTCCTAACTTTGTTGACAAGCTAAGAGCTGTTACCTACATCAGCTCATTTGTAAGCATTTTTATTGTTATGAAACATACAAGTAGGGAACAGGATAAAGTTGGAGCCATCTGTGGGTCAGCATTTTCATTTGATCAACTGACTTTATTTCGTTGACATCATAATGCTGTACGAATGTGTTCCAGACTCGAGTCATCCTGGGGATAAATGATCTCAGATGAAGTGATGTTCTGGAGAAGGGTACAGCCAGAGTGAAGTTGCTGCTTGCTGCCCGTCTTGTGGTATAGAAGTTTGCTTCTCGCTGTCCTCGAAGTGGAGCCAAGTGTGGTACTTTGACAATGTTGGCCTTGTACATAACAGTAAGTCCGCCCACATCCCTCCTGTGTTGAAGGCTCTGCTGAAATGACAGATCTATCCAGGATGGGTCCAGGCGAGAGATGAGACGTCTTGCTCTGTTCTCTACTCTGTCAAGCAGTCGCAGATGAGAGGGGGCAAACTAAGAAAGTGGAGCATACTCAAGGTGTGAGCGTACTTGTGCCTCATACAGAATCTTGCAACCCCTACTGTCAAGCAGATGCGAGACACGGCGAAGTGCTGTAAGCTTCCTGGCTGCCTTGTTTGCAAGATTTACAACGTGTTTCTTCATGGTCAGTTTGGAGTCAAATTTAACCCCAATGATATCAACTTCTTCCCCAGGTACCAACCCTCTCCCATTCATACTACTGCACCGGCATTACTATCTCTCTCTATCTCTTTCTCTCTTGCAGCATCCTCCCCACAAACAGATCCCACATAGCAGCATCTAACCCTACTCCTCTGACCCTCTTTTCTTTTCCTGGGCAGCACTGAAGAAGCGTATGTATGAGTGTTGAACCCCCTTACTCACCGCTCTCCTGATCCTCTACCTAAACCCATATATAACAGCCTCTGATCCCTTCTGGGGTGTTGAATTCTCTTGTGCCAAACTCTTTTTTGTAACACGGCCGGTGAGATCTGATCTTGTGTATATGGTATTTAATCATCTAAATCTCCCTGGAATCTACGTGACTAATTTGGGCTCTGTGAAGCGCCATTGAATGCCAGACATGAATCTCTAAACTATTACAAGAGGAAAGCTGTGGATTCTGATCCTGCCTTCACCGCTAGATCCCCCTGGATAACGGTATTAAATCCTCCCTTTGCCACCGGATATGCGTTATAATCCCTTTCATCAACACTTTTAATTACGGGTTTTGATTGGCTGTAATGGAGTGGGTTCGTAGCGTCTCTTGTGTTGTAAATGGAATAAAATACCGTCAAGTTTTAGATTAAAGACACATGTGCGACAGCTGGCTTCTTCAGTCACATACGGAGGCTGCAGGTGTAGTATGAAGATGATGCAATCAGCCCATCAACATTGCAGAAATAATATTTGAGGGGGTCAGTCCCTCAGCTCCATGGAGCTGAACTCTTCTCCAGATTCAGGGACTGACCCCCTCAAATACTATTTCTCCAAGGTTGATGGACTGATTACATTTTCTTCATACTACACCTGCTGCCTCCGTATTTGACTGAAGAAGCCTACTGTGTAGGCGAAACGTTTCAACAATAGATATACCCAGCTGTTGCGAGAAACAGTGTTTCCCTCCTTGGTGTAGGGCTCCGCAAAGAGCGAAATGTTGCTCCTTGATGCGTCTCTCGTGTTTACACATGTCAGCAATAAGATGCGTCACAAGACGTCTCTCGTTACTTAACGTCTTAACTTTGTATTGTCTTTCTTAGGTGTGTAGAGAGTCGACTTTGAACGTCCAGGTGTCACAACACCTTCCTAAAGTCGGCTTTACACTTTACTAAAGCAACCTTTAAGCTTTAGTAGTAGTAGTGGCTAGTGTATCCTGCACCTCGTAGCTATCCTGTTGATGGTAGTGGCTAGTGTATCCTGCACCTCGTAGCTATCCTGTTGAAGGTAGTGGCTAGTGTATCCTGCACCTCGTAGCTATCCTGATAAAGGTAGTGGGTAGTCTATCCTGCACCTCGTAGCTATCCTGTTGAAGGTTGTGGCTAGTGTATCCTGCACCTCGTAGCTATCCTGTTGAAGGTAGTGGCTAGTGTAGTCTGCACCTCTTAGCCATTCTGTTGAAGGTAGTGGCTAGTGTATCCTGCACCTCGTAGCTATCCTGTTGAAGGTAGTGGCTAGTGTATCCTGCACCTCGTAGCCATTCTGTTGATGGTAGTAGCTAGTGTATCCTGCACCTCGTAGCTATCCTGATGAAGGTAGTGGCTAGTGTATCCTGCACCTCGTAGCCATTCTGTTGATGGTAGTAGCTAGTGTATCCTGCACCTCGTAGCTATCCTGTTGAAGGTAGTGGCTAGTGTATCCTGCACCTCGTAGCCATTCTGTTGATGGTAGTAGCTAGTGTATCCTGCACCTCGTAGCTATCCTGATGAAGGTAGTGGCTAGTGTAGTCTGCACCTCGTTGCTATCCTGTTGAAGGTAGTGGCTAGTGTATCCTGCACCTCGTAGATATCCTGTTGAAGGTAGTGGCTAGTGTATCCTGCACCTCTTAGCCATTCTGTTGAAGGTAGTGGCTAGTGTATCCTGCACCTCGTAGCTATCCTGTTGAAGGTAGTGGCTAGTGTATCCTGCACCTCGTAGCCATTCTGTTGATGGTAGTAGCTAGTGTATCCTGCACCTCGTAGCTATCCTGATGAAGGTAGTGGCTAGTGTATCCTGCACCTCGTAGCCATTCTGTTGAAGGTAGTGGCTAGTGTATCCTGCACCTCGTAGCCATTCTGTTGAAGGTAGTGGCTAGTGTATCCTGCACCTCGTAGCTATCCTGTTGAAGGTAGTGGCTAGTGTATCCTGCACCTCGTAGCTATCCTGTTGAAGGTAGTGGCTAGTGTATCCTGCACCTCGTAGCTATCCTGTTGAAGGTAGTGGCTAGTGTATCCTGCACCTCGTAGCCATTCTGTTGAAGGTTGTGGCTAGTGTATCCTGCACCTCGTAGCTATCATGTTGAAGGTAGTGGCTAGTGTATCCTGCACCTCGTAGCTATCCTGTTGAAGGTAGTAGCTAGTGCATCCTGCACCTCGTAGCTATCCTGTTGAAGGTAGTGGCTAGTGTATCCTGCACCTCTTAGCTATCCTGTTGAAGGTTGTGGCTAGTGTAGCCTGCACCTCGTAGCTATCGTGTTGATGGTAGTGGCTAGTGTAGCCTGCACCTCGTAGCTATCCTGTTGATGGTAGTGGCTAGTGTATCTTGCACCTCGTAGCTATCCTGTTGATGGTAGTAGCTAGTGTATCCTGCACCTCGTAGCTATCCTGTTGAAGGTAGTGGCTAGTGTAGCCTGCACCTCGTAGCTATCCTGTTGAAGGTAGTAGCTAGTGCATCCTGCACCTCGTAGCTATCCTGTTGAAGGTAGTGGCTAGTGCATCCTGCACCTCTTAGCTATCCTGTTGAAGGTTGTGGCTAGTGTAGCCTGCACCTCGTAGCTATCGTGTTGATGGTAGTGGCTAGTGTAGCCTGCACCTCGTAGCCATCCTGTTGATGGTAGTGGCTAGTGTAGCCTGCACCTCGTAGCCATCCTGTTGATGGTAGTGGCTAGTGTAGCCTGCACCTCGTAGCTATCCTGTTGAAGGTAGTTTGGTGACGTCACTAGAAAGTTATGTCATCAATACGTTGGTGACGTCACTCTCAAATCTCAGTGTCTCCCCGGACTTCAATCTAGTTTACTGGCTTTCTCTTCCCTCCACTGTTGAACTAAAGCTCATGAGCCACCTTCACTTTAGTCTTGTGATCCCTCAGACATACACACACACACATATATTCAGGATCCATACATAGGTTTAAGAAGAGGTACGATAAGGCTCTTGGAGCAGGGAAAGAGTGGACCTAGTAGCGACGGGCGAAGAGGCTGGGTCAGGAGCTGTGACTCGACCCCTGCAACCACGTATAAGTGAGTACACGCACACACTGCTACAAAGGGTTACTGTACCTTCTCTCTAGTCAACGTCATTCAATGATCCTTTGGAATGTACCTCTGTAACCCCCCCCCCAACAACATAAGAAAGGAGGAGCACTGCAGCAGGCCTACTGTCTCATGCTAGGCAGGTCTAACTCACCCACAAACTCCGATTCATGTGCATTCTCAACCTACTTTTTAAAGTTACCCAAAGTTCTCACTTTGTTATCTCTACTCGACAGTGTGTTCTACTTATATAACTTATATACAACTCTATTGTCAAACCAGTGCTTTCCTATATCCTTTCTAAATCTAAATTTATCCAACTCGAACCCCCCCCCCTGCGAGTCCTGTCTTGGTTAATAATAATAATAATAATAATAATAATAATAATAATAATAATAATAATAATAATAATAATAATAATAATAATAATAATAATAATAAGTACATGTACAAGGTATACAGACCATAGCTGACATCAATGACATACTGCTATATAGAAAGCCCCTTGTTATGCAGAGCATTTAGGGTAAAATTAAGTCAATTTTGTCCCAGGATGCGACCCACACCCAGGTACCCATTTTACACTGATGGGTGAACAGAGACAACAGGTGTCTTATGGAAACACGTTCTAATGTTTTCCCGCCGTACCGGGGATTCGAACTCCGGACCTCAGTGTGTGAGCTGAGTGCGCTAGCGATCGATATTTTCAGCACGTTACTTATATCCTCTTTTGTGTATTCCTGTTTTCCATTTGTACATCCAGTCATATACTTCTTTCGTTCTATATGGAAACGTGAGAGGATGACGCCAGTCACGATAAAGTTAGTGGAAAATAAGGCGACTGTATCTAACATGACCGGTTCTGGCATAAGGCCGTGCGAAGACGTGGCATTTAAGGGTTCACTAAACTCGTGAAAACTGTAGTCAACCTGAAGTTGATTCTTGTGGTCATGGCCCCCACGACCCGGTCCCAGACCAGCTGTGGCGTACTCAAGAGTACGTTGCATTTTATTTGGAGTACCTCACATACCCACTTTTTGCATTTCCTCTAATCAGTCAAACTGACAGTTATGGACTCTGCAGTAGTAGGGACCCCCAACTACACTGTCATTGGCTACCTGAGTTAAATATCATCCAATCAGGGCTGAGGGATTGACTCCAGACGAACTGACAGTTGACGTAATATCTAAACCCCAAGTCTGGACTCAATCTCACCTGCTACGATTGAGTACACATACTGGTCTGTCTCGTAAGAGTTACAATCCTACATCAGTGAACGAGCACACACTTTGGCCTCTCACATATTGTAAATTCTCACTCGTACGGTATGCGCCTAACCTGATGCTCTATTGCACTCTATATATTGTAAATATTCCTGGTGGAAGTCGACTTAATTCAAAATCTACTCGTAGTGCTTGTCTTGGACTTCCTTTCATAAAATTATTATAATCATAACTATAATTTTTAAAGGGGTGGACCGGTAAACCAGCGGAAGGCCTTGGTCAGATGACCAAAAGCTATGACCCGCGTCAGGAAACACTTGTCCTGTCTCCAGACGAACTTTATCTAACTCTGGACGCCTTACCCTTGGTACGTTACTCGGCTGGTGACTTACGGCCGGTCACTTGACTCTGCGTTCGTCATACCAGCCCTGGTGTGGGCCAGTTGTTGTTCTTGATTCGCCGGTACTTTCCCTGGCCTGGGTCTTTTCCAGATGGTGACCCGGCCTTGGCTCCCTGTCTTGGGAGTGTCGTGAGACTTATGTCTTCCATGGGAGGAGGTACAAGTCCCTCCTCATCTTCTGGAACCAACTGTCCCCAGGCCTAGCCACATTCCCCGCCCTCACGGGGCTCGTAGGGAGAAGCTAGGCCTCTGGTCTGCCAACGGCAGTCTTGGGAGCTCCAGGTAGTAGCAAGCTCCGGTTCTAGAGTTAGTTTAATTTAGATAGTTATAACTTCAGACAGTCTAACTTGCACTCAATTGTTATAACTTTAGACAGTCTAACTTGCATTCAGTGGATGCAGTCTGGGATGGTGAGTGGTCGACACCGCTGCTGAAGTATTATGACTGTGTCTAAGATGCTTTTATGACCTACTCAGTGGGTCAGTGAGCCACGCCTATCACAGGTGTGTTCTTAATGACCTGTTCAGCAGGGGAAGTGGTAGGGAGAATAGCAAAAACAAGGGACAAAGGGGAACGAAAGAAATGGTTGGGTGATGTGTCACAGATACAGGGGGGAGGGGGGAACGAAGGAGATAAAGCAAAGAACAGGGGGAGGGAGGGAAGGGGAAAATGGGGAAAGGTGGAGGCAAGGAAAGGGGGAATGGAAGGGGGAGGGAAGGGACCCAGAGCAGCACTAAGGCAGGTTCTCTCTATTGGAGTCAATAATGGAAATGTTACCATGTTGACAGCAGCCAGAGGAAGAGGCCAGAATTAACCACCAGGTGCCGTGGTGACCTCTCCTTGACCCATGACCCCCTCTCCCTCCTCTCTTCCCCAGGGTCACCAATCCCCTCACATCAGAGCCGCTGCGACCTGACCTTCACCACTAACGTCGCCAAATCATCTGACCTGTAAGATTCCCATCCTGTAAGATTCTCGTCCATAAACACAGACGCCAATCAGAAGAGATATAGACACAAGCATATTTAATGACACATTGGACTCAGGTTCGATCCTCACCCGGTCCCTGGTTTATATTTAATACAACTGAACAGAGATTAAAAAAAAAATCACTAAAATTACAAGCAGGTTCGAATCCTGATGTGGACCGAGAGATAATGCTTGTAAATAATTTTGCCTGCTTGCGAACTGTTAAGCATTTATAACAAAAAAGGCACAATACCGTGACTGGAACAATACACACACAACCCGCACATAGAAAAGAGGAACTTACGACGACGTTTCGGTCCGACTTGGACCTTCCACCTGTCCTTTGTGTCAGTGTGACTTTGTAAATGGTCCAAGTCGGACCGAAACGTCGTCGTAAGCTCCTCTTTTTCTATGTGCGGGTTGTGTGTGTATTGTGTTAAGCATTTAATTTGAATCTCTTCCATCGCCGCATTAGAAGGCGCTTTTTATAGATGGAGCCGAACAGCAGAGGGTTTTGGAAGGTATCAAAACTAACCCAGAAATCTTTTAATGGGTTCTACAATTTTAGTCGTAGGGCAACTACATATGCCAATAGTTCCAGGAATATAGCCCTGGTTACCATACACCAGCCATAACAGTTTGAAGACGATCGGATGAGGCGTTCTCGTGTTATGGGAGGAATAAAAACGAGAATTTCAATGAAAAATAAAATTCTGGCAACTGCTTGAAGGTATCACTTCGGGGATACCTGATAAACGTTAACTCTGACCGCCAATGTCTTTCAATCCTGACGTAATTCTGACGTACGTCATACATAGGCTCCCGTGTGAGTGTTGTATCGGCGACGCGTTTCGGTAGTTTTGCGCCTCCAGCGGCGCCCCCCCCTGTACATCCTTGTGTTACCTCAGTCTGAAAATACTGACAGCCGTTTATATGTGCTTGTGTTGTAGTGTGTTTGTGTTGTAGTGTGTCTATGTGTTGTAGTGTGTCTATGTGTTGTAGTGTGTTTGTTTTGTAGTGTGTCTATGTGTTGTAGTGTGTTTGTGTTGTAGTGTGTCTATGTGTTGTAGTGTCTATGTGTTGTAGTGTGTTTGTGTTGTAGTGTGTCTATGTGTTGTAGTGTGTCTATGTGTTGTAGTGTGTTTGTGTTGTAGTGTCTATGTGTTGTAGTGTGTCTATGTGTTATAGTGTGTCCATGTATTAAAGTCATGTGTACACTGTACACACACACACACACGACTACAACATATGGACACAGTGTGTGTGTGTGTGAGTGCCACTGAGCCAGTGCCACTGAGCCAGCGTGTGTGGCACCCAGCTTTAACACAGTGTCATGCAGACTTGAGAGTTACTCCCCTAGTCTTAATCCTCTGACAATTGGCACTACCACGGGTGCCTCTCCACTCCTGTTCTGGCTAGGTGAACTGGCACAACAAGCCGGACTTAGTACAGTACAGCACAGATGGGAGTCTGTACAACACAGTACAACAGGGAATTAGTACAACACAGTACAACAGGGGCTTACTACAGTACAGCACAGAACCTGCACTCTCGGATTGAAAGACTTCATTCCAATCTTTCACCTCAGCTGTTCACCAGCTGTGAAATCCGTGTGTGACGCCAGCTGGTTAATAAGCCAAACAAAAAAAGAAGTCAGTATGTCATCGCCTCTTTAACACCCACTTAACTTCTTCTTTCAAGAAGGTAGTTAAGGCAGTCTGTCACGAAACGTAAGTGTGTAGTCATCTGATGACCCGGGTAGGTAGGTATCTTGCTGTAGCCTGGTAGGTAGGTATCTTGCTGTAGCCTGGTAGGTAGGTATCTTGCTGTAGCCTGGTAGGTAGGTATCTTGCTGTAGCCTGGTAGGTAGGTATCTTGCTGTAGCCTGGTAGGTAGGTATCTTGCTGTAGCCTGGTAAGTAGGAGTCTTGCTGTAGTCTGGTAAGTAGGAGTCTTGCTGTAGCCTGGTAAGTAGGAGTCTTGCTGTAGTCTGGTAAGTAGGAGTCTTGCTGTAGTCTGGTAAGTAGGAGTCTTGCTGTAGCCTGGTAAGTAGGAGTCTTGCTGTAGTCTGGTAAGTAGGAGTCTTGCTGTAGCCTGGTAAGTAGGAGTCTTGCTGTAGCCTGGTAAGTAGGAGTCTTGCTGTAGCCTGGTAAGTAGGAGTCTTTCTGTAGCCTGGTAAGTAGGAGTCTTGCTGTAGCCTGGTAAGTAGGAGTCTTGCTGTAGCCTGGTAAGTAGGAGTCTTGCTGTAGCCTGGTAAGTAGGAGTCTTGCTGTAGCCTGGTAAGTAGGAGTCTTGCTGTAGCCTGGTAAGTAGGAGTCTTGCTGTAGCCTGGTAAGTAGGAGTCTTGCTGTAGCCTGGTAAGTAGGAGTCTTGCTGTAGCCTGGTAGAGAGCGATGTGTAGTCATCTGATGACCAGTTTTGGGAATGAGGTCGCGTGACTGACCTCTTCTCGGACGCACACGTCGGATTGCGTACAGAGAGCAACAACAATCTGAGTGATCAGGTCAACATAAAGGGCAAGGCTGGAGAAGGGACCGCGGGGAAAGGGCGATTTCTACTTATAATTCCTGTAATCATAAGAATAGTGAGATTACTATAATCTACCTTGTCCATAATTACTATCGCATTTGCTTTGTCTGTTTCGTAAGGTGAAGTCCAGGATCTTTCCTTAATTTAGTAAGTGTAAGGGGACCAAGACTTTCTATCACCCTCCCTTCGTGTATAGCGGGAATTACTTGAAAGGAAAACTTGATAAGTTTCTCTAGCCAGTTCCTGATGAGCCAGGCTGTGGTGCTTGCACTGAACTGCGTGCGGCCGGCACCAGCAGCCTGGTTGATCAGGCCAGCAACCTGTAGGACTGGTCTGGAACCGGCAGCAGAGGGGTGGTAACTTCCCACCTACACTAACCCCTTCCCTGACCTTAACCACCCACCCCCACTCTCACTGTCCACCCCCCATACTAGCTGTCCACCCCCCATACTAGCAGTCCACCCCAACCCCCATACTAGCAGTCCACCCCTACCCCCACACTAGCTGTCCACAACCCCACCCCCACACTAGCTGTCCACCCCCACCCCCACACTAGCTGTTCACCCACACCCCAACACTAGCTGTACACCCCCATCCCCACACTAGCTGTCCACCCCCACTCCCACACTATCTGTCCACCCCCACCCCCACACTCGCTGTCCACCCCCCACACAGCGGAGGTAGCCACTCATAACGTTATATATTTAGAGACGAGGCGAGAGTATTTTGTTGTTGGCATAGTGCTGGTACCTGGTGGGGGATGGTGGTGGGGTAGGGTTGTGGGGAAGGTGGTGGGGAAGGGTGGTGGGGAAGGTGGTGGGGAAGGGTGGTGGGGAAGGTGGTGGGGAAGGGTGGTGGGGAAGGTGGTGGGGAAGGGTGGTGGGGAAGGTGGTGGGGAAGGGTGGTGGGGAAGGTGGTGGGGAAGGGTGGTGGGGAAGGGAGGCAACAGGTGAATCTGTCTACCTGATGGTCACGTGAGAGAGATATTCATTATTTACATTAATGACCTTGATAATGCAAGTGACATGAGCAAGTATGGTGATGACACAAGACTGGTGATGACACAAGACTGGTGATGACACAAGACTGGTGATGACACAAGACTGGTGATGACACAAGTATGGTGATGACACAAGACTGGTGATGACACAAGACTGGTGATGACACAAGACTGGTGATGACACAAGACTGGTGATGACACAAGACTGGTGATGACACAAGACTCGTGATGACACAAGACTGGTGATGACACAAGACTGGTGATGACACAAGACTGGTGATGACACAAGTATGGTGATGACACAAGACTGGTGATGACACAAGACTGGTGATGACACAAGACTGGTGATGACACAAGACTGGTGATGACACAAGACTGGTGATGACACAAGACTGGTGATGACACAAGACTGGTGATGACACAAGACTGGTGATGACACAAGACTGGTGATGACACAAGACTGGTGATGACACAAGACTGGTGATGACACAAGACTGGTGATGACACAAGACTGGTGATGACACAAGACTGGTGATGACACAAGACTGGTGATGACACAAGACTGGTGATGACACAAGACTGGTGATGACACAAGACTGGTGATGACACAAGACTGGTGATGACACAAGACTGGTGATGACACAAGACTGGTGATGACACAAGACTGGTGATGACACAAGACTGGTGATGACACAAGACTGGTGATGACACAAGACTGGTGATGACACAAGACTGGTGATGACACAAGACTGGTGATGACACAAGACTGGTTGATTCTGAGAAGAACACCAGTGAACTCCAGGAGGATCTGGACAAATTAATTATCTTGGCAGGTGAAGTTGAGTCTGAGTCCTGGTTCTTGAAGATTAATAAGACAAATGTGCAACACTTAGGTGTCTTTATTGATGAAACGTTTCGCCCACACTGTAGGCTTCTTCAGTCAGATACAAAGGGAACAGTAGTAATTAAACAAAGATACCCAGATGTTACACGTGTCTAATTTTCATCATTTTATACTATATTTTTCAACAATCCCAGTCCTTGGGAATGATCCCTCGAAGATATAAATAAACTAGGTGAAGTAGAGCTTGATCATACATAATGTGAAAAAGACTTGGGAGTCATGGTAAACAGAAATCTAAAGCCAAGACAACAGTGCCTACGTGTGCGCAATAAGGCTAACAGATTACTAGGATTTATTTCAAGAAGTGTAAGCAACAGAAGTCCAAAAGTTATTTTACAGCTCTATACATCACTAGTGAGGCAGCTCAGAACATACAGAGAAGAATGACTAAAATAATTTACTGTATAAGGAATCTCCCGTATGAAGATAGACTTTGAGCCTTGAATCTCCACTCTCTGGAGAGACGTAGAATGAGGGAGACATCATCGAGGTGTATAAGTGGATGACTGGCATAGATTCAGCTCCATGGAGCTGAGCTCTTCTCCAGGCTGAGGGACTGACCACCCCAAATACTTTTTCTCCAAGGTTGATGGACTGATTACATCATTTTCATTTCTACTGTTGCCTCTGTATTTGACTAAAGAAGCCTACTGTGTAGGCGAAACGTTTCGTCAATAAAGATACCCAACTGTTGCACAACTGGCAGTGGATTATACACTGGCCTGGAGTTTTATTACTCCCTCGCCTTGAGTTCTAACCCCACCCGTACCCTGGTTCCTCCAATGTTACTTCCTTTCGTCCTCTGTAAACCTAAACTTATCAAATTTAAAAGCGTTATTTCTGGTTCTTACTTGATGCGACAACCTCGGTACTTTATCCATATCAATGATATCTTCTCTCATTACTCAGTAAAGATTCTCAGATGTCGAACAAGTGTCTCTGTCACTAGTAGTTCAGTGATAGTATTAGTAGTTTTGTATAACGAAGAACCCCCACGACATCTCATTCTTCATTTTAGATGTGTTCTAAACCCTTTATATCACCTCTCAGGTGTTAAAAATCACCTCAGGTGTTAATACCCACCTCCGGTGTTAAAAGAGAGTGTACCACAGGTGTTAAGGAGCATCTCAGGTGTTGAGAGGAGGCGTTGAGAGGCACAAACACAACAAATCAGCCGCTTGAGGAGTGTAACAAGACAGGAAGCTCCTCACTAACTTATTACACACACTCAGCACTGACCACAACCTACCACAACAATGGTCTTTCTCGCTAAGTGTCCTGGGAAATGTGGGTTATTACTTGGTGTGGGGGGAGTGTTTGGTGTGGGTGGGGGGAGTTCTTGGTGTTGGGGTGGTGGTGGGGCCACTACTGTTCTTAGGAACAGCAATGGCCCTAATACCAAGCCCTGCACGACCCCACTCCCGATGCCTCATCCCCTACTGTTACTCACTGTCGTATGTCATTCAGCTGCTCCCTCAAGCACTGGAACACTCAGCCTTTTAACCCAAAGACTGTTCTAACTTCCGGACAAATCTCTGACTTGGTACTGTATCAAGGGTTCTCCTGGACGACCCACCAAGAAGGAATCTAGTCTCTCGTTTCACTTTTTGCTGATGTAGAACCAATAACAACATAAGAGGTTAGTGATAAGCTTCGGAGAGACGTCAACAGACTGCAGATGTCTGCCAGACACGTGACTCCTGCAGTTCAACCCAAACAAATGCAAAGCTGTGCGATTTGGGGAAGAGGAGAAGAGGACAGACCAAACACGTGGGTGGATGACAGATGCAAATATCAGAATGAAAAGGATCTGTGAGTAAATATAACACCGAACTTATCACTAGAGGTATACATTAACTGTATAACCACATCAGAGGGTGAAAGATTAGAACACTATAGAAGAGCATTTAGAAACTTGAATAAAGATCCCTTCAGAACGTTATACACGACAGAGGATTGGCCAGTCATTGAGTACGCGGCACCAACATGCAGCCCACACCTGGTCAAGCACGTGAAGAAACTCGAGAAGTATATACTACAAGGAGAGGTTGAAGGAACTAAATCTGACCACCTTGGTTAGAGTAGGACAAGAGGGAGACATGATTACGACATACAAAATCTTGAGAAGAATTAATAGGTCTAATAGAGACTGAATTAAGTGGACTAAGGTTCGAGGAGACACGAGTGGAAGCTGAAGACACAGATCAGCAATGAACATGAAAATAATATTTTGGTCTAAAGGTGAGTGACACCTTCAGTACGACATGGCCCAAGGTGAGTGACACCTTCAGTACGACATGGCCCAAGGTGAGTGACACCTACAGTACGACATGGCCCAAGGTGAGTGACACCTACAGTACGACATGGCCCAAGGTTAGTGACACCTACAGTACGACATGGCCCAAGAAGCCAAAAATCAGCGATGCCAATCAGAGCAGTGTAGGAGGTGAAAGGTGGCCTAGGAACTGAGTCTCGACCCCCTGTGAACACCGTGAGCACATTCCCTACGTGTAAGATAATAATAATAATAATAATAATAATAATAATAATAATAATCTTTATTTCTACAAGTACATAATACAACTTATACAGACCATAGCTGACATCAGTTACATACTACTATATAGAAAGCCCCTTGTTATCTACCTGGAGTCTACCTGGAGAGAATTCCAGGGGTCAACGCCCCCGCGGCCCTGTTATGCAGAGCATTTCGGGAAAATTAGGTCAATTTTGCCCCCAGGACGCGACCCACACCAGTCCATTAACACCCAGGTACCTATTTACTGCTAAGTGAACATGGACAGCAAGTGTCTTAAGAAAACACGTCCTAATGTTTCCAGATGTACCGGGGATCGAACCACGGACCCTCAGTGTGTGAGCTGAGGGCGCTACCAACCCAACTACGTATGACACAAGAATGCTGGAATGCTACAGTGATAAGCACTGAGATCAGATATATACCTCACTCACCTTTCTACCCTCTTCCCCTCTCACCACTTCTCTCCCCCTTCCTCCCTATCCCCCTCCTCTCTATCCCCCTCCCTTTCCCCTATTCCTTAACCCCTCTCCTCCCTACCCCTTAGCGACTAAGAAGGAAAGTTTGGTCGCCACTCTGATGATGGTCAAAGTAAAGTCTTTCGTTTGTTTGTTGTTGGTTGATAGCAGCGTTGACCTGTTGCTGTCAGACACCCCACTGCCTGTGGTGGTTGATAGCAGCGTTGACCTGTTGCTGTCAGACACCCCACTGTCTGTGGTAGTTGATAGCAGCGTTGACCTGTTGCTGTCAGACACCCCACTGTCTGTGGAAGAGGATTATGGGGGGAGGGAGGGAAAGGAGCAAGAAAGGAAGGAAGGGAGATAAGAGAGTGAAGGGGTAGTTGCTGGTGGCTGGATTGCTAGCGCACTCAGCTCCCACACTGAGGGTCCGCGGTTCGATCCCAGATACGGGTGAAAACATTAGGGGCGTGTTTCCTTAAGACTCCTGCTGTCCATATTCACCTGTCAGTAAAATAGGTACCTGGGTGTTAGTTGACTGGTGTGGGTCGCATCCTGGGGACAAAAATTGACCTAATTTGCCCGTAATGCTCTACATAACAAGGGGCTTTCTATATAGTATGTCACTGGTGTCAGCTATGACCTGTAAACTTTGTACATGTACTTGTAGAAATAAAGATTATGATTATTATTATCGTAACATTATTATCGTAACGTTATTATCGTAACGTTATTATCGTAACGTTATTATCGTTACGTTATTATCGTAACACTCCGCGCAGGATGCGTCAGCCTCTTCTGGGAGACTTCAGTGGTGCTAATGAGGATATCAGGTATTCCAGCAAGAGTTTAACAACTACGGGAGCCGCAGGGAGAGAGAGAGAGAGAGAGAGAGAGAGAGAGAGAGAGAGAGAGAGAGAGAGAGAGAGAGAGAGAGAGAGAGAGAGAGAGAGAGAGAGAGAGAGAGAGAGAGAGAGAGAGAGAGAGAGAGAGAGAGAGAGAGAGAGAGAAGGGGGAAAATTGGAGTGGTGGCTATAGACGAAATCGAACGAAATCCAAAACAGTTTTTCTTAAATGCAACACACAAGGCATAGAAACACACACATACATCTGCAGTAGTGACTTCTTACTTAAAGAAGAAGTGAGAAACAGGATCAATGATGTTAAGAAAAGGACACAAATGCAACTAATGTGACATTTTATTGTGGCAACGTTTCGCTCTCCAGGAGCTTTGTCAAGCCGTTACAAACAATACATGGACACACAGGGTATATATATGCTCAAAGTGAGGTGTAATACTAGTGGTGGTAGAAGTAGTAGTGATATAAGTTGTAGTAGTAATACAATAAGGTAGAACAGTCAACTTGCACATGAGTAAAATATGATAAAAGTAATTACATGGGTAGTATAAAAATAGGTTAGACAAATATTTCTGTTGGAGGTTGGAATAGAGAAGACCTTTAATTCTACCAATATTATTACAAGGCCTGTAGCAGTGCTCCACCTCTACGATGTGCTTGTGTTGAATTAGCAGGAGAGACTATGTGATGGCAGGGTTTACTGTTCTCAGGAGGATTCTTGCTAAGACTTCAGATATGGTGAAGCATATATATACCCTCTGTGTCCATGTATTGTTTGTAACGGCTTGACAAAGGTCCTGGAGAGCGAAACGTTGCCACAATAAAATGTCACATTAGTTGCATTTGTGTCCTTTTCTTAACATATTGTCGGTAATTCTACCAATATTTATACATGATCAATGACCCACTAACGAGTATCAACCCCCGAACTTGTGAATGAGGGTCAGCATGATCCAAGTCACTGAAAAGAGTTTTAAATCAGCAGGATTGCTTGATACTTGGATTCACAACAGCTGAGCAACCCAGGGCAGCCACGGGCTTGGTTCAGGTAGCTCCTGCCTCTCACAATTGCTAAACCATTGCATGGTCTTGGATGCACTGGATGGTCATGGTGAATGTTGATGTAGTGCACTCAGGCTTTGCAGGAGCCTTCCATGAGTGCGACAGTGGTGTGATAACTCACAAAATGCCTATAAAAGGAATAACTGGGAAAAAATGGGAAGCCGAATGCTCAGTTTCTTCAACAATAAGTCACTTTGTCTTGACTTTTCTCGGTTATACTCGCCGGTAAGTTAACACACATATTTACTGCGTATGCTAATTTGTGTAGCTATATTCACGTGTACCTGTGTCTAAATGAACTTGCTTACTTACCTAATTACTTAACAGTAAACAGAGGGAAGTCAGAAGACAGTCACGGTGAAAAGTTCTGTGAACCTAAGGCACAACACTTGCTCCAGTTCTCCCTCTCATATCTTACATATACATAAATCATAGTACTGTATCATCCGTTGTGCACGATACTAGAGCTTGTATGAGCGTGGCGTCCGTTGTGAAGACTGTGCTCCCAAGCTGACACAAGCCAAGTCCCTCACTGGGCCGCAGACAACATGACATTCACTGAAGACAATTCAGTTTCTCTCTTATGGAAGACAAGAGGAAACAAAAAATGGAAGAGTATACAACAAACTCATATCACTCAATAGAGAAGCTTAGTGTGAGAGACCTGGGAGTAATAATGTAAGATCTCACTTTCAAGAATCACAACAGTGTTATTATCACACTAACAAGGGAACTGATAGGCTGGATAACTAGAACCTTCAAACCAACAGTGATACTCTTTAGGTCATCTGTTCTCTCTAGGCTGGAATATTGTTGCGTACTAACAACCCCTTTTAAGACAGGTGCAATTGGAGACCTGTAGAATGCACAGAGAACCTTCACTGCTCGGATAAATTCAGTCAGGCATCTAAATTACTGGGAGTGCCGTAGGGTCCCTGCGAATGTATTCCCTGGAACGTAGGCGAGAAAGATACTTCACAATTTACACCTGAAAAATTCAGGAGAGACTGATCCCAAACCCAGGGTAACCCAGAGTCCCTTTCCGAGGACACGACCCCTAACAACTGATTAATTAGCGGATACCTATTTTCTGCTAGGTGAAGAGGGAACAGCACGTGTAAAGTAGCTTTCCCGAACATTTCTTCCACCCCCCCCCTTCACCCGCACCCCGGATTAAACCTGGGTCCTTTCAGTTATGAGCCGAACGCTATAATAGCTTCTAGGAACTATTACCTAGGTGCCTAACTGGTTATGGGTAAATGGGAGGGAAGGAGGTTTAGTGGGTGAGCCAGCTGCCGGGTGCACCAGCTGTCTGGTGAGCCAGCTGCCGGGTGCACCAGCTGTCTGGTGAGCCAGCTGCCGGGTGCACCAGCTGCCTGGCTCTCTCTCTCTCTCTCTCTCTCTTGGTCAATACCTAAGAGGCGATGGTTGGGTTGAGTCCACAGCACTGAAAATATTCACCATCCTGGGAGAGTGAATGAGTTAATGAGTGAATGTTTGAATGGACGTCTGAGTGAAAGTTTGGATAAATTAGTGAACGTTTGAACATATGGGTGAATGTTCTGTCTGCACTAGTACATATTTTGGGTGGATGAGTGAATGTGTGGAAGGACGTTAGAGTAGATGTCTGAGAGAATGTGAGTGAATGTCTGAGAGAATGTGAGTGAATGTCTGAGAGAATGTTTGACGTAATGGTTGAGTGAGTCAAGTGAATGTGTGATAATGGATATCAGAGTGAACGTTCAGCTGAACGACTCTGGGTAGAAGTTAGAGTGAATCCTCTGGTGAATGGTGTGTGTGTACTCACCTAGTTGTACTCACCTAGTTGTGGTTGCAGGGGTCGAGTCATAGCTCCTGGCCCCGCCAGTGTGTGTGTGCGTGTGTGTGTGTGTACACGCACACAGGCTCACGGAGCAGGGAGAGAGTGGACCTAGTAGCGACAAGTGAAGGGGCGGGGTCAGGAGCTGTGAATCGACCCCTGCAACCACAATTAGGTAAGTACACCATCTAGATTCTGAGAGATGGTAATTCCCAAGTGATAGTAACTCCAGTACTGCTGCGACGTAACTGTTGAAGCTGTCCCAGCTCAGGCTGACACTACTGACGTCTCTCTCCCATGTCAGGCTGACACTACTGACGTCTCTCTCCCATGTCAGGCTGACACTACTGACGTCTCTCTCCCATGTCAGGCTGACACTACTGACGTCTCTCTCCCATGTCAGGCTGACACTACTGACGTCTCTCTCCCATGTCAGGCTGACACTACTGACGTCTCTCTCCATGTCAGGCTGACACTACTGACGTCTCTCTCCCATGTCAGGCTGACACTACTGACGTCTCTCTCCCATGTCAGGCTGACACTACTGACGTCTCTCTCCCAGATCAGGCTGACACTACTGACGTCTCCCAGCTCAGGCTGACACTACTGAAGTCTCCCAGTTCAGGCTGACACTACTGACGTCTCTCTCTCCCATGTCAGGCTGACACTACTGAAGTCTCCCAGCTCAGACTGACACTACTGACGTCTCCCAGCTCAGGCTGACACTACTGACGTCTCCCAGCTCAGGCTGACACTACTGACGTCTCCCAGCTCAGGCTGACACTACTGACGTCTCCCAGCTCAGGCTGACACATTTCAGCACCTCATGTATGAACGTCAGGCTGTGTTGATGCATGAGGAAGGTTGGTCAAGTTTACCTCCTGGGACCCCACCACGGGGTAAACCCGGATGGCACACTTCCGGAGTGTCGAAAAATCCGCCTCCCGGGGGAGGGAGACAACAAGAGGAGGAACATAAGAACATAAGAACATAAGAAAGAAGGAACACTGCAGCAGGCCTACTGGCCCATGCGAGGCAGGTCCAAGTCTCCCGCCGGCTTAAGCCAATGCCCCGACCCAGCCAGGTCAGGTTACATTCACTTAAGGAAGGAGCACGGCATCTGACCTAGTAGCACAAGCTAGTCAGGTACAACTCACACCCACCCGCACCCACTCATATATTTATCTAGCCTATTTTTAAAACTACACAACGTTTTAGCCTCTATAACTGTAATCGGGAGTTTGTTCCACTCATCGACAACTCTATTACCAAACCAATGCTTTCCTATATCCCTTCTGAATCTGAATTTATCCAACTTAAAGCCATTGCTTCGAGTCCTGTCAATACAAGATATTTTTAGCACGCTATTTACATCCCCTTTATTTATTCCTGTTTTCCATTTATATACCTCAATCATATCCCCCCTAATTCTACGCCTTTCTAGAGAGTGCAGATTCAGGGCCCTCAGTCTATCCTCATAGGGAAGATTTCTGATACATGGAATCAACTTAGTCATCCTCCTTTGTACGTTTTCCAGAGCATTTATATCCATTCTGTAATACGGTGACCAAAACTGTGCAGCATAATCTAGATGAGGCCTAACCAAGGATATATAGAGTTGAAGAACAACCTGAGGACTCCTATTATTTATGCTTCTTGATATGAAGCCAAGGATTCGGTTTGCTTTATTGCGAACACTTATGCACTGCTGTCTTGGTTTTAGATTACTGCTAACCAGAACTCCTAAATCCTTTTCGCAATCAGTAGTATTAAGATCTACATTATTTAGTTTATATGTGGCATGGTTATTGTCCTGTCCAATATTTAGAACTTTGCACTTATCTATATTAAACTGCATCTGCCACTTCTCCGACCACTGCATCAGTCTATTCAAATCTTCCTGGAGTGCTCTAATGTCCTCATTTGAATGAATTGGACGGCCTATTTTGGTGTCATCGGCAAACTTGCTTATGTCGCTATTTATTCCCTCATCTATGTCGTTTATGTAGATTGTGAACAACAAGGGGCCCAATACTGACCCCTGTGGAACACCACTTGTGACGCTTCCCCACTCTGATTTCTCCCCATTTATGCAAACTCTCTGCTGCCTATTTGTCAACCATGCCTCTATCCAGGAAAAAATTTCTCCTCCTATTCCGTGTGCCTTAATTTTCCTCAATAGTCTCTGATGTGGGACTCTATCAAAAGCCTTACTGAAGTCCATATACACAATATCATATTCATTACCATGATCTACCTCCTCAAATACCTTAGTGAAAAAAGTTATTAAATTTGTAAGGCAGGAACGCCCTTTTGTAAAACCGTGCTGAGATTCGTTGATTAATTTATGCTTTTCAAGATGGCTGCGAATTGCCTCGGCAATTATTGATTCCATAAATTTTCCCACTATGGAGGTTAGGCTTATTGGTCTATAGTTCGAAGCTAAGGACCTGTCTCCTGCTTTAAAAATAGGTATTACATTTGCAATTTTCCACTTATCTGGCACCATGCCAGTTTGCAGTGATATGTTGAAAAGATTAGCCATAGGTTTGCTAAGCTCCTCTTTACATTCCTTTAGAACCCTTGCATACAGTTCATCAGGGCCTGGGGATTTGTTAGGTTTTAATTTATCTATTTGTCTCAGGACCATGTCACTTGTGACCCTGATCGTGCATAGTTTACTATCGTCCTGGTCTACATAATTTATTATTTCTGGAATATCGCTAGTATCTTCCTGTGTAAAAACTGAGAGGAAGTAAGTGTTAAAAATTCTACACATTTCCTTATCACTGACGGTGAGCTGACCTGAGTAACTTTTGAGTGGGCCTATCTTGTCCCTAATCTTACTTCTGTATACCTGAAAAAATCCTTTTGGGTTAGTTTTCGATTCTCTTGCAACTTTAACCTCATAGTCTCTTTTTGCTTTTCTTATTCCCAGAAGTGGAACCCTGGGCGAGCGAAACGTGCGTCAACAGCTGGGCCGGTAGACCAACAGGCGAAGGCAGGAACCCTGGGCGAGCGAAACGTGCGTCAACAGCTGGGCCAGTAGACCAACAGGCGAAGGCAGGTTCCACAAGGGTCGTCTCTGCTTTGGGCGAAACGTCGCTTGTTCTGTAACTCTGACTTTCGTTCACCAGGAACCCCCGTACTGACGAGAGAAACCTCAATGCGACGTTTCGCATTGAGGTTTCCATACCCGTCCACACCACCGCCCAGAGAACTGAGCTCCCCCTTGGGTCAGCACAAGGCTAGTCAGGAGCTTGCAGTCAGCCCTGGTGGTGTTAGCGTCAGAAAAGTGTCTCCTGATGCTAGTGTCAGTCGTGAGGTTAAGCCACCACTGGCTTTCCTGTGTTGTATACCCATGGTTAAGCCACCACTGGCTTTCCTGTGTTGTATACCCATGGTTAAGCCACCACTGGCTTTCCTGTGTTGTATACCCATGGTTAAGCCACCACTGGCTTTCCTGTGTTGTATACCCATGGTTAAGCCACCACTGGCTTTCCTGTTTTGTATACAAATGGTTAAGCCACCACTGGCTTTCCTGTGTTGTATACACATGGTTAAGCCACCACTGGCTTTCCTGTGTTGTATACCCATGGTTAAGCCACCACTGGCTTTCCTGTGTTGTATACCCATGATTAAGCCACCACTGGCTTTCCTGTGTTGTATACCCATGGTTAAGCCACCACTGGCTTTCCTGTGTTGTATACCCATGGTTAAGCCACCACTGGCTTTCCTGTGTTGTATACCCATGGTTAAGCCACCACTGGCTTTCCTGTGTTGTATACCCATGGTTAAGCCACCACTGGTTTTCCTGTGTTGTATACCCATGGTTAAGCCACCACTGGCTTTCCTGTGTTGTATACCCATGGTTAAGCCACCACTGGCTTTCCTGTGTTGTATACCCATGGTTAAGCCACCACTGGCTTTCCTCTATGTTGTATACCCATGGTTAAGCCACCACTGGCTTTCCTGTGTTGTATACCCATGGTTAAGCCACCACTGGTTTTCCTGTGTTGTATACCCATGGTTAAGCCACCACTGGCTTTCCTGTGTTGTATACCCATGGTTAAGCCACCACTGGCTTTCCTGTGTTGTATACCCATGGTTAAGCCACCACTGGCTTTCCTGTGTTGTATACCCATGGTTAAGCCACCACTGGCTTTCCTGTGTTGTATACCCATGGTTAAGCCACCACTGGCTTTCCTGTGTTGTATACCCATGGTTAAGCCACCACTGGCTTTCCTGTGTTGTATACCCATGGTTAAGCCACCACTGGCTTACCGGACGTAGAATTTACACTTCAGTAATAAATGACCTGAAACATCCAGGGCTGCTGAAGCTGGTCTGAAATTGTTGTGTATACATCTTTCTCTTTCCCTGCAGCCCTTCTCCCCTTCATTCCCCTTTTTTCCCCTCTCCCTTTATTCCACTCTCCCTTTAGTCCCCTCTCCCTTTAGTCCCCTCTCCCTTTAGTCCCCTCTCCCTTTAGTCCCCTCTCCCTTTAGTCCCCTCTCCCTTTAGTCCCCTCTCCCTTTAGTCCCCTCTCCCTTTAGCCCCTCTCCCTTTAGTCCCCACTCCCTTTAGTCCCATCTCCCTTTAGTCCCCTCTCCCTTTAGTCCCTCTCCTTTAGTCCCCTCTCCCTTTAGTCCCCTCTCCTTTAGTCCCCTCTCCCTTTAGTCCCTCTCCCTTTAGTCCCTCTCCTTTAGTCCCCTCTCCTTTAGCCCCTCTCCCTTTAGTCCCTTCTCCTTTAGTCCCTCTCCTTTATTCCCTCTCCCTTTAGTCCCCTCTTCCTTTAGTCCCCTCTCCCTTTAGTCCCCTTTTCCTTTAGTCCCCTCTCCCTTTAGTCCCCTCTCCCTTTATTCCACTCTCCCTTTAGTCCCCTCTCCCTTTAGTCCCCTTTTCCTTTAGTCCCATTTTCCTTTAGTCCCCTTTCCCTTTAGTCCCTTCTCCCTTTATTCCACTCTCCCTTTAGTCCTATCTCCCTTTAGTCCCCTCTCTCTTTAGTCCCCTCTCCCTTTAGTCCCCTCTCCCTTTAGTCCCCTCTCTCTTTAGTCCCCTCTCCCTTTATTCTCTTCTCACTTTAGTCCCCTCTCCTTTCATTCCCCTTTCTCATTTCTCTCTTCCTTCATTTCCCTCTCTCTTTATTCCCTTCTCCCTATATTCTCTTCTTTTATTCCCCTCTCCCTACATTCCCCTCTCCCTACATTACCCTCTCCCTTCATTCCCCTCTCCCTTCATCCCCACACATTAAGGGAGACTTTAAATGCAATGCATCTACTGTCCCTTCTGCATGATTGCAAATGCACCGCTGCAGTGCGCCTACCCTCACGGTCCTCAAGGTAACAGTAACTCCAGCTCTGCTGGGAGGAAACCCTTGAAGCTATCGTAGCTACTGAGCCCTTAACGGAATGACCGACGATGTCCTCATTGTTTCTACCGATAACTGTCGTCTCGGAGATAAAGATAACTATACGATGAACGGTATTAAAGTTTTGGTGTCAGAGCTGACGTGTCGTAACTTCCTGTGATGGCGTCTGGACCTTCCGTTATCTCGTAGATCTGACCTGCCGTGACCTCTTGTAATGCTGTGCGTGACCTCGCAGAGCTGACATTTCTGAACCTTCCGTTATCTCGTAGATCTGACCTGCCGTGACTTCTTGTGATGCTGTGCGTGACCTCGCATAGGCTTGAATCTGTGACCTTGAAGAACCGGGTTCGTGAACTTACAGGTTCACCAACACAGGCTTAACAGAAGCTTGAACCTCAGAGTCGAATGAGAACCTCACCTTGGAAAGGAACCTTTGAGTAATTTCTGTGAGGATTTTGAGAGTGTCTTTACGATGACCTTAGTGAGGACGAAGTGAAAAACTCTGAAGTACTTACCGAGAGTGTTTGTTGAAGTCCCTGAAGTGTGCTACTCTGGCTTTAGGGTCAACGATTCAGAATCTCACACCATAAGTCTTGAGATTCTGCTGCTCCTTCAGGATACGTCGTAGGATTTGCTGGGACTGATGCAGTCCCAGCTAACTTACACACACACACACACCTAGCAGAACAGACCAAGATAATAGTTCTGGCTATGACCGTAACGCTGGGATGAGCACAGAGAGACCCTGAGTATAAAAGAGAGTTAAGGGGGTCAGAACGGGGAGAAGAGGGAGGGAATAAAGCCAGGGGTCCACCCAGAGGGCCTTGCATTAACACACATTCCCGTAAATCGGAGGAAATGTCAAAGAGTTGTGAAACGCTGTCACCTTTCTCTGTCAACAGCGTGGAGGAGGAGGTGGCACACCACCATGGAGGGGTGGTAGTGGTGGCACAGGTAGTGTCTCTCCCCCTCCCTCCCTCACTTCCCCTCTGCCAGGTGTGTTCACCAACATGTGGCTGCTGGGTTCGAGTCTCGGTTCCTGGTCCCTCCTCCCCGTCCACTAATGTATCGCCACCATCTATGCCTTACAGCTATGTATGAAATCTATTTCCATTTTATTTTTTCCAAGCATACAGTCACGCTCAAGCTACTAATATATTCTTGTGATGTCCCCGTGACTCACAGTCACACTCAAGCTACTAATATATTCTTGTGATGTCCCCGTGACTCACAGTCACGCTCAAGCTACTAATATATTCTTGTGATGTCCCCGTGACTCACAGTCACACTCAAGCTACTAATATATTCTTGTGATGTCCCCGTGACTCACAGTCACACTCAAGCTACTAATATATTCTAGTGATGTCCCCGTGACTCACAGTCACACTCAAGCTACTAATATATTCTAGTGATGTCCCCGTGACTCACAGTCACACTCAAGCTACTAATATATTCTTGTGATGTCCCCGTGACTCACAGTCACACTCAAGCTACTAATATATTCTAGTGATGTCCCCGTGACTCACAGTCACACTCAAGCTACTAATATATTCTTGTGATGTCCCCGTGACTCACAGTCACACTCAAGCTACTAATATATTCTTGTGATGTCCCCGTGACTCGCAGTCACACTCAAGCTACTAATATATTCTTGTGATGTCCCCGTGACTCACAGTCACACTCAAGCTACTAATATATTCTTGTGATGTCCTCGTGACTCACAGTCACACTCAAGCTACTAATATATTCTTGTGATGTCCCCGTGACTCACAGTCACACTCAAGCTACTAATATATTCTTGTGATGTCCCCGTGACTCACAGTCATACTCAAGCTACTAATACATTCTTGTGATGTCCCCGTGACTCACAGTCACACTCAAGCTACTAATATATTCTTGTGATGTCCCCGTGACTCACAGTCACACTCAAGCTACTAATATATTCTTGTGATGTCCCCGTGACTCACAGTCATACTCAAGCTACTAATACATTCTTGTGATGTCCCCGTGACTCACAGTCACACTCAAGCTACTAATATATTCTTGTGATGTCCTCGTGACTCACAGTCACACTCAAGCTACTAATATATTCTTGTGATGTCCCGTGACTCACAGTCACACTCAAGCTACTAATATATTCTTGTGATGTCCCCGTGACTCACAGTCACACTCAAGCTACTAATATATTCTTGTGATGTCCCCGTGACTCACAGTCACACTCAAGCTACTAATATATTCTTGTGATGTCCCCGTGACTCACAGTCACACTCAAGCTACTAATATATTCTTGTGATGTCCCCGTGACTCACAGTCACACTCAAGCTACTAATATATTCTTGTGATGTCCCCGTGACTCACAGTCACACTCAAGCTACTAATATATTCTTGTGATGTCCCCGTGACTCACAGTCACACTCAAGCTACTAATATATTCTTGTGATGTCCCCGTGACTCACAGTCACACTCAAGCTACTAATATATTCTTGTGATGTCCCCGTGACTCACAGTCACACTCAAGCTACTAATACATTCTTGTGATGTCCCCGTGACTCGCAGTCACACTCAAGCTACTAATATATTCTTGTGATGTCCCCGTGACTCACAGTCACACTCAAGCTACTAATATATTCTTGTGATGTCCCCGTGACTCACAGTCACACTCAAGCTACTAATATATTCTTGTGATGTCCCCGTGACTCACAGTCACACTCAAGCTACTAATATATTCTTGTGATGTCCCCGTGACTCGCAGTCACACTCAAGCTACTAATATATTCTAGTGATGTCCCCGTGACTCACAGTCACACTCAAGCTACTAATATATTCTAGTGATGTCCCCGTGACTCACAGTCACACTCAAGCTACTAATATATTCTAGTGATGTCCCCGTGACTCGCTCGCCTCTGTAACTTATATCTGTCAACTTCTTGCCAGTTCTGTCTTTGCTGTGTTGGACAGGAATGGTAAATAATACAGACAGTATGAGGAATTAGACACATGTGCAACATCTGGGTATCTTTATTGTAGACGTTTCGCCCTCTAGTGGCTTTATCAATACAAGGACATTATGTGAATACTGTTGAACTATATACAAAAGACGAGGTAATCAGTCCCTCAACCTTAGAGGCTGAGGGACTGATTATCTCATCTTGTTTATATATTCTACATTCTTCACATAATATCCATTTATTGTATTGATAAAGCCACTGGGTGGCGAAACGTCTACATATGAATGCACCCAGACATTGCACACATGTCTAATTCTTCATCTCCTTACTATATACGTCATAATCATATCTCCCCTAAACCGCCCTCTCTGTGAGTGCTGTGAAGTTCAGTTCCTTTAGTCTTTCTTCGTCAGTCATGCCACTTAACTCCGGGACTGTTCTCCGTGAATCCCTGGACTTTCTTCACTTGTTTATTAAGGTGAGGGCTCCACACTGGTGCTGCGTACTCTGCTCTGGAAGGAGTCGTGTGCAAGATTCTGTTGCTCTCTTTGTTGAGGTTCCTGGATGACACATATGTGTGCAACACTTGCGTATCACTCCCGTAACGTTTCGCCCGTACACCAGGCTTTTTTAGTCGAAGGTATGAGATAACACCGGGGGTTGTTGTACAGGGTGTACACGTGACCCCGTGTCAAGGAGGTGTGGTGGTGGCAATGGGGAGGTGACACCGTGTCAAGTAGGTGTGTGGTGACATTGGGAGGTGACACCGTCTCAGGTAGACATAGGAAAGGTGAGTTTGCTTACTGTCAGTTTCTATGTTTAAAGGTGACACTTAAAGTAGTCTGGTGCCAGACAGGTGCGAGAATGACACAGGTGAGCTAGTTTAGTGCCAAGCAGGTGGAAAGCCAGGTGTGAGAAGCTTAAGTGCCATATCTATATGTATAAGAGAGAGAGAGAGAGAGAGAGAGAGGTAGTAGTGACAACCTCCACGACCTCCTTCACTGCATTTGCACCTTCACTGGCCCCCAATAGTGTACAAACCTGCCGGATGCTTCATTACCCAGACCCTGGAGATGATGCTGGGGAGAGGCTGCGATCTGCAGTGTGTGCTTGAGATGACACATCTCTCGTGTGATGCTGGGAGAAGATGTGATCTGCCCTTCTCCCCCCCTTCCTTCCCCCACGAGGCCCAAGGGAAGGATCTCCTCCCTCTCCCCAAGGACGGGGCGTCCCACTCCCTCTCCCCAAGGACGGGGCGTCCCACTCCCTCTCCCCAAGGATGAGAGGTCCCACTTTAGGCAGGATGCGACGGTGTCCCTTCCCGGAGTCCTTCGCTACTTCCAGCAGTGTCTTCCGAGCATGACTTGTGTGGCAGCCGTGTCCTCGTCTTCCAGGGAGCCGTGTCCTCGTCTGCCAGGGAGCCGTGTCCTCGTCTTCCAGGGAGCCGTGTCCTCGTCTTCCAGGGAGCCGTGTCCTCGTCTTCCAGGGAGCCGTGTCCTCGTCTGCCAGGGAGCCGTGTCCTCGTCTTCCAGGGAGCCGTGTCCTCGTCTTCCAGGGAGCCGTGTCCTCGTCTGCAAGGGAACCGTGTCCTCGTCTTCCAGGGAGCCGTGTCCTCGTCTGCCAGGGAGCCGTGTCCTCGTCTTCCAGGGAGCCGTGTCCTCGTCTTCCAGGGAGCCGTGTCCTCGTCTGCCAGGGAGCCGTGTCCTCGTCTTCCAGGGAGTCGTGTCCTCGTCTTCCAAGGAGCCGTGTCCTCGTCTTCTAGGGAGCCGTGTCCTCGTCTTCCAGGGAGCCGTGTCCTCGTCTTCCAGGGAGCCGTGTCCTCGTCTGCCAGGGAGCCGTGTCCTCGTCTTCCAGGGAGCCGTGTCCTCGTCTTCCAGGGAGCCGTGTCCTCGTCCTCCAGGGAGCCGTGTCCTCGTCTGAAGGGGGCCCTGTCCTCGTCTTCCAGGGAGCCGTGTCCTCGTCTTCCAGGAAGCCGTGTCCTCGTCTTCTACGGAGCCGTGTCCTCGTCTTCCAGGGAGCCGTGTCCTCGTCTTCCAGGGAGCCGTGTCCTCGTCTTCCAGGGAGCCGTGTCCTCGTCTTCCAGGGAGCCGTGTCCTCGTCTTCCAGGGAGCCGTGTCCTCGTCTTCCAGGGAGCCGTGTCCTCGTCTCCAGGAGCCGTGTCCTCGTCTTCCAGGGAGCCGTGCCTCGTCTTCCAGGAGCCGTGTCCTCGTCTTCTCCAGGAGCCGTGTCCTGTCTTCCAGGGAGCCGTGTCCGTCTTCCAGGGAGCCGTGTCCTCGTCTTCCAGGGAGCCGTGTCATCGTCTTCCAGGGAGCCGTGTCCTCGTCTTCCAGGGAGCCGTGTCTCGTCTTCCAGGGAGCCGTGTCCTCGTCTGCCAGGGAGCCGTGTCCTCGTCTCCATGGAGCCGTGTCCTCGTCAGCCAGGCAGCCGTGTCCTCGTCTTCCAGGGAGCCGTGTCCTCGTCTGCCAGGCAGCTGTGTCCTCGTCTTCCAGGAGCGTGTCCTCGTCTTTCCAGGAGCCGTGTCCTCGTCTTCCAGGCAGCCGTGTCCTCGTCTTCCAGGGAGCCGTGTCCTCGTCTTTCCAGGGAGCCGTGTCCTCGTCTTCCAGGAGCCGTGTCCTCGTCTTTCCAGGGAGCCGTGTCCTCGTCTTTCCAGGGAGCCGTGTCCTCGTCTTCCAGGGAGCCGTGTCCTCGTCTTCCAGGAGCCGTGTCCTCGTCTTCCGGGGAGCCGTGTCCTCGTCTTCCAGGGAGCCGTGTCCTCGTCTTCCAGACGGCCGCTCAGGAGCCGTGTCCTCGTCTTCCAGGGAGCCGTGTCCTCGTCTTCCAGGGAGCCGTGTCCTCGTCTTCCAGGGAGCCGTGTCCTCGTCTTCCAGGGAGCCGTGTCCTCGTCTTCCAGGGAGCCGTGTCATCGTCTTCCAGGGAGCCGTGTCCTCGTCTTCCAGGGAGCCGTGTCCTCGTCTTCCAGGGAGCCGTGTCCTCGTCTTCCAGGGAGCCGTGTCCTCGTCTTCCAGGGAGCCGTGTCATCGTCTTCCAGGGAGCCGTGTCCTCGTCGTCCAGGGAGCCGTGTCCTCGTCTTCCAGGGAGCCGTGTCCTCGTCTTCCAGGGAGCCGTGTCATCGTCTTCCAGGGAGCCGTGTCATCGTCTTCCAGGGAGCCGTGTCCTCGTCTTCCAGGGAGCCGTGTCATCGTCTTCCAGGGAGCCGTGTCCTCGTCTTCCAGGGAGCCGTGTCATCGTCTTCCAGGCAGCCGTGTCCTCGTCTTCCAGGGAGTCGTGTCCTCGTCTTTCCAGGGAGCCGTGTCCTCGTCTTCCAGGGAGCCGTGTCCTCGTCTTCTAGGGAGCCGTGTCCTCGTCTTCCAGGGAGCCGTGTCCTCGTCTTCCAGGGAGCCGTGTCCTCGTCTTCCAGGGAGCCGTGTCCTCGTCTCCAGGGAGCCGTGTCCTCGTCTTCCAGGGAGCCGTGTCCTCGTCTTCCAGGGAGCCGTGTCCTCGTCTCAAGGTGTCCTCCGTCTCCAGGGAGCCGTCTCCAGGAGCCGTGTCCTCGTCTCCAGGAGCCGTGTCCGTCTTCCAGGGCCGTGTCTGTCTTCCAGGAGCGTGTCTCGTCTTCCAGGAGCCGTGTCTGTCTTCCAGGAGCCGTGTCCTCTCTTCCAGGGAGCCTGTCCTCGTCTTCCAGGAGCGTGTCCTCGTCTTCCAGGGGCCTTGTCCGTCTTCCAGGGAGCTGTCCTCGTCTTCCAGGGAGCCGTGTCCTCGTCTCCAGGAGCCGTGTCCTGTCTTCCAGGAGCGTGTCTCGTCTTCCAGGAGCCGTGTCCTCGTCTTCCAGGAGCCGTGTCCTCGTTTCCAGGGAGCCGTGTCTCGTCTTTCCAGGGAGCCGTGCCTGTCTTCCAGGGAGCCGTGTCCTCGTCTTCAGGGCGGTCCTCGTCTTCCAGGGAGCCGTCCTCGTCTTCCAGGGAGCCGTGTCCGTCCCAGGAGCTGTGTCCCTCTTCCAGGGAGTGTGTCCGTCTTCCAGGAGCTCCTGTCTTCCAGGAGCCGTGTCCTGTCTTCCAGGAGCCTGTCCTCGTCTTTCAGGGAGCGTGTCCTCGTCTTCCAGGAGCGTGTCTCGTCTTCCAGGGAGCCGTGTCCCGTCTTCCAGGAGCCGTGTCTCGTCTTCCAGGGAGCGTGTTCTCGTCTCCAGGAGCCGGTCCTGCTCCAGGGAGCGTGTCTCGTCTTCCAGGGAGCCGTGTCCTCGTCTTCCAGGCAGCCGTGTCCTCGTCTTCCAGGAGCGTGTCCTCGTCTCCAGGAGCCGTGTCCTCGTCTCCAGGGAGCCGTGCTCGTCTTCCAGGGAGCCGTGTCCTGTCTTCCAGGGAGCCGTGTCCTCTGTCCTTCAGGAGCCGTGTCCTCGTCTTCCAGGGAGCCGTGTCCGTCTTCCAGGAGCCGTGTCCTCTCTTCAGGGAGCCTGTCCTCGTCTCCAGGAGCCGTGTCCTCGTCTTCCAGGGAGCCGTGTCTCGTCTTCCAGGGAGCGTGTCCTCGTCTCCAGGAGCCGTGTCCTCGTCTTCCAGGAGCCGTGTCCTCGTCTTCCAGGGAGCCGTGTCTCGTCTTCCAGGGAGCCGTGTCATCGTCTTCCAGGAGCCGTGTCCTCGTCTCAGGGGTCTCTTTGGCTCCTCGTCTTCCAGGGAGCCGTGTCTCGTCTTCCAGGAGCCGTGTCCTCGTCTTCCAGGAGCGTGTCTCGTCTTCCAGGAGCCGTGTCCTCGTCTTCCAGGAGCCGTGTCCTCGTCTTCAGGGAGCCGTGTCCTCGTCTTCCAGGGAGCCGTGTCCTCGTCTTCCAGGGAGCCGTGTCCTCGTCTTCCAGGAGCCGTTCCTGTCTCCAGGGAGCGTGTCCTCGTCTTCCAGGGAGCCGTGTCCTCGTCTTCCAGGGAGCCGTGTCCTCGTCTAAGGGGCCCTATCCTCGCTTCCAGGAGCCGTGTCCTCGTCTTCCAGGGAGCCGTGTCCTGTCTTCAGGGAGCCGTGTGTCCCCGTCTCTCCAGGGAGCCGTGTCCTCGTCTTCCAGGAGCCGTGTCCTCGTCTTCCAGGAGCCGTGTCCTCGTCTTCCAGGGAGCCGTGTCCTCGTCTTCCAGGGAGCCGTGTCCTCGTCTTCCAGGAGCCGTGTCCTCGTCTTCCAGGAGCCGTGTCCTCGTCTCCAGGAGCCGTCTCGTCTCCAGGAGCCGTGTCCCGTCCCAGGAGCCGTGTCTCGTCTTCCAGGGAGCCGTGTCCTCGTCTCCAGGAGCGTGTCTCGTCTTCCAGGAAGCCGTGTCCCGTCTTCCAGGGAGCCGTGTCCTCGTCTTCCAGGGAGCCGTGTCCTCGTCTTCCAGGAGCCGTGTCCTCGTCTTCCAGGAGCCGTGTCCTGTCTTCCAGGAGCCGTGTCCTCTTTCCAGGGAGCCGTGTCCTCGTCTTCCAGGGAGCCGTGTCCTCGTCTTCCAGGAGCCTGTCCTCGTCTTCCAGGGAGCCGTGTCCTCGTCTTCCAGGAGCCGTGTCCTCGTCTTCCAGGAGCGTGTCCTCGTCTTCCAGGGAGCCTGCTTCAGGGCGTGTCTCGTCTTCCAGGAGCCGTGTCCTCGTCTTCCAGGAGCCGTGTCATCGTCTTCCAGGGAGCCGTGTCCTCGTCTTCCGGAGCCGTGTCCTCGTCTTCCAGGGAGCCGTGTCTCGTCTTCCAGGAGCGTGTCCTCGTCTTCCAGGGAGCCGTGTCTCGTCTTCCAGGAGCCGTGTCCTCGTCTTCCAGGGAGCGTGTCCTCGTCTTCAGGGAGCCGTGTCCTCGTCTTCCAGGGAGCCGTGTCCTCGTCTTCCAGGGAGCCGTGTCCTCGTCTTCCAGGCAGCCGTGTCCTCGTCTTCCAGGGAGTCGTGTCCTCGTCTTTCCAGGGAGCCGTGTCCTCGTCTTCAGGGAGCCGTGTCTCGTCTTCAGGGAGCCGTGTCCCGTCTTCCAGGAGCCGTGTCCTCGTCTTCCAGGAGCCGTGTCCTCGTCTTCCAGGGAGCCGTGTCCTCGTCTCCAGGAGCCGTGTCTCGTCTTCCAGGAGCCGTGTCCTCGCTTCAGGAGCGTGTCCTCGTCTTCCAGGAGCCGTGTCCTCGTCTTCCAGGAGCCGTGTCCTTGTCTTCCAGGGCCGTGTCCTCGTCTCCGGAGCCGTGTCCTCGTCTTCCAGGGGCCGTGTCATCGTCTTCAGGGAGCCGTGTCCTCGTCTTCCAGGGAGCCGTGTCTCGTCTTCCAGGAGCCGTGTCCTCGTCTTCCAGGGCCGTGTCTCGTCTTCCAGGGAGCCGTGTCCTCGTCTTCCAGGGAGCCGTGTCCTCGTCTTCCAGGGAGCCGTGTCCTCGTCTTCCAGGCAGCCGTGTCCTCGTCTTCCAGGGAGTCGTGTCCTCGTCTTTCCAGGGAGCCGTGTCCTCGTCTTCCAGGGAGCCGTGTCCTCGTCTTCCAGGGAGCCGTGTCCTCGTCTTCCAGGGAGCCGTGTCCTCGTTCTCGTCTCCAGGGAGCGTGTTGTCTTCAGGCACCTGCCGTCTTAGGGAGCGTGTCCTCAGTCTTCACAGGGAGCGTGTCCTCGTCTCTCAGGGACCGTGTCCTGCTCCAGGGAGCGTGTCCTTCGTCTTTCCAGGGAGCGTGTCCTCGTCTCAGGGCGTATCATCTCTCCAGGGAGCCGTGTCTTCTTCAGGGACTGTATCGCTCAGGGAGCCGTGTCCTCAGTCTTCACGGGAGCGTGTCCTCGTCTTCCAGGAGGTCGTGTCCTCGTTTCAGGGAGACCGTTCCTCGTCTTCCAGGGAGCCGTGTCCTCGTCTTTCCAGGGAGCCGTGTCCTCGTCTCCAGGAGCGTGTCTCGTCTTCCAGGGAGCCGTGTCATCGTCTTCCAGGGACGTGCACCGTCTCGGGAGCGTGTCCTCTCGTCTTCCGGGAGCCGTGTCTCTCGTCTTTCAGGGAGTCCGTTCATCGTCTTCACGGGAGCCGTGTCATCGTCTTCTCAGGAGCCGTGTCTCGTCTTCCAGGGAGCCGTGTCCTCGTCGTTACAGGGAGCGTGTCCTCGTCTTCCAGGGAGCCTTCATGTTATAACCAGGAGGTGTCATTCTTCAGGAGCCGTGTCATGTCTCAGGGAGCGTGTCTCTCGTATATACCCGGGAGGTGTATCCTCTCAGGTGTCTCCCAGGGAGCGTGTCATCGTCTTCAGGTAGCCTTATCGCTCAGGGAGGTGTCTCTCAGTGATATCCAGGGAGTGTCATCGTCTCCAGTGTATATACACCAGGGAGCTGTGCCTCTCTATACGGGAGGTGTCTACTCTCAAGGTCCTATACACCGGGAGGTGTAGTCAGAGCCTCTCGTGAATATCACCGGGAGGTGTCCTCTAGTGTATACACGGGAGGTGTATCTCTCAGTGATATACACATGGAGGAGATATCTCAGTGATATACACCGGGAGGTGTATGTCTCTCAGTGTATATACACCGGGAGGTGTATACCTCTCAGTGTATATACACAGGGAGGTGTATACCTCTCAGTGATATACACCAGGGAGGTGTATCTCTCAGTGTATATACACCGGGAGGTGTATCCTCTCAGTGTATATACACTGGGAGGTGTAGTATCTCAGTGTATATACACCGGGGTGGACACCAGTGTATGTCTCTCAGTGTATATACACAAGGGAGGTGTATGTCTCTCAGTGTATATACACCGGGGAGGTGTATACCTCTCAGTGATATACACCGGGGAGGTGTATGTCTCTCAGTGTATATACACCGGGAGGTGTATACTCTCAGTGTATATACACTGGGAGGTGTATATCTCAGTGATATACACCGGGAGGTGTATGTCTCTCAGTGTATATACACCGGGGAGGTGTATACCTCTCAGTGTATATACACCGGGAGGTGTATACTCTCAGTGTATATACACCGGGGAGGTGTATCTCTCAGTGTATATACACCGGGGAGGTATATACCTCTCAGTGTATATACACCGGGGAGGTGTATACCTCTCAGTGGATATACACCGGGGAGGTGTATGTCTCTCAGTGTATATACACCGGGGAGGTGTATACCTCTCAGTGTATATACACCGGGGAGGTGTATACCTCTCAGTGTATATACACCGGGGAGGTGTATACCTCTCAGTGTATATACACCGGGGAGGTGTATACCTCTCAGTGAATATTCACTGGGGAGGTGTATGTCTCTCAGTGTATATACACCGGGGAGGTGTATGTCTCTCAGTGTATATACACCGGGGAGGTGTATACCTCTCAGTGTATATACACCGGGGAGGTGTATACCTCTCAGTGAATATTCACCGGGGAGGTGTATGTCTCTCAGTGTATATACACCGGGGAGGTGTATACCTCTCAGTGTATATACACCGGGGAGGTGTATACCTCTCAGTGTATATACACCGGGGAGGTGTATACCTCTCAGTGAATATACACCGGGGAGGTGTATACCTCTCAGTGTATATACACCGGGGAGGTGTATGTCTCTCAGTGTATATACACAGGGGAGGTGTATACCTCTCAGTGAATATACACCGGGGAGGTGTATGTCTCAGTGAATATACACCGGGGAGGTGTATACCTCTCAGTGTATATACACCGGGGAGGTGTATACCTCTCAGTGTATATACACCGGGGAGGTGTATACCTCTCAGTGAATATACACCGGGGAGGTGTATGTCTCTCAGTGTATATACACCGGGGAGGTGTATACCTCTCAGTGTATATACACTGGGAGGTGTATATCTCAGTGAATATACACCGGGGAGGTGTATGTCTCTCAGTGTATATACACCGGGGAGGTGTATACCTCTCAGTGTATATACACCGGGGAGGTGTATACCTCTCAGTGGATATACACCGGGGAGGTGTATGTCTCTCAGTGTATATACACCGGGGAGGTGTATACCTCTCAGTGTATATACACTGGGAGGTGTGTATATCTCAGTGAATATACACCGGGGAGGTGTATGTCTCTCAGTGTATATACACCGGGGAGGTGTATACCTCTCAGTGTATATACACCGGGGAGGTGTATACCTCTCAGTGGATATACACCGGGGAGGTGTATGTCTCTCAGTGTATATACACCGGGGAGGTGTATACCTCTCAGTGTATATACACTGGGAGGTGTGTATATCTCAGTGAATATACACCGGGGAGGTGTATGTCTATCAGTGTATATACACCGGGGAGGTGTATACCTCTCAGTGTATATACACCGGGGAGGTGTATACCTCTCAGTGGATATACACCGGGGAGGTGTATACCTCTCAGTGAATATACACCGGGGAGGTGTATGTCTCTGTGTATGTATCCTATAGATGCATACACCTCATACACTCACAGTGTATGTATACTTGAGAATGTCGTCCCTATTATAGGGATTTTAAAGTATGGTTGACTGGCGTGCAGCCTTAATGACCCTCGTATAGTAGATAGATTTCAAACCAAATTAACGAGTCTGTCTGTGAACCCGTATAATCAGTCCCTCAGCCTTGAAGACGTAGTTTTGAGGTAATCAGTCCCTCAGCCTGGAGATGTGTCGACACTGGATTAATACGACTGTCGACATCCTTTTTTAATTTCACCTGGCCAAAAAACTTCTCAGAATGACTAGGACGCGCTGATTGGCTGCGATTTGTGACGTCACGGACGCGGAACTCTACGCTGATTGGTTGAGGAAACTTCTCGGTGACGTCACGGATTCAAGGCTCAGTGCTGATTGGGGGAAGAGACTTCTCGGTGACGTCACGGATTCAAGGCTCAACGCTGATTGGTGGAGGCCCCCCCCCTCCGTGACGTCACGGCTTCTTGAGCTGCGCTCCCATTGGTGGAAATTCACAGTTGCACTACTAACTGTGACGTGATTTATAATCAGTAATATTATTTTGTTTTCTGAGAAATAAAGATGTCTCTTATTGCATTATTATTATTATTATTAATTAATATTATTATTATTATTTAATATTATTATTATTAATTATTTATTATTAGTAGTAGTAGTAGTAGTAGTAATTATTATTATTATTAGTAGTAGTAGTAGTAGTAGTAGTAATTATTATTATTATTAGTAGTAGTAGTAGTAGTAGTAGTAATTATTTTTATTATTATTATTATTAATTATTATTTATTATGATTATGATTTATTATTATTATTATTTATTATGATTATTATTTATTATTGTTTATTATTATTATTATTATTATTAATTATTATTTATTATTATTATTATTATTATTATTATTATTTGTTAGGTGTGTATGGCACGTGTGTTGTGTGTGTCCACACTGAGGGCCAGGCAGCTGTGGGAAGGTAGGAAGGAGGAAGAGGAGAGGAGGGGAGAAAGGGAGGGGATTGAAGGAGGGGAGGTAGGGAGGGGATTGAAGGAGGAGAGGCAGGGAGGGGATTGAAGGAGGGGAGGGAAAGTGCTGATATGGAGACCTTGGAAGGTGTGGGCGTCCAACTCCGCACTCCAGGAAACATCCCCTAACCCCCTCCCAACCCCACACCCCAACCCACAACCTCCCCACAACCCCCACAACCAGCACCACCAGCACCACCACCACTGCGTTAAGGAATCACAGATACAGTGTAGTCACTAGACACAGGAGGCGCTTCCCCTCTGGAGGGCCACTCCCAGACCCTGGAACATGAACCTGAAGTTAACCCGGAGTCGCTTCCGGGTTAACTTCAGGTTAACCCGGAAGTGACCCCCTATCCCCGCGGCCCGGTCCTGGAGCAGACCTCCCGGTGCATAAGGCCGCCTGATCAACCAGGCTGTTACTGAAATTCACTGACATACACTGATATACACTGAGCAGGACACAGCATGAAGCAAAACATGGGGAAGAAATGGGGGAACATTTACTGTAATGGGGGAGAGGTTATTCTTATATTAATGGGGGGTCAGTTACACCATTAATGTTAAAACACACACACACACACACACACACACACACACACACCAGGAGCTGTGACTCGACCCCTGCAACCACAACTAGGTGAGTACACTAAAACATAATTTAGGGAATATAACAAAGAGCAGAGGTAGTAAACGACAGAAGCAACCACAGTAACAACACAATAACAAGCAACAGAGCAGCAGGAAAAGACAGAACAACATGACAGAAGAACAGTTCACAGTAAGGACAGTATCAATAAAGCAACAGGCGGGACAGTACAACATACAGTAACAGACAGCAGGCAGCACACAGACAGCACAACATGACAGAAGCACAGTGACAGACACTGCACAGCAACAGTGACAGTATCAACAGTGACAGCAGCAACAGTGACAGTATCAACAGTGACAGCAACAGTGACAGGCAACAATGACAGTATCAACAGTAGAAAAGCAAAGCAGACAGTGACAGCAAAACAGTGACAGTACTCAACAGTGACAGCAGCAACAACAGTACAATGACAGCAGCAACAGTGACAGTAGCAACAGTGACAGAACAGACAGCGAACAACAGTGACAGCAGCAACAGTGACAGCAGTCAAGCAGTAACTGGACAGTAATCAACAGTGACAGCAGCAACGTGACGAACAGACAGCAACAGTGACAGTATCACAGTGACAGCAGCAACAGTGACAGACAACAGTGACAGCTAGCAACAGGACATGACAGCACAACAGTGACAGCAGCAACAGTGACACACAGCAACAGTGACAGCAGTAACAGTGACACAGCACGTGACAGACAACAGTGACAGCAGCAACAGTGACAGCAGCAACAGTGACAGCATGCAACAGTGACAGCAGCAACAGTGACAGCAGCAACAGTGACAGCAACAGTGACAGTGAAGCACGTGACAGCACAGCGCAAGTGACAGAGTAACAGTGACAAGCAGTCAGTGACAAAGCAGTGACAGATGCATAAGCAGCACAGTGACAGAGCAAGTGACAACAGTACAGAACAGCACAGCAACAGTGACAGCAGCAACAGTGACAGCAGCAACAGCAGCAGCAACAGTGACAGCAGCAACAGTGACAGTACAGCAACAGTGACAGCAGAACGTGACAGCAGAACGTGACAGCAGCAACAGTGACAGCAGCAACAGTGACGAGCAACAGTGACAGCAGCACAGTGACAGCAGCAACAGTGACAGCAGCAACAGTGACAGCAGAACAGTGACAGCAACAGTGACAGCAGCAACAGTGACAGCAGCAACAGTGACAGCAGCAACAGTGACAGCAGCAACAGTGACAGCAGCAACAGTGACAGCAGCAACAGTGACAGGCAGCAACAGTGACAGCAGCAACAGTGACAGACAGTGACAGCAACAGTGACAGCAGCAACAGTGACAGCAGCAACAGTGACAGCAGCAGCAGTGACAACAGCAACAGTGACAGCAGCAACAGTGACAGCAGCAACAGTGACAGCAGCAACAGTGACAGCAGAACAGTGACAGCAACAGTGACAGCAGCAACAGTGACAGCAGCAACAGTGACAGCAGCAACAGTGACAGCAGCAACAGTGACAGCAGCAACAGTGACAGCAGCAACAGTGACAGCACAGTGACAGCGAACAGTGACAGCAGCAACAGTGACAGCAGCAACAGTGACAGCAGCAACAGTGACAGCAGCAACAGTGACAGCAGCAACAGTGACAGCAGCAACAGTGACAGCAGCAACATGACAGCTGCAAATGACAGCAGCAACAGTGACAGCAGCAACAGTGACAGCAGCAACAGTGACAGCAGCAACAGTGACAGCAGCAACAGTGACAGCAGCAACAGTGACAGCAGCAACAGTAAAGCAGCAACAGTGACAGCAGCAACAGTGACAGCAGCAACAGTGACAGCAGCAACAGTGACAGCAGCAACAGTGACAGCAGCAACAGTGACAGCAGCAACAGTGACAGCAGCAACAGTGACAGCAGCAACAGTGACAGCAGCAACAGTGACAGAAGCAACAGTAAAAGCAACAGTGACAGCAGCAACAGTGACAGCAGCAACAGTACAGCAACAGTGACAGCAGCAACAGTGACAGCAGCAACAGTGACAGCAGCAACAGTGACAGCAGCAACAGTGACAGCAGCAACAGTGACAGCAGCAACAGTGACAGCAGCAACAGTGACAGCAGCAACAGTGACAGCAGCAACAGTGACAGCAGCAACAGTCAGCAACAGTGACAGCAGCAACAGTGACAGCAGCAACAGTGACAGCAGCAACAGTGACAGCAGCAACAGTGACAGCAGTAACAGTGACAGCAGCAACAGTGACAGCAGCAACAGTCAGCAACAGTGACAGCAGCAACAGTGACAGCAGCAACAGTGACAGCAGCAACAGTGACAGCAGCAACAGTGACAGTATCAACAGTGACAGCAGCAACAGTGACAGCAGCAACAGTGACAGCAGCAACAGTGACAGCAGCAACAGTGACAGCAGCAACAGTGACAGCAGCAACAGCAGCACAGTGACAGCAGCAACAGTGACAGCAGCAACAGTGACAGCAGCAACAGTGACAGCAGCAACAGTGACAGCAGCAACAGTGACAGCAGCAACAGTGACAGCAGCAACAGTGACAGCAGCAACAGTGACAGCAGCAACAGTGACAGCAGCAACAGTGACAGCAGCAACAGTGACAGCAGCAACAGTGACAGCAGCAACAGTGACAGTATCACAATGTGACAGCAGCATCAGTGACAGCAGCAACAGTGACTCAGAAGGTCAGTGACGAAGCAGAACAGTGACAGAGACAGGGTGTACACTATTTCCAGTGATCTAGCCCATCCTGCCTCTTCAACTATTCTCGCATACATTACCCCACAGGAATTCGTTTCCATTCTGCCCATCCTCTTACTCCTTTCCCCTCTTCCCTCTTACTCGCTTTCCTCTCCCTCTTACTCCTTTCCCTCTTCCCTCTTACTCCCTTTCCCCTCTTCCTCTACTCCCTTTCCCTCTTCCCTCTTACTCCTTTCCCTCTTCCCTCTTACTCCTTTCCCCTCTTCCCTCTTACTCCTTTCCCCTCTTCCCTCTTACTCCCTTTCCCCTCTTCCCTCTTACTCCCTTTCCCTCTTCCCTCTTACTCCCTTTCCCTCTTCCCTCTTACTCCCTTTCCCCTCTTCCCTCTTACTCCCTTTCCCCTCTTCCCTCTTACTCCTTTCCCTCTTCCCTCTTACTCCTTTCCCCTCTTCCCTCTTACTCCCTTTCCCCTCTTCCCTCTTACTCCCTTTCCCCTCTTCCCTCTTACTCCCTTTCCCCTCTTCCCTCTTACTCCCTTTCCCCTCTTCCCTCTTACTCCTTTCCCCTCTTCCCTCTTACTCCTTTCCCCTCTTCCCTCTTACTCCTTTCCCCTCTTCCCTCTTACTCCCTTTCCTCTTCCTCTTACTCCTTTCCCTTCCTCTTACTCCTTTCCCTCTTCCCTCTTACTCCTTTCCCCTCTTCCCTCTTACTCCCTTTCTCCTCTTCCCTCTTACTCCCTTTCCCTCTTCCCTCTTACTCCCTTTCCCCTCTTCCCTCTTACTCCCTTTCTCCTCTTCCCTCTTACTCCCTTTCCCCTCTTCCCTCTTACTCCCTTTCCCCTCTTCCCTCTTACTCCCTTTCCCCTCTTCCCTCTTACTCCTTTCCCCTCTTCCCTCTTACTCCTTTCCCCTCTTCCCTCTTACTCCCTTTCCCCTCTTCCCTCTTACTCCCTTTCCCTCCTTCCCTCTTATTACTTTTTTTATCCAGGGTTTAACAAAGGTTATTTTAAGAAATGCTAACTTTATTAACAAGCTAAGAGCTGTTAACTACATCAGCTCATTTAAAAGGGTTTCTATTTTTATGAGACCTACAAGTGGTGAAGGTGGAGCCATCTGTGGGCCAGCTGTGAGCCATCTGTGGGCCAGCTGTGAGCCATCTGTGGGCCACCAATTTAATTTGGTCAACTGACTGTTTCGTTGATATCATTACGCGTTACGAACTCGTTCCAGACTCGAGTCATCCTGAGAATAACTGATCTCAGACGTAGCGGTGCTGCACCCAGCATCAGCAGAGCTCTCAGGAGCTCTGCTGATGCTGGGTGCTCAGTCTCAGGTGGAATACTAGAGGGCTTTAAAGAAAACACAAGCGCGGTGCTTCGTTCCGGCTGTCATTCTCCGCATTTGGTGAATCTGTCTGGCTAAACCTGGCTGAAGGTTTCATGCTGAAAGCGCTGAAGTTGCTCTCTCATCTTCCCATCCTGTAGCTGATTTCAAATTGCTGTACATGGAGTCTAACTGGAGGTCGTTCCGGGGGTCAACGCCTTCCCCCCCGTGGCCAAGTCCTCGACCAGGCCTCCCGGTGGATCACAACCTTATACAGATTACCTACGTTAAAAAATGTAATAGGCCTCTCATGCAATAGTAATGGATCTAAATTTATAGATACGACCAGGGGAAGCTGGCGAAGAACCACTGTCACATTTGTAGTCATGTTCTCTGGTGCTGGCACTCACAGGATGGGCTCTTGTGCACAGTAAACTAGCAACTTAGACACAAAGTAGTCAAATCAGATCACTTGTGTTCTCAGGTCTTGAAGACTGTGGCGGTGACAGCAGCAGCCTTGAACATAAGACAGGAGGAACACTACAGCAGGCCTACTGACCCATACTTGGCAGGTCCTCGTCAAACTTACACCCACTAAAAAAAAAAAAATATTCGCCCAACCCATTACCAGAGTTACCCAAGGAATAAGCTTTGATGACCCTGTCAGCTCAAGTGCTGGATCCCACTCAAATGCAACTCTCACTCACTTACCAAAGCTATACTTGAAGCCGGAAACATATAGGAAGTGTAGGTAAATTAGCTAAACCCGTCTAAACTACTGAACCTACCTTAAACCTCCTGTACGTACTTAGGAAAGACCTTTTAATAAGCAGTGGTGTGTAACAGCTCTTTGTAAATAACCCTACCTACTTGGAGTATATCTTAGCATACCTTCGTAAGGCCATTGTGTAAAAGAGAGAGAGTTGATTATACATGTACAGGGATGCACCTGAAGGTTAGGTCGACACTCTACACACTATCTCTCACTTACAGGGGTGAGAGATATATATTATTGTTATCAGTATTACTGGCAGGACATCTGCCAGTGCAAGTCTAGGGAAGGACTTTAACCATTACGGAAGACTCGTATATAAGATACCCAGACATAATGTGCCAAACAACCACAGGGGGAGATGAATGATGGCTACAGGCCTTTCGTGTTGCAGTCAGTACATCATCGGTAGCTTGCAATGTTGCAGCAATATATATATTTATATATATAGCTCTGTGTTTCATGGCATTGTTTAAAGTCATGCATATCCTCTCTCTCTCTCTCTCTCTCTCTCTCTCTCTCTCTCTCTATCTATCTATCTATCTATCTATCTATCTATATCTCTCTCTCTGAGGAAGGGGAGAATAAAAAGAGTATATAGGGGAAGTGCCCCCATCACTTGGGCGTAAGAAGGGGAGGCAGAGGGGAAAGAAGGGGAAGCCGAGTGTGAGTAAATGATGCTGGTTTGAAGTGAAGAGAGGAAGGGCGGTGGGGAGGGGATGCCTGGGTGAGGGGAGGGAGAGGTTGTCATGGCAACAGAGAGGCCTCATGCCGCTGAGGGAGATAATTACCCAATATCTCTCCTCGGTAGGGAGAGAGAGAGAGAGAGAGAGAGAGAGAGAGAGAGACCCTGGCAGGACTGAAGAAGGAGATATACACACAGATATGTGTACCTGTGTATATATAAAGAAGTATGCCTTTCTGCGTATATACGTAGTGAGGTACTCACCTTTTTGTACTCACTTGTTACAGCTGCAGGGGTCGAGTCACAGCTCCTGGCCCTCCAGGAGAGCGATACTGAGAGTATATCTTTGCGTAGGTTGTCTCTCTGAAGTGCGTACTGGTGACATGCGTAGTCATGCGTACTGGTGACATGCGTAGTCATGCGTACTGGTGACATGCATAGTCATGCGTACTGGTGACATGCATAGTCATGCGTACTGGTGACATGCATAGTCATGCGTACTGGTGACATGCATAGTCATGCGTACTGGTGACATGCATAGTCATGCGTACTGGTGACATGCATAGTCATGCGTACTGGTGACATGCATAGTCATGCGTACTGGTGACATGCATAGTCATGCGTACTGGTGACATGCATAGTCATGCGTACTGGTGACATGCATAGTCATGCGTACTGGTGACATGCATAGTCATGCGTACTGGTGACATGCATAGTCATGCGTACTGGTGACATGCAAAGATTCACTGCCAGGCAATGAATCTTTGCTTCTTGCTTATGTTCGTTTCATCAGAGATGAAGTCTGGCTCAAGAGCTGTCTGTTATTTCCCACAAAACCTGAAACAGACACAAGAGGAGAGTCAGTGTTTCGTGTTGTTGAGAGATTTTTCAAGGAGAAAGAGATCCCCCTTACAGGAATACCCTCCAGGTAGACGACAGGTAGGTAGGTATCCTTGTTTGTGCAACAGATGGCGCACCATCGATGGCAGGTTGTCATCCTGGCGTGTTTACTGTGCACTGTGTAATCCACAGACAACATCTACTTGCAAAGAACCTAAATGGTGGACTTCACACGTCATTAAGGGGCACGTTAGTTCCTCTGACTTCTAATAATATGTTATTTTTCCCCTATAATCTATCTTGTCCATAATTACTATCGCATTTGCTTTGTCTGTTTCGTAAGGTGAAGTCCAGGATCTTCCTTAATTCATGGTATAACTTAACAAATCTTTGAGAACAATTGTGTTGCAAAGCTCAGACCTCTACAACACAATTGTCATCAAAGATTTGTTAAGTTATACCATGAATTAAGGAAGATCCTGGACTTCACCTTACGAAACAGACAAAGCAAATGCGATAGTAATTATGGACAAGGTAGATTATAGGAGAAAAATAAACATGATATTAGGAGACAGGGAAACTCAGGCGCCTCTTAAGCAGTTTCATCACAAATCAAGGCTCATGCTCTCTAATTCCCGACAGTTTCGACACCTCTGAGCTGAGAATGGTGAAGATTTTGAACGTTTGTTGATACCTACCTGAAGTTAGAGGACTGTCAAAGGTAAACTTCCCGAAACGTTCCTGTTAAGTAAGTTCATTCAGGTATACACAAATACAGTTACCTAGATTATCATACATAGCAGCGTATGTGTAGAGAACCCAGGATAACCCAGGAACGTCAAAGTGACTTATTTCACTTAACAGTTGAATTCTTCCAAGACTCGAATTCCATGTGAGAAACTGAGAAACATCAATCATCACATTGCTTGGCAGATGTATCCACAAAGTTCAAGGAAGTTCATTTGCAATTGTAAGGAAATGAGGTTAATCAGAGTCAAATCATCCCTTTCCACTTTGCTGTCCAGGTTACACCTCTACACCCACAACATTGGCCCTCCTCAGGTGTTCCCAGCCACTGAACTGCAGCAGGACACCATATCACACCATGATATTTCAGGTGTATTGTTAACACCTGACACACCAGAAACACATGAATGACCTGCATAGAGACACGTCTGACAGATTTCAGGATCTTGTTTTGCTTAAAATACCAGACTGCGGGATCAATCCAATCCTAGATGTCAGCAGTGGCGGTGCAGGACTGACAACTTCACTCCAAAATGACACTGAACTGTGACCACTACCCTGCACTGTGACCACTACCCTGCACTGTGACCACTACCCTGCACTGTGACCACTACCCTGCACTGTGACCACTACCCTGCACTGTGACCACTACCCTGCACTGTGACCACTACCCTGCACTGTGACCACTACCCTGCACTGTGACCACTACCCTGCACTGTGACCACTACCCTGCACTGTGACCACTACCCTGCACTGTGACCACTACCCTGCACTGTGACCACTACCCTGCACTGTGACCACTACCCTGCACTGTGACCACTACCCTGCACTGTGACCACTACCCTGCACTGTGACCACTACCCTGCACTGTGACCACTACCCTGCACTGTGACCACTACCCTGCACTGTGACCACCACCCTGCACTGTGACCACCACCCTGCACTGTGACCACTACCCTGCACTGTGACCACTATCCTGCACTGTGACCACTACCCTGCACTGTGACCACCACCCTGCACTGTGACCACCACCCTGCACTGTGACCACTACTCTGCACTGTCACCACTACCCTGCACTGTGACCACCACCCTGCACTGTGACCACTACCCTGCACTGGGACCACTACCCTGCACTGTGACCACTACCCTGCACTGTGACCACCACCCTGCACTGTGACCACTACCCTGCACTGTGACCACTACCCTGCACTGTGACCACTACCCTGCACTGTGACCACTACCCTGCACTGTGACCACTACCCTGCACTGTGACCACTACCCTGCACTATGGAACAAAGTCAAGACTTTACTGCCTTCCCAACATCATATTCAGCAGAGCAAGGTTACAGTGCAGTCTCCAGGCTTCTTGCCAAGCAAAACAGACAGTATTACTGTACTTGGGGATCCATTTCACATTTACCCTCTCATATTGTTAAATAAATTGGCTTACTATGTTAATTTTTATTTGTGAAGTAAATACGCTTGTTTATAATGTTAGTTGTTGCTTTGAATTTGCGGTAAACCAGATACGAAGAGCGAGGTGTGTTTATATTTCTGGGGGACGTGGTAGGGATGTGGCCTGGGAGCCAAGGGGACGGCAGCCGGGAAAAGTCTGGTACCAGTGGTCTGGTGGGTAGACCGGGCGGACGCAAGGTGGGGCAGCCGGAGCCGGGCAGGGAATGAGAGGGCTGGGTGCCAGGGTAGACCTGGGTGCCTGCCCTCTGTCGGACACTTGCCAAAACTAGGCCATAGGCCAGCAATTTCCCCTAGTGGGAGGTATGTGAAACAGATGGGAAGGCATCCTGTTTACACACTCCGTCTCTCTCTCTCTCTCTCTCTATCTATCTATCTATCTCACTCCATCTATCTCTCACCTCTCCCACTCCATCTCTCTCAACCCTCCCACAAAATCTCTTCCCTCATACGTCTCCTTCTTTATGGTAGTTGAGATGTCAGTTGTCAGGAGGGAGGAGCAGGTCGCTGCTTCTCTTATACCAGTAGTACAAATTAAATAATCACCTGGCTGACACTCTCACTCTCTCTTACTCATTATCTCACACTCTCTTGCACTTTCTTACATTCTCTTTCTGTCACATTCACATCTTACACACATTCTCACACACACACACTCTCACACACACTCGCACACACACACACACACACACGGAGGGCCCGGGTTCAATTCCCGGCGGGGCCGAAACATTTCTAAGTGTTTCGTTACACACACACACACACACACACACACACACACATACTGGAATGGATCAGGGAATACCTCACAGGGAGGCAACAACGGGTCATGGTGCGTGATGAGGTATCACAGTGGGCGCCTGTGACGAGCGGTGTACCGCAGGGGTCAGTCCTAGGACCAGTGTTATTCTTGGTATATGTAAATGACATGACAGATGGGATAGACTCAGAAGTGTCTCTGTTCACAGATGATGTGAAATTAATGAGGAGAATCACATCGGAGGAGGACCAAGCAGGACTTCAAACAGACCTGGACAAGCTTGACATCTGGTCTAGCAAATGGCTTCTCGAATTCAATCCCACCAAATGCAAAGTCATGAAGATCGGAGAAGGGCAAAGAAGACCGCTGACAGAGTACAGGCTAGGCGGACAAATGCTACAAACCTCGGAAAAGGAGAAAGACCTTGGGGTGAGTATAACGCCAAGCACGTCTCCGGAGGCACACATCAACCAGATAACTGCGGCAGCATATGGGCGACTGGCAAACCTAAGATTAGCGTTCCGTTACCTTAACAAGGAATCGTTCAAGACACTGTACACCGTGTACGTCAGGCCCATACTAGAATATGCAGCACCAGTCTGGAACCCACACCTGGTCAAGCACATAAAGAAACTAGAGAAAGTGCAAAGGTTTGCGACAAGGTTAGTTCCACAACTCAGGGGTCTGTCTTATGAAGAAAGGTTGAGGGAAATAGGACTAACAACACTGGAGGAAAGAAGGGTCAGAGGAGACATGATAACGACATACAAAATACTGCGGGGAATCGACAAGGTAGACAGTGACAGGATGTTCCAGAGAGGGAACACAGAAACAAGGGGACACAACTGGAAGCTGAAGACTCAGATGAGTCAAAGGGATGTTAGGAAGCATTTCTTCAGCCACAGAGTAGTCAGGAAGTGGAATAGTCTAGAGAAAGATATAGTGGAGGCAGGAACCATACATAGTTTTAAGACAAGGTATGATAAAGCTCATGGAGCAGGGAGAGCAGATACCCAGTAGCGGGCAGCGCAGAGCCGGGGCCAGGAGCTGAGTCTCGACCCCTGCAACCACAATTAGGTGAGTACACACACGCATACATACAACAGGCCTAGTGTCTAATCGACATGTGCCTAGGACAAAATGGTAACAAAATGGTAACTAACACACATACACACTCACACACTAGTGTCTAATCGACATGTGCCTAGGAGAAAATGGTAACTAACACTCATTCTAGCACACACACGAGTGAAGGGTAAACCACTAGGTAACTCGTGTCAGTGTGTACTCCAGTAAATACTCCAGCAAGTACTCCACTACTTTACCGCCTCAATTACTCAGGGTGGGTTGACGTTGATGTGCTCCGCGATGTTTCGCCCAGAGAAGAATTTATTTATTATTGGGGGAGGGAGGGGGTCTGCAGTCTTCAGCAAGGCGGCAAACACACTGGAGGTTCCAGTAATGTTTCCTGAACAGCCACTTAACGCGTCGTAAGCATGTTTTAGCGTTGTACCCCTTACCCTGCATGGGGGGGGTGCGGGGGAGGGAGAGGGTAGGGGCGGTCTGCCACTGCGTTGCCGGGAGGGGGGCTACCTGCTTCATCACAGTTCTTCACAGGTTTTCACAGTTCTTCACAGTTCCCCTGTGGCTTGTATGTACCTGGGGAACTCAATAGACCCCTGGATGCCTTCAAAACCCTTGCTGCCTTCAACATCTCTGACTGCCTTCAACACCCCTGGCTGCCTTCAACATCTCTGGCTGCCTTCAACATCTCTGGCTGCCTTCAACACCCCTGGCTGCCTTCAACACCCCTGGCTGCCTTCAACACCCCTGGCTGCCTTCAACATCTCTGGCTGCCTTCAACACATCTGGCTGCCTTCAACACCCCTGGCTGCCTTCAACACCCCTGGCTGCCTTCAACACCCCTGGCTGCCTTCAACATCTCTGGCTGCCTTCAAGAGCAAGCTGGACAGATTCCTAAAGTCAGTACCCGATCAGCCTGGCTGTGGTTCCTTCGTTGGACTACATGGGGCCAGCAGTAACAGCCTAGTTGATCAGGCCCTGATCCACCGGGAGGCCCCGTCATGGGCTGGGCCGCGAGGGGCGTTGACCCCTGGGACACCCTCCAGGTAGACCTGGTTAATTATAAGTCAAGTCTGCTGTACGACACACAATACCTGGAGGTGACCTGTAGTCGATACCAGAGGTCACAGCCGCCTCGGCTAGGTCCCAGACCAGGTCACCGGAGGCTTGGTCGATAAGGCTGTTGGTGCCAGCAGTTCGACGTATGCACCAGGTTATTTGTAAAATTCTTTACACAACGAAAAGAAATTGAGAGAAACGGAAGAGAGTAAAGGGAACTTCCTTTACTTATGTGAAAGTTCCCGGACCAGGCTGTACCAGGTCTGTCTTGGAGTACGCAGCACCAGTATGGAACCCACGCTTGGTCAAGCAGGTCAGGAAGCTGGAAAAGTAGATAAATGGTTTAGAGAACCGACAAGTTGATAAGTTATACACATGTGCAACACATGTGTAGCACATGTGTATTCTCAGTAAATGTAAACAAGTGTTGCATACATGTCTAATTTATCAACTGGAAAAAAAAACATTCACAACAAAACTAGTTCGGGACGTAAAGGGCATTAGGCATGAGAGATTAAAACGCTAAACCTTATGATATTGAAGGACTGAGTGACCCGAGGTGACATGATAACGACGTACAAAATACTGAAAGTGGGGTGGACAGTTAAGATTGTTCGAGAGGCTGGAAACAGGTACACGAGGGCACAGCTGGAAGTTGGAAATACAGATGAGTCATAGGGATGTTAGGAAGTATTTCTTCAGCTTCATAGTAGTCAGGATGGGAAGCGAAGAGGCAGGGCCAGAAGCTGAGATTCGACCCCTGCAACCACCTCTTCCTTCTACCTAGCCCTCCTGCCCAGCCTTCCCTACACAGCCCTCCTTCCCAGCCTTCCTGCCCTGCCCTGGCTTCCTGTCAGTGCCCTGCTCCTGCAGCAGCCAGGGGAGCAGGGGAGACAAACCCTGAGGGAAACAATCCTAAGTGACCCAACTCTATTTTTTAGAGAAGTTCCTGTAAAGCCAGAGTGAGCCAGGCTCTCCCCTCTCTCTCTCTCTCTCTCTCTATCTCTCTCTATCTCTCTCTCTCTCTGTGTTGTGATGGTTGTAGTGTGTGTGTGATGGTTGTAGTGTGTGTGTGATGGTTGTAGTGTGTGTGTGATGGTTGTAGTGTGTGTGTGTGATGGTTGTAGTGTGTGTGTGAGTTGTAGTGTGTGTGTGATGGTGTGTGTGTGATGGTTGTAGTGTGTGTGTGTGATGGTTGTAGTGTGTGTGTGTGATGGTTGTAGTGTGTGTGTGTGTGATGGTTGTATGTGTGTGTGTGTGATGGTTGTAGTGTGTGTGTGTGATGGTTGTAGTGTTGGTGTGTGTGATGGTTGTGTGTGTGTGTGTGTGATGGTTGTAGGTGTGTGTGTGTGTGTGATGGTTGTGATGTGTGTGTGTGATGGTTGTAGTGTGTGTGTGTGTGTGATGTGTGTGTGTGTGTGTGTGTGTGTGTGATGGTTGTAGTGTGTGTGTGTGATGGTTGTAGTGTGTGTGTGTGATGGTTGT
>WNWK01000423.1:245000-372500 GCA_009830355.1 Cherax destructor | reverse complement strand
TCAATGGTGTTGTGCTACTCGTGATGATGGTGACCCATCAATGGTGTTGTGCTACTCGTGATGATGGTGACCCATCAATGGTGTTGTGCTACTCGTGATGATGGTGACCCATCAATGGTGTTGTGCTACTCGTGGTGATGGTGGCCCATCAATGGTGTTGTGCTACTCGTGATGATGGTGACTCATCAATGGTGTTGTGCTACTCGTGATGATAGTGACCCATCAATGGTGTTGTGCTACTCGTGATGATGGTGACTCATCAATGGTGTTGTGATACTCGTGATGATGGTGACCCATCAATGGTGTTGTGCTACTCGTGATGATGGTGACTCATCAATGGTGTTGTGATACTCGGAAAATCTCCCGAGAGGATTTCAAACATTTCCGAACCTGATATTAATGTTATTTATTCAGCTTGAATCATCTTGTCTTGGAAGGAGCGCATGTCCTCTCTTACGTCGGGACTATTTCTTACGACAGCACTCTGTTTACTCTCTTGTTTATTCTAGCAGGTCTTCTGTAGTGTTCTTCAAGTTCACGCTCTCGCATCTAAGACTCTTTAGTCCACTCCATGACACACTACACAATGATACACAAATAACCCGCACATAGGGGGCGTTGACCCCCGGAATGCCCTCCAGGTAGACTCCAGGTAGGTAGGTAGGAGAGAGAGGAGCTCACGACGACGTTTCGGTCCGACTTGGACCATTTACAAAGTCACACTGACACAAAAGAGTGAGGGAGCTAGTGTATATATGGTATATAGAGGAGCTCGCACCCTTAGAGGGGTGAATCGCAGCTCAATTGTAGCGCCGTAACCTCACAATCGAAGGATTCGGGTTCGATCCTGGGGCGGGTGGAGACGTGGTCTATTTACCTGTCTACCTGGAGGGTATTCCGGGGATCTACACCCCCTCGGCCCGGTCCATGACCAGGCTTCCTGGTGGATCAGGGCCTGATCAACTAGGCTATTTCCTTACACCTGGTGCACCAGTTCGCCAAGAAGCAAATGGGCATTCCGACTTTAGCCGACTGTTGTGGGTAGCAGTCTGGGAGGACTGGTATAATACACTGTGCTCTGTTAGTATCAGGTAAAGACCCACACGATATAGCTAATGTATTAACACTGGAACTGGAGTCCTGCAGCAAATGGTTAGTAGACAACAAACTATCGTTACACCTCGGGAAAGCAGAAGCCATACTCTTTGGCACGAAATATAAACTGAGCAGGTTAAATAATTTTAATATCCGGTGTAATGGGGAATCCATCACTTTAGTTTCCTCAGTAAAATATCTGGGAATCCCCTTTGACCCATTCATGTCAGGAGAATTGATAGGGAACAGTGTAGTAAAGAAAGCGAATGCCAGACTGAAGTTCCTCTACAGACAAGCACAGTGTCTACCTACTGAGGCTCGCAGGACCCTATGTCTAGCCCTTATACAATGTCATATTGTTAAATTAGACACATATGCAACACTTGGGTATCTTTATTGAGGAAACGTTTCGCCACACAGTGGCTTCATCAGTCCAATACAAAGAAGAAAGTAGTAATAAAAGGAGGAGTTTGAGGTAATCAGTCCCTCGGCCTGGAGTCGATGTTCAGTGTTCAGTGTTGCATATGTGTCTAATTTAACAACTTGTCGGTTCTCTGAACCATTCATCTACATAATGTCATATTGACTACGCTTGCTCTTCATGGTACTCTGCCTTGACAAAAAAACTGAAAGATAAACTGCAAATCACACAGAACAAAATGATAAGATTCATCCTGGACCTGGGACCAAGAGAACATGTAGGCCAGGATGAATTACAACAATTAGATATGCTGAATATTGAAGACAGAGTAAAACAACTTAAGTTGAATCAAGTTTATAAAATTGCTCACAAACAGTGTCCAGAATATCTTGCTGCTAATTTTGTCAAGGCTGGGAACCAAAGCAGTCATAGTACTAGGGGGAGAGAGCACAACTTTGTAGTACCCACAGTCAGTGGCCAGGCTTCAAACACCTTTTATTGTACAGCAATAAAGGAATGGAACAGACTGCCTGTACATGTCAAAGCCAGTCATAGCATGAGCCAGTTCAAGAAGAGAACCAAAAAGTACCTAATGAATGTAGCGACAGAAAGGGAGGAGAATGATTTCTATTTTTTTTAGTTACCATACATGTACATGTAAATAACTCTTTTTACCTTATTCCTTTTAATTCTAGTATAATAACTAGTATCTACTACAGTGTATAATATTAAGGTATTAAATGAACCACAATGGAAATAAGTCACTCTGTCTGACTTTTTTGGGTTATTCTGGAGGGTTTTCTACACATATGCTGCTATGTATGATGATCTATGTAACTGTATTTGTGTATACCTGAATGAACTTACTTACTGTAGGTACGGTTAAAGTTTGAATTTAAATGTCTTTTTTTTAAAGAAAAAGGCAGTGGGGTTACTGTGAGGAAGACCCTCATGGGAGGACAGACCAGTAACGGTCGAGACAGTAGCCTAGGAGGTGGTAGTGGTCTTGTCCTAGCCTGTTCCAGCAGGTCCCAGCCCTCCCTCATGCTATGGTCTATGGTTCTCTCACTACTGCTGCTGTTGAGAAGCTGTGTCTCGTGGCTGCTGTGACAGGAACTGAGCAGCTACGACAGCAGACTGGAGAATCTCTTGCTTCCAGGCTCGTCTTGTGGCATTCGGAGCCTAGCGTCCTGCGCTATTTGTTAGTGTGCGGGGATAATTAGGCCTAGTAGTTGTTGGAAAGTGAGCAGTCAGTGGCGGCCGTGGTCGCTGGAGGCGTGGCTTCATCTCCATAGATCTGCCTCACTACCATCCCCACCCAACCTTCTCTCTCTCTCTCTCTCTCTCTCTCTCTCTCTCTCTCTCTCTCTTTCTTACTGCTTCGTGTCATCGCCATTTACAGCTCTCCGACTTTGTAGCTAAGGTTGGAGAGTTGCTGCTGGTGCTGTTCTTAGCAGCGTCCCGGAGAGCTGTTCAAGGATGCCGTGGAGGAGGACAGGTGGCTAGGTTGGCAACCCTATGGCTGTCCTCTGTTTCCTGCCCAGCACCAGTCCACCAACCTCTCCTCTCCCATCACTCAACCCTTATATAAGTTTACACTTCTCCCTCTGGAACTATTTCGCTATACATATACATATATATATCCCTCCCTCTCTTTACACACCATTTAGATGTACACTATGTCTCTCACACTGACGGTATATTCACAAATATCACGAAATATTGAGAATTCAGCGAATCAAAACAATCGCTCGTCCGGAGGCTTGAAGGTCAGGACGTCTGGGCTGGGAGGGACCCGGCCAGTAAAGGGAGCGCTGAGGCGGTCATTAAGGTCAAGTCGCGAAGGTTTCGGACGAGGCGAGGAACGTCCGTCCGCCTCCCTGCATGTTGTGTGGGTGAGCCACGGTGTGTAGGGACCAGCAGCTGGACCCTCACGGTCTCACACAGGAAGAAGAGACCCACCCAGACCACTCCTCACCCAACACCTCACTCCACCTACTTACTCCATGTAACACCCACTGCTATTAAAAATCAACAGTGTACCACTGTAATAGTTACATTAAAGTCAATATCTGCAATGTTTCATTTTATTTATATTATCTTTATTGTTCTTTACTATTCTGAAGAGGATTCCTGAAGAGACTCGAAATATGCAGATTAATTAATCTTCTGAGTTTCTGTCGCCATGGGTTATAACTGAGCATTATATATATATATATATATATATATATATATATATATATATATATATATATATATATATATATATATATATGTATATACTTCTACTTACTTCTACTTACACTTAGGTCACACTACACATTCATGTACAAGCATATATATACACACCCCTCTGGGTTTTCTTCTATGTTCTTACTAGTTCTTGTTCTTATTTCCTCTTATCTCCATGGGGAAGTGGTACAGAATTCTTCCTCCGTAAGCCATGCGTGTCGTAAGAGGCGACTAAAATCCCTGGACCAAGGGACTAGTAACCCCTTCTCCTGAATAAATTACTAAATGTAAAAGGAGAAACTTTCGTTTTTCCTTTTTGGGCCACCCTGCCTCGGTGGGAGACGGCTGACGTGTTGAAAGAAAGAAGTAGGTTGGTAGACAGCAACCACCCAGGGAGGTACTACCGTCCTGCCAAGTGAGTGTAAAACGGAAACCTGTAATTGTTTTACATGATGGTAGGATTGCTGGTGTCTTTTCTGTCTAATAAACATGCAAGATTTCAGGTACGTCTTGTTACTTCTACTTACACTTAGGTCACACTACACATTCATGTACAAGCATAGTATATATATACACACACCCCTCTGTGTTTTCTTCTATTTTCTTACTAATTCTTGTTCTCATTTATTTCCTCTTATCTCCATGGGGAAGTGGAATAGAATTCTTCCTCCGTAAGCCATGCGTGTCGTAAGAGGCGGCTAAAATTCCGGGGAACAAGGGGCTAGTAACCCCTTCTCCTGTGTGCATTACTAAAGTTAAAAAGAGAAAATTTTGTTTTTCTTTTTTGGGCCACCCTGCCTTGTTGGGATATGGCTGGTTTGTTGAAAGAAAAAGAATATATGCAAAACAACCACTATGAAAAAATAGAAGAATTCCAAGAGCTTTCGTGACTACTCACATTATCAAGGAACTATAAAAGGAAACGTGAGAAGAAGGCTTATAAAGAGGCAGAATACACCTCACAGTCACATCACACTAACAAAGACAACACCTCACAGTAGCGTAACATCTCACGACTCTGTGAAGAGGAACATAAGAAAGGACCTGAAACTCTTCCCAAGAATTAAGATTAGTCCAATTTATCATTAAATTCTTCCCAAATTTTATTAATTATAAATGAATCCAATTTATATAAACCAAAAGAAATATTCATATTATTTTCAAAACTGCTTTTAATGAAACATGATTCTATTATATTCCTCTCAACCATGGACTTGCTTGATACAACCTTCTCAGCATTTTGAAAATCAATTGGATGGTTAAAATCTCTCACATGAATAAATAGAGCATTAGAATCTTGTCCAGTTCTAATGTTATATTTATGTTGTTTTAATCTTAGTTCAAGACTTTTACCAGTTTGACCGTAATAAACTTTATCGCATATTTTACAGGGAATCTTATACACACATCCGTCAGCATTTTGGGGGGAATTTTTTATCAAAAGTCTTTTTACTGTATCAAGATTTTTAAATACAACTTTAATATTAAAATTCTTAAGAAAGGAAGGCCTATCAACCAAGTTTTCATGGTAAGGGAGAACCAACATATTTTTGGTTGAATAAGGTTGGTTGTCCCTTTTTGGATTGTAAAAAGTATTTCTAGCTATTTTAAAAGATTTATCAATTATGTTTCTTGGGTATTATAAATCATTAGCTATTTCATAAATTTTAGAGATTTCTTCATCTATGAACTCTGGACTACAAATGCGTAAAGCTCTCAAAAACATAGAAGAGAAAACCGACACTTTAACTCTATCTTGATATGAAGAGTAATAGTGTGATGTGACTGTGAGGTGTATTCTGCCTCTTTATAAACCTTCTTGTCATGTTTCCTTTTATAGTTCCTTGATAATGTGAGTAGTCACGAAAGCGCTTGGAATTCCTCTATTTTTTCATAGTGGTTGTTTTGCATATTTTGATATCACCTGTTTACTGTGATCTTTTTGCATATATATATATATATATATATATATATATATATATATATATATATATATATATATATATATATATATACAAAACAACCACGGGGAGTAGAATGATAGCTCTAGGCCTTTCGTGTTGCAATCAGCACATCATCAGGAGCTTGCAAAATTGCAGAAAAGAGGAGGGTGTCCACGCAAATACGTTCCCAGAGGACCACCTTCCAGTGAAGTGTCTCCCTCATACCGAGGGAAGAGTTTGTGAGAGGGGAAAAAGAAAGGGAGAATTTTTGGGTTGTATGTAGCAAGAGGACACAAGAGTAAAGGGAAGAGGTGAGGGGATGAATGTGAGGGGTCAGGGAGGAGGCGGATGATCAGTGTGAAGCAGGAATATCACCATCACCTGCGTTTCCCCTACACAGTAGGCTTCTTCAGTCAGATACAGAAGCATCTGGCGGCGTAGTAGTGAAGATGGAATCAGTCCATCAACGTAGGAAAAATGGTTTTCTGAGGTGGTCAGTCCCTCAGCCTGGAGAAGAGTTGAGCTCCATGACCTGGAACAAGGTGGTCAGTCCCTCAGCCTGGAGAAGAGTTGACCTCCATGACCTGGAACAATGACATTGTTGCGGAGGGAATGTATGATGGTATAGTGGGGTTGTGGGTAATGTAAGGGGGGAGAGGGCGATTGAAGGTTATCATTTCACTGGAGATGACGGAAGCTTGTAAAAGAAGGGATAGAGGCGGACACAGAATAATGTGCATGATGGGACACTAGTACTTCCTGACGTTATAGAGGCTAAAAAGTACTTCCTGACGTTATAGAGGCTAAAAAGTACTTCCTGACGTTTATAGAGGCTAAAAAGTACTTCCTGACGTTATAGAGGCTAAAAAGTACTTCCTGACGTTATAGAGGCTAAAAAAGTACTTCCTGACGTTATAGAGGCTAAAAAGTACTTCCTGACGTTATAGAGGCTAAAAAGTACTTCCTGACGTTATAGAGGCTAAAAAGTACTTCCTGACGTTATAGAGGCTAAAAAGTACTTCCTGACGTTTATAGAGGCTAAAAGTACTTCCTGACGTTTATAGAGGCTAAAAAGTACTTCCTGACGTTATAGAGGCTAAAAAGTACTTGCTGACGTTATAGAGGCTAAAAAAGTACTTCCTGACGTTATAGAGGCTAAAAAAAGTACTTCCTGACGTTATAGAGGCTAAAAAAAAGTACTTCCTGACGTTATAGAGGCTAAAAAGTACTTCCTGACGTTATAGAGGCTAAAAGTACTTTCTGACGTTATAGAGGCTAAAAAGTACTTCCTGACGTTATAGAGGCTAAAAAGTACTTCCTGACGTTATAGAGGCTAAAAAAAATTCCTGACGTTATAAAGGCTAAAAAAAGTACTTCCTGACGTTATAGAGGCTAAAAAAGTACTTCCTGACGTTCGAGAGGTTGAAAAATTACTTCCTGAAGTACCACCACCAGTGTCGCAGTAATGGTTCAAGTTGCCACCACCAGTACCGCAGTAATGATTCAAGGGGACACCACCAGTGCCACAGTAATGGTTCAAGGTGCCACCATCAGTGCCACAGTAATGGTTCAAGGTGCCACCACCTGTGCCACAGTAATGATTCAAGGTGCCACCACCAGAGCCACAGTAATGGGTCAAGGTGCCACCACCAGAGCCACAGTAATGGGTCAAGGTGCCACCACAAGCGCCACAGTAATGGTTTAAGATGCCACCACTATTGCCACAGTAATGGTTCAAGGTGCCACCACTAGTGCCACGGTAATGGTTCAAGGTGCCACCACCAGAGCCACAGTAATGGGTCAAGGTGCCACCACCAGCGCCACAGTAATAGTTTAAGGTGCCACCACTATTGCCACAGTAATGGTTCAAGGTGCCACCACAAGTGCCACAGTAATGGTTCAAGGTGCCACCACCAGTGTCACAGTAATGGTTCAAGGTGCCACCACCAGTGTTACAGTAATGGTTCAATGTGCCATCACCAGTGCCACAGTAATAGTTCAAGGTGCCACCACCAGTGCTACAGTAATGGTTCAGTGTGCCACCACCTGTGCCACAGTAATGGTTCAAGGTGCCACCACTAGTGCCACAGTAATGGTTCAAGGTGCCACAACGGGCAGCATCCAGGCATTAAAAGCAGTGACAGTTGTGAACCCCGACTTCCGCCCATTGTGGCTAGCCACCCCATTCACCCATCACTGTCACCCACTTGTGAATAGACTCTCTCTCTCTCTCTCTCTCACCCATTACTCATTCATCAGCTCTTCCTCCCTTATTCAGTACTCAACGCGCCGCGATCATTCACTTCCCCCATCGTTCTCTTCTCTTGCTAGAGAACTCTTGGAAGTGAATAAAAGTGGAAGGGAATTAAGGGAAAACTTGATTGAAGAATACAAATAGAAGACAGGAATAAATAAAGATGTAAATAACGTTTTGAAAAAACTCTAACCAAAACAGGACTCACAACAATGGTTTCAAATTTTGATAACAAATCTTTAGATTTAGAAAAGGACACAGGAAAGCACTGGTTTGGCAATAGAGTTGTGGATGAGTGGAACAAACTCCCAAGTACCGTCCTTGAAGATAGAGCTCGATGGAGCTTTAAAACATAGGTTGGACAAGTATGTGCTTACCTATATACGGTTGCAGGGGGGGGGGTCGATTCACAGCTCCTGTGAGTGGGTGTGAGTCGGTCTTGCCTACCATGGGCCAGTAGGCCTGTTGCAGTGCTCTTTTATGTTCTAGGAATTTTTAAATGGAGATTTTGACGTTTAAGAACAGTGTGAGGTGTGTCCTTGAGGGGAGACGCTCTCGTGTAGACGGAAGTATCTTACGTTAAGGAATATTACAAGAGTGGTATGTTGGAGTGTTTGTGAGGATAAGTGCTTGTAAGGATGAGTGCTTGTGAGGATGAGTGCGTGTGAGGATAAGTGCTTGTGAGGATGAGGGCTTGTGAGGATGAGTGTTTGTAAGGATGTGTTTGTGAGGATGAGTGCGTGTGAGGATGAGTGCTTGTGAGGATGAGTGCTTGTGAGGATGAGTGTTTGTGAGGATGAGTGCTTGTGAGGATGAGTGCTTGTGAGGATGAGTGTTTGTGAGGATGAGTGTTTGTGAGGATGAGTGCTTGTGAGGATGAGTGCTTGTGAGGATGAGTGCGTGTGAGGATGAGTGCTTGTGAGGATGAGTGCTTGTAAGGATGAGTGCTTGTGAGGATGAGTGCTTGTGAGGATGAGTGCTTGTGAGGATGAGTGCTTGTGAGGATGAGTGCTTGTGAGGATGAGTGCTTGTAAGGATGAGTGCTTGTGAGGATGAGTGCTTGTGAGGATGAGTGCTTGTGAGGATGAGTGCTTGTAAGGATGAGTGCTTGTGAGGATGAGTGCTTGTGAGGATGAGTGCTTGTGAGGATGAGTGCTTGTGAGGATGAGTGCTTGTGAGGATGAGTGCTTGTGAGGATGAGTGTTTGTGAGGATGAGTGTTTGTAAGGATGTTTGAGTGAGTGTAAAGAGCCTGACACGAGTGGCTGGACATTTCCTAACACGTAGCAGTAGGTAGGTGATGGAGTGCTCCTGCAACACCTGCCTGATGTAGCAACACCTGAGTGACGTAGCCACATCTGCCTGACGTAGCAACACCTGCCGTAGCAACACCTGCCTGGCGAAGAAGTGCTTGCCTAGAAACACAGTCGCGTTACTGTGTTTTTTTGTGTGTGTTGGTCGTGATGGGCAAGGAGAGAGAGTGTGTGTGATGGGACTGTGTGTAGTGGCACTGTGTGGGTAGTGGCACTGTGTGGGTAGTGGCACTGTGTGTGTGTGTGCTCGGTAGCACTACACTCCCTGTGGGATGAGGGCCACTGGGGGAGAGGGTCAGGGTGGGATGCTGGTGGTAGGAGGGGGAGGGAGGGGTGAGGGAGAGGTGAGGGAGGGGTGAGGGAGAGGTGAGGGAGGGGTGAGGGAGAGGTGAGGGAGGGGTGAGGGAGAGGTGAGGGAGGAGTGACCAAGGGAGACCTGCTTGCTGTCATGTATCGCTTGAACCGTGTGTGTGTACTCACCTAATTGTGGTTGCAGGGTCGATTCACAGCTCCTGGCCCCTGGTGTGTGTGTGTGTGTGTGTGTGTGTGTGCTCAGGCGCGTGCTATTATACCTGAGTTCTAACTTAATTGTAGTTACAGAGGTCGAGTCACAGCTCCTGGCTCCGCCTCTTAGCCCAGTCGTACCGAGTCCTTAAACTGCGTAGAGACTCAGTTTTCACCACATTCTTCTCTACAATTCTTCCTAAGCACAACTAGAAAAAAAAAGTAATTCCTAACATCTATGTGAGTTTAACTTGTCCCTGGTTCTAGCGAACAGCCTGTTATTCTCTAATCGAGGCTTCCAAGTATCTCCCACGTCGTGATCCTGTCTCCCCTGGTTCTCTTTCCCGTTAAGTACAGGATCTGTCTTGGCAATTCTCTGTCTTAGTCAGATGGGCATATGTCTTAATGAATATCTATGAGTGAGTACATCTGGGTGAGTACATTCAGTTGGGTGAGCACACCCAGACAAGTACACCCAGGTGAGTACATGCACTAGCACAGTATATAATATAGGTCAGTCACCTGCAGATATACAACAATTGTCTTGACTTACTGTTGTGCAATGGGTTAAAAATACCGCTTGCCCTGGGCACTCTCCCTTGCCCTGGGCACTCTCCCTTGCCCTGGGCACTCTACCTTGCCCTGGGCACTCTCCCTTGCCCTGGGCACTCCCTTGCCCTGGGCACTCTCCCTTGCCCTGGGCACTCTCCCTTGCCCTGGGCACTCTCCCTTGCCCTGGGCACTCTCCCTTGCCCTAGGCACTCTCCCTTGTCCTGGGCACTCTCCCTTGCCCTGGGCACTCTCCCGAGCCCTGGTCACTCTCCTGAGCCCTGGGCACTCTCCCGAACCCTGGGCACTCTCCCGAACCCTGGGCACTCTCCCTTGCCCTGGGCACTCTCCCGAGCCCTGGGCACTCTCCCGAGCCCTGGGCACTCTCCTTCCCTGGGCACTCCCTTGCCCTGGGCACTCTCCCTTGCCCTGGGCACTCTCCCTTGCCCTGGGCACTCTCTTGCCCTGGGCACTCTCCCGAGCCCTGGGCACTCTCCCGAGCCCTGGGCACTCTCCCGAGCCCTGGGCACTCTCCCTTCCCTGGGCACTCCCTTGCCCTGGGCACTCTCCCTTTCCCTGGGCACTCTCCCTTGCCCTGGGCACTCTCTTGCCCTGGGCACTCTCCCTTGCCCTGGGCACTCTCCCTTGCCCTGGGCACTCTCCCTTGCCCTGGGCACTCCCGAGCCCTGGGCACGCTCCCTTCCCTGGCACTCCCTTGCCCTGGGCATTCTCCCTTGCCCTGGGCATTCTCCCTTGCCCTGGGCACTCTCTTGCCTTGGGCACTCTCCCTTGCTCTGGGCACTCTCCCGAGCCCTGGGCACTCTCCCTTGCCCTGGGCACTCTCCCTTCCCTGGGCACTATCCCTTCCCTGGGCACTCCCTTGCCCTGGGCACTCTCCCTTGCCCTGGGCACTCTCCCTTGCCCTGGGCACTCTCTTGCCCTGGGCACTCTCCCTTGCCCTGGGCACTCTCTTGCCCTGGGCACTCTCCCTTGCCCTGGGCACTCTCCCTTGCCCTGGGCACTCTCCCGAGCCCTGGGCACTCTCCCTTCCCTGGGCACTCCCTTGCCCTGGGCATTCTCCCTTGCCCTGGGCATTCTCCCTTGCCCTGGGCACTCTCTTGCCCTGGGCACTCTCCCTGCCCTGGGCACTCTCCCTTGCCCTGGGCTTTCTCCTGAGCCCTGGGCACTCTCCCGAGCCCTGGGCACTCTCCCGAGCCCTGGGCACTCTCCCTTCCCTGGGCACTCTCCCTTCCCTGGGCACTCCCTTGCCCTGGGCACTCTCCCTTGCCCTGGGCACTCTCCCTTGCCCTGGGCACTCTCCCTTGCCCTGGGCACTCTCCCTTGCCCTGGGCACTGTCCCGAGCCCTGGGCACTCTCCCGAACCCTGGGCACTCTCCCGAGCCCTGGGCACTCTCCCGAGCCCTGGGCACTCTCCCGAGCCCTGGGCACTCTCCCGAGCCCTGGGCACTCTCTCGAGCCCTGGGCACTCTCCCGAGCCCTGGGCACTCTCCCGAGCCCTGGGCACTCTCCCGAGCCCTGGGCACTCTTCCGAGCCCTGGGCACTCTTTCGAGCCCTGGGCACTCTCTCGAGCCCTGGGCACTTTCCCGAGCCCTGGGCACTCTCCCGAGCCCTGGGCACTCTCCCGGGCCTCGTCACTCTCCCGAGCCTCGTCACTCTCCCGAGCCTCGTCACTCTCTAGGACGTGCAGAGAGCCACAGAAAGTGCCATTACTGCCAAAGACTGCCATCAGTTCCCCAGAGAGTGCCACTAGTGCCCCAGAGAGTACCATTAGTGCCAAAGACTGCCACTAGTGCCCCAGAGAGTGTCACTACTGCCAAAGACTGCCACTAGTGTTTCAGAGAGTGCCACTACTGCCACACAATGCTCAGTGGCAGGGTGCTGGACTGGTCTTCTTAGGGATGGCAGAGAGTGCCCCTCATATCAGAAACTTCCAAAATATGAGTCTCCTTTATGAAAAGTATTGTAGTTGCATGCATGGGGAAGGAGCTAAACCCGAAAGGATCACGCAGCCATAGGGGACATACGTAAGTCAGGTTTCCCAAATCCTATAGTGCACCAGGTGATAGGATGTCTTATATCCTATCACCTGGTGTTTCTCACTTGTCTTGCTGGGTCACCCCCCCCCCTCCCTCCACGTGACCTTGCACTTGGTGGTAGCGGTTGAACTCGAACAAGCACTTGCCGGTGTCTGTTCCTCTCGCCAGCTTTCCATCGTTTGTAAAAAAAATAAACTTTCCCCTCTGTTATTCCTTTCTCTTCCGCTTTCTTATCTCTATTTCTCTCCTTCCCTCACTCTTCTCTTGCTCCCTAACTTTCCCTTCCTTGCTCTCTTCTTCCTTATCCCCCCCCCATTTCCCTTCACCCTCCAAGGGTATATACACAAGGATGTGTATTTGTGAATATACACAGAGATTTCATTTAAAACCCTATTTTTTTAGTATAAATTGTTCTTGACAGGTGGTGTACAGGTGACCTGAGGCCTTAATGACCCTCGTGTAGTCGACAGCCTTGAAAATAAGTACGTCAACCCCCCTCTTTCTCTCTCTCTCTCTCTCTCTCTCTCTCTCTCATGTTTGCGAGGAGGTGAACCAGCACCAGCGAACACAGAGGACACAGGATTGTCAGGAGCCAGAAGAAGAATGTATGGGAGCTGGTGTTACCATGCTGGTTGTGACAGGTGACGGTCACAACAGTGATGCTGTCACAAGAATGTTACTGTCTCAACAATAATGCTGTCACGACAGTGTAACTGTCACAACAATAATGCTGTCACAACAGTGTTACTGTCACAACAGTGTTACTGTCACAACAGTGTTACTGCCACAACAGTGTTACTGTCACAACAGTTATGCTGTCACAACAGTGATGCTGTCACAAGTGTTACTGTCACAACAGTGTTACTGTCACAACAGTGTTACTGTCACAACAGTGTTACTGTCACAAGTGTTACTGTCACAAGTGTTACTGTCACAAGTGTTACTGTCACAACAGTGTTACTGCCACAACAGTTTTGCTGTCACAACAGTGTTACTGCCACAACAGTGTTACTGTCACAGCAGTATTACTGCCATAACAGTGTTACTGTCACAGCAGTATTACTGTCACAGGCAAGGAGAATGATAAGCTAGATAACTAGAACTTTCAAAACAAAATAGGCCAAGTCAGTGATGATACTCTTTAAGTTGCTTTTTATTTCTACACTTCAATATTGTTGTACTCCAATAGCCACTTTTCAAGTCAGGTAAAACTACAGCTCTGCAGGCAGCACAGGAAGCCTTTGCTCCCTGCATTAATTCAATCAAGCACTGAATTACCGGGAATGCTTGAAGTTCCTCGAAATGTAATTCTTAAAATACTGACAAGAAACAAACATTGGTTTGTTCCAAATCTTCACATTGAAATTACTCCTAGGTGGAAAGAAAGTGTGCAAGGAGTAATCTTAGGGGGGGGGGGGAATTCAGCAAGTGTAAGGGGACCTAGACTTTTCAACGCCTTGCCTTCGTGCGTAAGAGGAGTTACCAACAGACACCTGACTGCCTACAAGACTGAACCTGCTTAAGTTCCTCGAGGCAGTTCCTGATCAGCCAGGCTGTGGTGCATGCACCAGACTATACACACCGCTACCACCAACAAGCAGATTGGCCAGTCTCTTCCCCTCCCCCTCCCTCTTATTCCCTTATCCCCCTCTCCTCTTCCCCTCCCTCTTGCTCCTTCTCCTAACGTTACAGACCAGTGGAGCGCACCCACACCTGGTCTCCAGGGGCGCCGCCGCCCCCGCCTTCCCCTCCTGGACCACCCAGTCCTGGAAGACGCTGTCATTAACAGGTGTACACCTGCAGGGGTAAACTGACACACCAAGGACGCACTTGTGTTCCTCTGAATGTTCACTCGTACAGCTGCGAAGAGCATGTGTAACAGCAACAGTAACTACAGCAGTAACAGCAGGTGGAACCAACAGTAGTAAACAGCAGCAGTGACTGCAGCAGTATTAGTAACAGCAGCAGCAGCAACACCAGCAGTTAGACCAACAGCAGGAGCGCCATAACTAACCCTAACCTCATCCAGCCTAACCCAACCTAACAAACTACCCACGACTTACCTATCCTCATCTCTCACGACCTATGCAAACTATCCTAACTTACCCCTAACCTAACCTAACCTAACCCCAACTCAGCGTACATCGTTACTGCTGAGCCAGCACTGCTGCGTGTACTCACAGCTGAGGTTGCTGTACATTCTGCTGATTAATGACTGGTGGACTAACGACCAATAAGAAAAAAAAAAAGCATTTTTTCAGTGCAACGGTTCTCAAATTGGGGTCCCCGGACCCCCTGTTTCACGGTGCCCTGACTGTCTACGAAAAAAAAAACAATATCTGGGGATTTGAAAATATGTAAATAACGGGGCGTTTAAATGAGCAAGGCAAAGGTTCGAAACTTAGGTTCAGTCCAAGACAGAACACAGAATTAAGAACGTTCAAGATTCTGCGGGACGAGGAGGTGGTGTAGCAGTACCAGTGATGGCACTGTAACAACACGGGGCCAGTGATGGCACTGTAACAACACAGTGCCAGTGATGGCACTGTAACTGGTGTAGTAGTGTCAGTGATGGCACTGTAACCGTGTTATAGTAGTGCCAGTGATGTCACTAACTGAATTAGTAGTGTCAGTGATGTCACTGTAATTGAATTAGTAGTGCCAGTGATGACACTGTAACTGGTGTAGTAGTGTCAGTGATGGCAATGTAACTGTGTTGTAGCAGTACTAGTGATGGCACTGTAATTGTATTGTAGCAGTGCCACTGATGGCACTGTCACTGCGGCAGTGACCGCTGGGTGTCCGACTCTTAATCTTGTTGACTGGCTGGCTGGCTGGCTGGCTGGTTGGCTGGCTGATTAACTGGTTCCCTGTCTTGTTGACTGGCTGGCTGGTTGGCTGGCTGAATAGCTGGCTGGCTGGCTAGCTGGCTGGCTGGCTAGCTGGCTGGCTGGCTGGCTGGCTGGCTGGCTGGCTGGCTGACTGCCTTGCTGGCTGGCTGACTGGCTGGCTGGCTGCGTCTCCTTCACGGAACACCGGCCAGGGAACGGGAACGAGGTGTTACAGAGTGTAACCCTTGTGACAGCTACACCAACCACCTCTCTACAGGAGCACCCCGTCCTGTTACCTGCTGCAGGAGCACCCCTCCTGTTGCCTGCTGCAGGAGCACCCCTCCTGTTGCCTGCTGCGGAGGCACCCCTCCTGTTGTCTGCTGCAGGAGCACCCCCCCTGTTGCCTGCTGCAGGAGCACCCCTCCTGTTGCCTGCTGCAGGAGCACCCCTACTGTTGCCTGCTGCAGGAGCACCCCCCCTGTTGCCTGCTGCAGGAGCACCCCTCCTGTTGCCTGCTGCAGGAGCACCCCTACTGTTGCCTGCTGCAGGAGCACCCCTCCTGCCTGCTACAGGAGCACCCCCTCCTGCTGCCTGCTGCAGGAGCACCTCTCCTGCTGCCTGCTGCAGGAGCACCCCCCCTGTTGCCTGCTGCAGGAGCACCCCTCCTGTTGCCTGCTGCAGGAGCACCTCTCCTGCTGCCTTCTTGCTCTTAAACAGCGACCATCTTAAGACGCGAAGAAGATTGAACTATATCCTTCAGTTATTTGCATCAGCCTCCTTCCCTATGACCAACGTTAAAACATATGATACGCACGACGTAGGAGATATGCCTGCCCACTCCCCATCCATATGGTTGTCATTCTTCCAGGGATGTACTGTGCCATCCCAGTGCCATCAGTAGGCGAGTGGAAAGCCATGGCGGGGTTTCTTTCAGTGCCAATAACTTGGTTGCATCTATCGCGTCATTGCCTCGAACTCTCTCCTTTTAGGCTATGTTAGCCATTAAGGTTAACTGCCACCCTGTCAATGCACTGGTCTGAAGTGTGAAGAGAGGCAGCAAGGCTGAGAGCCACTGCAATACAGAGGGTCTGTAGGTCGACACGAGTGAGGAAGTAATCTGTTGTAAAAATAAAGATTATTTATTATTATTATTATTATTATAATAATAATCTTTCTTTTTACAACAGAGCGATGTGCACTCACGGCTGTGAGATGGGTAAGCTCTTGATCGGGCAATGTAGCATCGAGCACATTTTGAAATGATTTTTTCGACAATGAGTGTTGTCCCTGCTAGACCTGAAGCCAGCGTTTCAGGTGGTTCTGGTGCTGACACTATCAAAGCCTCGGGTAGAAGAGTGCCGCTAGTGAAGAAGCTAGGGCCGCCGTGGACTCTAACAACATTGCTTAGGTAGTTTGGTGGAATGTGCTTTAATTGGCTCCTTGGATGTTTTGGAGGAGGGTGAGAAGACTAAGGAAAAAAGGGCAGTTTGATAATGTTCCAGTTCTTGCTCATCCAGAGAATAGTTTAGCACTGTTTTTTCTAACATGGACTTTCGAGGGGACTGCTTGGGACTGCAAACGGATGGGCAGCACTGTTTTTTGGGACGATGACACTGTATTAGCTGTAACGCAGCTCAGAGGCCATAGGCCTATAGGAGGGGACGAGTCGAGATTCTAGGCCTACTGGAGGGAAAGCAGGTCATCATACATTGGATTACTCCTTCATGATAAAGTTGAGAGGTTAACCAAGAAAAGTATCTTGATGTATGTGTCTAGCATTAGCAATAATATTAAGAGAGAAGTAAATAATGAAAGTGAATGTTATATTAATGCAGTTAGAGGTCTGAGTAGATCTATAACCCACTATGATAACATGAACATAGATAAGTATGTTTATGGAGCAACTTGCAATGTGAACAGACTGGCTGATGTTGTAGTGGCCAGGCTTAGGCTTGGCTACAAGTACTGACTGATGTTGTAGTGGCCAGGCTTAGGCTTGGCTACAAGTACTTCTGGCAGTTTGGGAGACACACAGATGATGATCAAATTAAATGCAAATTATGTGGTCAGGCATATGGTCACTGTCTTGAACACTATGTGCTTAATTGTGCACTTATTGAAGAATACAGAGATAGACAGTATAATAACCTATGTGACATGTCAAGATGTATTATTAATGAAAATAAGATACCGGATATATTAAGCAAATTTCCTAAATTTGCTTGTAACAGATAAGTGAACTGTAGATATAAATCCAAATGTACTCCTGTTAACCCTTTTGGGGCCTAGTTCCTAGGCCTATTGTGTATCCATATTCTCTTGCACTACCATCCACAGGAAGGATATGAGGTACACAACAAACTAGCCACTACCATCCACAGGATGGTTATGAGGTACACAATAAACTAGCCACTACCATCCACAGGATGGATATGAGGTGCACAATAAACTAGCCACTACCACCCACAGGATGGATATGAGGTACACAATAAACTAGCCACTACCATCCACGGGATGGATATGAGGTACACAATAAACTAGCCACTACCATCCACAGGATGGATATGAGGCGCACAATAAACTACCCACTACCATCCACAGGATGGATATGAGGTCCACAATAAACTACCCACTACCATCCACAGGATGGATATGAGGCGCACAATAAACTAGCCACTACCATCCACAGGATGGATATGAGGCGCACAATAAACTAGCCAATACCATCCACGGGATGGATATGAGGTACACAATAAACTAGCCACTACCATCCACAGGATGGATATGAGGTCCACAATAAACTAGCCACTACCATCCACAGGATGGATATGAGGCGCACAATAAACTAGCCACTACCATCCACGGGATGGATATGAGGTACACAATAAACTAGCCACTACCATCCACAGGATGGATATGAGGTCCACAATAAACTAGCCACTACCATCCACAGGATGGATATGAGGCGCACAATAAACTAGCCACTACCATCCACGGGATGGATATGAGGTCCACAATAAACTAGCCACTACCATCCACAGGATGGATATGAGGTACACAATAAACTAGCCACTTCGGTGTCAAAATCTAATCTATCTCTATGAGGACAGAACGAGAACGGCAGCACTGGTGTGAATATAGTCTACCAGAGAACCCGTGGTAACACACGAGGTGTAATTGGCGTTAAGGGTCAAGAGTGCACGCGTGGCACTGCACTGTCTTTGGGGAAGACAATGCAGTGCCACGCGTCTTAACACAGCAGTGAAAGGCTGAATCTTGAGTCTTTAAACAAGTCCAATGAAGTTCTTTTGAAGTCCTCTGGAAAACCGGTTAATTACGACGTGCTAATTAACCGAAGATAACTACAAAAATAGGTCATTATAAACAGGTACCTTTCAACAGGTAATCTTAGACGCGTTTCATTATGAATTTTGCAGTGAAGGTGACGGTGACAGTGAGGGGGAAGGGGAGGGTGACAGTGAGGGGGAAGGTGAGTGTGACAGTGAGGTGGAAGGTGAGTGTGACAGTGAGGTGGAAGGTGAGGGTGACAGTGAGGTGGAAGGTGAGGGTGACAGTGAGGTGGAAGGTGAGGGTGACAGTGAGGGGGAAGGTGAGGGTGACAGTGAGGGGGAAGGTGAGTGTGACAGTGAGGGGAAGGTGAGGGTGACAGTGAGGTGGAAGGTGAGGGTGACAGTGAGGTGGAAGGTGAGGGTGACAGTGAGGTGGAAGGTGAGTGTGACAGTGAGGTGGAAGGTGAGGGTGACAGTGAGGTGGAAGGTGAGGGTGACAGTGAGGTGGAAGGTGAGGGTGACAGTGAGGGGGAAGGTGAGGGTGACAGTGAGGTGGAAGGTGAGGGTGACAGTGAGGTGGAAGGTAAGGGTGACAGTGAGGGGGAAGGTGAGGGTGACAGTGAGGTGGAAGGTGAGGGTGACAGTGAGGTGGAAGGTGAGGGTGACAGTGAGGTGGAAGGTGAGTGTGACAGTGAGCCAGGCGGCAAAGTATGAACTTTGTGTGTGTCTGAGAACCTGGTGATTTATACCCCCACTACCCCCACCACGAGTTGCTCCCCCATGCCCAACCCTCACAGCTTTCCACCTTGCAGTGAGCACTGGTGCTCCACCTTGCAGTGAGCACTGGTGTTCCACCTTGCAGTGAGCACTGGTGTTCCACCTTGCAGTGAGCACTGGTGTTCCACCTTGCAGTGAGCACTGGTGCTCCACCTTGCAGTAAGCACTGGTGCTCCACCTTGCAGTGAGCACTGGTGCTCCACCTTGCAGTGAGCACTGGTGCTCCACCTTGCAGTGAGCACTGGTGTTCCACCTTGCAGTGAGCACTGGTGTTCCACCTTGCAGTGAGCACTGGTGTTCCACCTTGCAGTGAGCACTGGTGCTCCACCTTGCAGTGAGCACTGGTGCTCCACCTTGCAGTGAGCACTGGTGTTCCACCTTGCAGTAAGCACTGGTGTTCCACCTTGCAGTAAGCACTGGTGTTCCACCTTGCAGTAAGCACTGGTGTTCCACCTTGCAGTAAGCACTGGTGTTCCACCTTGCAGTAAGCACTGGTGTTCCACCTTGCAGTAAGCACTGGTGTTCCACCTTGCAGTAAGCACTGGTGTTCCACCTTGCAGTAAGCACTGGTGTTCCACCTTGCAGTAAGCACTGGTGTTCCACCTTGCAGTAAGCACTGGTGTTCCACCTTGCAGTGAGCACTGGTGTTCCACCTTGCAGTAAGCACTGGTGCTCCACCTTGCAGTGAGCACTGGTGTTCCACCTTGCAGTAAGCACTGGTGTTCCACCTTGCAGTGAGCACTGGTGTTCCACCTTGCAGTAAGCACTGGTGTTCCACCTTGCAGTGAGCACTGGTGTTCCACCTTGCAGTGAGCACTGGTGTTCCACCTTGCAGTGAGCACTGGTGTTCCACCTTGCAGTGAGCACTGGTGCTCCACCTTGCAGTGAGCACTGGTGCTCCACCTTGCAGTGAGCACTGGTGCTCCACCTTGCAGTAAGCACTGGTGTTCCACCTTGCAGTAAGCACTGGTGTTCCACCTTGCAGTAAGCACTGGTGTTCCACCTTGCAGTAAGCACTGGTGTTCCACCTTGCAGTAAGCACTGGTGTTCCACCTTGCAGTAAGCACTGGTGTTCCACCTTGCAGTAAGCACTGGTGTTCCACCTTGCAGTGAGCACTGGTGTTCCACCTTGCAGTAAGCACTGGTGTTCCACCTTGCAGTGAGCACTGGTGTTCCACCTTGCAGTGAGCACTGGTGTTCCACCTTGCAGTGAGCACTGGTGTTCCACCTTGCAGTGAGCACTGGTGTTCCACCTTGCAGTAAGCACTGGTGTTCCACCTTGCAGTGAGCACTGGTGTTCCACCTTGCAGTGAGCACTGGTGCTCCACCTTGCAGTGAGCACTGGTGCTCCACCTTGCAGTGAGCACTGGTGTTCCACCTTGCAGTAAGCACTGGTGTTCCACCTTGCAGTGAGCACTGGTGTTCCACCTTGCAGTAAGCACTGGTGTTCCACCTTGCAGTGAGCACTGGTGTTCCACCTTGCAGTAAGCACTGGTGTTCCACCTTGCAGTGAGCACTGGTGTTCCACCTTGCAGTAAGCACTGGTGTTCCACCACAGCCATAGCCTCTAATACAGATATAGTAGGGGAGTCCTCTTCCAGGGAAAATGTTGGCCCCATGTCATCAAAGGAGAAAAGCGCAGATAACGAGGAAAACCAAGGAGTGGAAAGAGAGGAAAAAAACGCAGATAATTCTGCAGATCTTTGGGAAAATACAAAGTCAGTAAATATAGGCAGCCAAAACATATGCAGATTCTATGCTAAAGGTATGTGCCTTTATGGCAGAGATTGTTGGAATAAACACACCAGAAAATGTGCCAACATGTTAAGGAAAGGAAAGTGTCGGTTTAACAAAGAGTGCAGATACTTCCATCCAGTGATGTGTCAAGCTTCAACACAGTCCAGAGAATGTTATGACATGAGCTGCCCAGACCACCATATAAAGGGAACAGTACGATACAGAGAAAGCAGGGAAAGGAAAATGAAAAAGAACAGCAATCTTTTTTAGATATAAGGAGAAACAACCAGATAAAAGAAAGAGACAAAAGGTGGAAATGGTACAGAGGGGACAGATGGCAGAACAGTGGGACAAGACAACACAGGCACCAGCTCATCAGGGCTGTATAAACAATCAAAGTCAGTACTGGAGAAACCAGGGTATGGGCACCAGGGGCCATACCAGGTAGGACATCACCAGTGGTACTAACCAAACACAAAGAAAGACCAAACATCCCAAATGGTAACTCCTGCTTCATATTTGCAAATATTCAGGGTCTGAAATCAAATAAAATGACAAAGTTAGTTATGTTAGTGGACTCTATCAGAAGCAAATGCCATGTTTGGAGCATTTACAGAAACACATACAAGGGATGTTTTGGACGGAGAGATTAAGATAGAAAACTATAACATGTATAGATGTGATAGAATTAATAGGTCACAGGGAGGAGTAGGACTCTATATAAAAGATACTCTCTGTTGCACAGAAGTTTTGAACGCTACGAATGATATAGTAGAAATCTCGGCATTAAAGTGGAAAATAAGAATCTAGTAATTATCCTAGTATACAAACCACCATCAGCAACTGCGGAGGAATTCACAGAGCAGTTAAAGAAGATAGATAGCTATCTGGATAGGCTAGAGAATCCACCCCAAACATTTTAATCCTTGGAGATTTTAATCTCCCTCATTTAAAATGGAAGATGAGGCACCATAATGTTATACCAGAAATAACTCCTGGAAGCACCCTGGCTCAACAGGCACATACCAGGGAACTAATGAGGCTTTGTGAAAAGTACTCACTAAACCAACAGATAATTGATCCCACTAGAAATGAAAATACCCTGGATTTGATATTCACAAACAACGAGGAATTAATCAGAGACATAACAGTTACAAAAACAATATACTCTGATCATAACATCATAGAAGTTCAAACTAGTATTAACTCAGGGTTAGGGAACTGCGACACTAATGTTAGAGACGGAATGTTCAGTAAGTTTAATTTTAATAACCATAGAATTGACTGGGAAAAAATAAACCAAGAGCTATCAGACATATCATGGGAATCAGACATGAGCACCCTAAATCCCCACCAGTGCCTAGAGAAGCTGAATACAGAAGCATACAAGGTATGTATGAAACACGTACCATTGAGGAAACCCCGAAGAAGATCAGATATAGAGAGAGAGCGTAGGAGATGGTACAGGAGAAGAAAACGGGTTACTGAATTGCTGAAAAACACAGTTATGTTGGAACAGAAGAGAGATAGCCTTAACCGAGAGATCACGGAATTAGAGCAAAACTTAAGATGTCATACCTGACAGAAGAAGTACAAAGGGAACAAAGAGCCATACAGGATATTGCAAGAAACCCAAAATATTTCTACTCCTATGCAAAATCCAAGCTAAGAACTACCTGTAGAATTGGACCATTATTGAGAGGAGATTCGTATACGGACGATGAACAGGAAATGAGTGAAATTCTAAAAGAACAGTATGAGTCAGTGTTCAGCAACCCACTAAATGACAGCAAGGTAGAAAATGCAGAAATATTTTTCACTCCAGCAGAAGGCTGCGCAGACCACCTAACCGACATTAGTACAAATCCCATAGATTTCGAAAAAGAAATGGCCAACATGCCCACTCACTCAGCACCTGGACCAGATTCATGGAATGCTTTATTTATAAAGCAGTGCAAAGTACCATTAGCAAGAGCCCTTAGTATTCTGTGGAGAAAGAGCTTAGATCTAGGTGAAATTCCAGAGGCCTTAAAGAGTGCAGACATAGCTCCTTTGCATAAGGGAGGTAGTAGAGCACTAGCTAAAAATTACAGACCAGTAGCCCTCACTTCTCACATCATAAAAATCTTTGAAAGAGTGATGAGACGGCAGATTACAAAGTTCATGGACCAGCACAACCAACATAACCCGAACCAGCATGGCTTTAGAGCGGGTCGATCATGCCTGTCACAGCTGCTGAACCATTATGACAGAATTACAGAGGCATTGGAGGACGACCAAAACGCAGATGTGATTTACACAGATTTTGCAAAGGCGTTTGACAAATGCGATCATGGAGTGATAGCGCACAAAATGAGGGCCATAGGCATTACGGGAAGGTAGGCAGATGGATTTTGAGTTCCTAACACAAAGAACACAAAAAGTAGTAGTGAACAGGGCAAGATCCAGCATCAGCGAGGTCAAAAGCTCAGTGCCCCAAGGCACTGTCCTGGCACCTCTGCTGTTTCTAATCCTCATAGCAGACATAGATAAAAACACCCAGCACACTTTTGTATCATCATTTGCAGATGACACTAAAATAAGCATGAAAGTCACTACGGTAGAGGACACTGAAAAATTACAGGAGGACATAAGCAGGGTCTTCCAATGGGCAGTGGAGAACAACATGACGTTCAATGGTGATAAGTTTCAGCTGCTTAGGTATGGAAAAAATGAAGAACTCAAAAGGAACACTATATACAAAACGCAAGAGGGGCACCACATAGAACGAAAGGAACACGTAAAGGACTTGGGAATAATTATGTCTGCTGATCTGTCGTTTAAAGACCATAACAAGACAAAGATCACAACAGCCAGGAAGATGACGGGGTGGGTATTGAGAACTTTCAAAACAAGGGAAATAATGCCGATGGTGACACTATTCAAATCGCTAGTGCTCCCTCACTTAGAATACTGCTCAGTGCTGACGGCCCCGTTCAGGGCAGGAGAAATAGCAGAGCTGGAACAAATCCAGAGATCGTTTACGGCTCACATTGAGCCATTGAAACATCTAAATTATTGGGAACGCCTTCAAGTCTTGAACATGTACTCATTGGAGCGGAGGAGAGAGAGATACATGATAATATATACATGGAAAGTACTTGAGGGCCTGGTCCCAAATCTGCACACTGCCATAACAACATACTGGAGTGAGAGATATGGGAGAAAGTGTAAAATAAATCCAGTGAGGAGCAGGGGTGCGGTGGGGACAATACGGGAGCACTGTATTAACATCCGGGGTCCCAGACTATTCAACATCTTACCAGAAGATATCCGAAACACGGCTGGAACCAGTGTAGAAGCCTTCAAGAGGAAACTGGACAAATATCTTCACCAGGTGCCAGATCAACCAGGCTGTGATGGATATGTGGGGCAGCGGGCCTCCAGCAGCAACAGCCTGGTTGACCAGGCAAGCACCAGACGAGCCTGGCCCATGGCCGGGCTCAGAGAGTAGATACTCTCGAAACTCTTCAAAGGTATATCAAAGGTTGCAGTGAGCACTGGTGCTCCACCTTGCAGTGAGCACTGGTGCTCCACCTTGCAGTGAGAACTGGTGCTCCACCTTGCAGTGAGCACTGGTGCTCCACCTTGCAGTGAGCACTGGTGCTCCACCTTGCAGTGAGCACTGGTGCTCCACCTTGCAGTGAGCACTGGTGTTCCACCTTGCAGTGAGCACTGGTGTTCCACCTTGCAGTGAGCACTGGTGTTCCACCTTGCAGTGAGCACTGGTGTTCCACCTTGCAGTGAGCTCTGGTGTTCCACCTTGCAGTGAGCACTGGTGTTCCACCTTGCAGTGAGCACTGGTGTTCCACCTTGCAGTGAGCACTGGTGTTCCACCTTGCAGTGAGCACTGGTGTTCCACCTTGTAACAAAACAGGGTCGTCGCAGCAGTGTTCTGCTGCGACGACCCTGTCGAGAAGATTAGGGGGTAGTGTCCGGGTTTTCAGAACACCTGGAGTTTCAGAACCCAGGGCTTTCAGAACCCCCGAACTCTCAGAACACCGGGGCTCTCAGAACCCAGGGCTTTCAGAACACCGGAGCTTTCAGAACCCCCTGGTTCTCAGAACTCCCGAGTTCTCAGATTTCCCGGGCTCTCAGGATCCCGGGCTCTTCGGGAAGCAATCATGTTAAAAGCTGCGAGAGTCTCTTTCAGAGATCTGGTGGGTCTAAACACGACAGTAACTTCTGGTCAAACTTTGGTGGTGTTTAGACGTGCCCAGGCTATTGTCACCATCTTCACGGTGCTCTCTTGTCCACCATCATCATTATTATCATCTCCTGGACACTATCACGATTCAGCATCACGAATCTCCCAAAGAGGCTTAATGTTGTCGTGTCTTGAATCGAACATACGCTGGAGGCGGCGCTGGACGACAGCATTGCCTTCCTGTATTTCCTGGCTGTGTAAACATAGTGACAAGTTGTCGAGGTAGATGGCAAAAATCTGCCGTCCCAGGCCTGGTTATGGCAAGGGCCTCGGGGGCGTTGACCTCCCCGGAACACCCTCCGGGTATACTCCAGCACGGATGGTCACACGCGATTGTCCACGACAATAAAATAAAGCGGCGTGATGTCGTTGGATGGGTTCTTGGGGCTTACAGGGGTCAGAAGCCCTGAGTACCTCGAGAAAAAGTGTCACGTCTTGCACCGAGTCTTCGCTAAGCTGCGCCTCGTCTCCCAGCGATGCTAGGAGACTTACAGAGCGGATCGTCGTCACCGCCAAGGCCGACAAAACCCCTTCTGTCAGATGTGCAGTTGTGACACACAGTAAAGTGGTGAGTTATCTAAGTGTAGCCTGGGAGTCAGAACTGACATCAGTACCACACTGAGGGAGGGAATGAAGATAGCTTTATAAGGCTTCTGACGGCCGAAACATTGGACACATAAAGCTTCTGTCGAGCGAAACTTATCCTCATACACGTGTTTTCATATATATATATATATATATATATATATATATATATATATATATATATATATATATATATATATATATATATATATACCACCAACAACACCAACCTCACCACCACCAACACCATCAACAACACCAACACCATCACCACCACCACCAACAACAAAAACAACATCAACACCACCACCAACACCACCAACAACAACTCAAACACCACCACCACCAACAGCACCAACACCACCAACACCACCACCAGCAACAACACCACCACCAACACCAACAACAAAACAAAAGACCCTCCAACACAGGGACCTGGTATTTTCATCAACTACCTCACCCATGCCTGTTACTACACCCCCACCCCTCCCACAACACCCCCCTCCCCTCCCACAACACCCCCAACACACCTAACTCACCTCCACCACCCACCTAAAGTATTGGTGGTAGGTGACGATCCCAGTCGAGAAAATGACGAGTTTTAAATATAGGCTTCGCGAAAATCCAACAGTTTTTAATCCACTATAGCAACAACTACAAGGAAAATGATAGGTTGGATAACTAACACTTTTAAGACAAGAGATGTCACGCCAATGATGATATACAGGTCACTGGTTCTCTCTGAGCTGGAGTACTGCTGTGTGGTAACGACCCTCCCTTCAAGGCAGGCAAAACTGTACGACTGGAAAATGCATAGTCGAGCACCTGAAGTACTGGGAGCGACTTTTAAGTCCCTAGAATTGGACTCCTTAGAAGGTAGGCGAGAAAGATACATCATAATCTCCACCTGGAAGATACTGGAGGGATTGGTATCAAAACTTGCACACTGAAATTACTACTTGTGAACACAAGAGGCTTGGCAGACGGTGTATCAAACCTCCAGTAAACGACAGGGGAAGTATTGAGTATCCAGAGAGATATTTCAACAAGTGTAAAGGAACCACGACTCTTCAACCCCCTTCTTTCATGGATAACGGGGGATTACACACACACACCCCTGAATGTCTTCAAGAGGTATCTCGACAGGTTCCCCAAATCAGTTCCTGACTGCTAGCGGAGGGCACCAGCAGCCTGATCAACCAGGCCAGGAGGAGGTCTGGTCTGGGGCCAGACCCGCGAGGGCGCTGACCTCCGGAAGCGACTCCAGGTAGACTATTGGTAAACCACAGGTGACTCGACCTCCCCTTGTGTCGTGCTGAACCCAGGGAGCTGGGGTTGTGGTGGCTAGGAGCTGGGATTGTGGCTAGGAGCTGGGGTTGTGGTGGCTAGGATTGGGGTTGTGGTGGCTAGGAGCTGGGGTCGTGGTGGCTAGGAGCTTGGGGTTGTGATGGCTAGGAGCTGGGGTTGGGGTGGCTAGGAGCTGGGGTTGGGGTGGCTAGGAACTGGGGTTGGGGTGACTAGGATGTGGGGATGTGGTGGCTAGGAGCTGGGGTTGTGGTGGCTAGGAGCTGGAGTTGTGGTGGCTAGGAGCTGGGGTTGTGGTGGCTAGGAGCTGGGGTTGTGGTGGCTAGGACCTGGGGTTGTGGTGGTTAGGAGCTGGGGTTGTGGTGGCTAGGAGCTGGGGTGGTGGTGACTAGGAACTGGGGTTGTGGTGACTAGGAACTGGGGTTGTGGTCACTAGGAACTGGGTTGTGGTGACTAGGAGCTGGGGTTGTGGTTGCTGAGAACTGAGGTTGTGGTTGCTGAGAACTGGGATTGTGGTTGCTGAGAACTGGGGGTTGTGGTTGCTGAGAACTGGGGGTTGTGGTTGATGGGGTTTGGGGTTTGCTAAGCCAGTATGGTAGATGGGAGTATAAATTTTGCCTCAAATTATAAACCCCAGAGGGGTTAGTAAGCCAGACAACCCATGGTAGCCATGCACTCTGGCTTCTTTACACTCACGTCCACTGATCCTCTATCCCAGGATGCCACCCACAACATTTCACTAACACCCAGGAACCAACTTACTGTTAGGTAACGCCCCATCGACCCGGTCCCAGATCAATCCGCTTGGTGGATCAAGGCCTGATCAGCCAGGCTGTTACTGTTGACAGAATTGAGTCCAACATACGAACCACAGGTCGGCTGATCAAGAACCAACTTGAGGAACTTATCCAGTTCCCTCTTGAAGACAGCCAGGGGTCTGTTGGTAATCCTTTTATGTATGATGGGAGGTTGTTGAATAATCTTTGGCCCCTTACAGTTAGTGGTGACTCGCTGTATACTCAGGGCACCTCTGCTTTTCACTGGGTGTAACGTTTGCTGATCCTCTTGCTTTTCTAGGATTTCCAGGTGTAAATTATGATGTATCTTTCTCGTCTGCGTTCCAAGGAGTACAGGTTGAGGGATTTCAAACATTCTCAGTAATTAAGAAGCCTGATTGAACTTATAAATTGAAGGTTCTATGTACATTCTCTAGGTCTGAGATTACTCCTGCCTTAAAATGGGCTGTCAGTGTACAGCATCCCTGGTTTTAAAGGTTCTCATTATCTATCCTATCATTTTCCAGGCAGATGTGATAGTGACACTGTTGTGATCCTTGAAGGTGAGATCCCCTGACATTATCAATCCGAACTCCTTCACCTTAGTTCCTCTCTCTTGTGAGTGGTTAGATTTAGACGCCATTCTAGATTTGATTTCCTCAAATTTTCCACAGCAGAATCACTGAAATTTGTCCTTATTAAACATATTTTTAATGGTCCACGTGAATCAATGGATGCCACTCTGTGTCTGATATGAGGATGAGGAAGAGGATGGGGGCGAGTACTGTGCCTTGTGGAACAGAGTTTTTCACTATACTCACCTAATTGTGGTTGCAGGGGTCGAGACTCAGCTCCTGGCCCCGCCTCTTCGCTGTCTGCTACTGGGTCTCTGCTCTCCCTGCTCCATGAGCTTTATCATACCTTGTCTTAAAACTATGTATGGTTCCTGCCTCCACTGACATCTGACTACCAGCCACAGGATGTGTATGGGGTGACTACCACCCCGACAACATGTGTATGGGGTGACTATCACCCCGACAACATGTGTATGGGGTTGTACAAGAATGGTATACAATATCAACAAGATGAAATTAAGACACATGTGCAACATCTGGGTGTCTTTATTGTAGACGTTTCGCCCTCCAGTGGCTTTATCAATACAAATTCTAGGACATAATGTGAAGACAGTAGAACTGTATACAGAAGATGAGGTAATCAGTCCCCCAGCCTTGAAGTTGGTGTGAATAACACCGTAGTAGTGGAGGCTCTGGAGCAGAGGCAACGAGGTAGTGTCTGACAATTTGTCAGACACTACAACATCATGGAATCTTGATTCTGAGGACCTGTACATGACCTTCTTCACGGCTACGACAACTACTACTACAACTAACCCATCTCTTTGGGTATGACCTACTTCCACTGGGAAATCCCGCCTACCAGTGACTATGCCCTTGTCTGCTACCCGTCCCTTTCCACCTGACGTTAGTATATAAGCGCCAGCCTCCTAATTATGTCCTAGAATTTGTATTAATAAAGCCACTGGAGGGCGAAACGTCTACAATAAAGATACCCAGATGTTGCACCTGTGTCTTAATTTCATTATGTGTATGGGGTGACTACCACTCCGACATGTCTATGGGGTGACTACCAGTCCAACATGTCTATGGGGTGACTACCACTCCGACATGTCTATGGGGTGACTACCACTCCGACATGTGTATGGGGTGACTACCACTCCGACATGTCTATGGGGTGACTACCACTCCGACATGTCTATGGGGTGACTACCACTCCGACATGTGTATGGGGTGACTACCACTCCGACATGTCTATGGGGTGACTACCACTCCGACATGTCTATGGGGTGACTACCACTCCGACATGTGTATGGGGTGACTACCACTCCAACATGTCTATGGGGTGACTACCACTCCGACATGTGTATGGGGTGACTACCAGTCCAACATGTGTATGGGGTGACTACCAGTCCAACATGTGTATGGTGTGACTACCACTCCGACATGTCTATGGGGTGACTACCACTCCGACATGTGTATGGGGTGACTACCTCCTCGACAACATGTATATGGGGTGACTACCACCTCGACAACATGTGTATGGGGGGACTACCACCCCGACAACATGAGTATGGGGTGACTACCACCCCACAACATGTGTATGGGGTGACTACCTCCTCGACAACATGTATATGGGGTGACTACCACCTCGACAACATGTGTATGGGGGGACTACCACCCCACAACATGTGTATGGGGTGACTACCACCCCACAACATGTGTATGGGGTGACTACCACCCCACATGTGTATGGGGTGACTACCACCCCACAACATGTGTATGGGGTGACTACAACCCCGACAACATATGTATAGGGTGACTACCCCATCTTCATAAGAACTACACTGAATCCCCTCGTCTGTTCCTATCACTTGTGTCCCCTCGTTTTGATCCTTACCCCCGTCTGTGTCCCCTCGCCCCGACCCCTCACAAGTATGCCCCCTCGATGACATTGTAAGGCTTCAAGACACGGAAGTGTGAGAGAGGAAGTGAAGAATCTACAGCAGTCTTCTTAGATACAGTGCACTCTCACGCCGTGCACCACCAAGGCCACACTGTGCACTAGCACGGCCACACTGTGCACCACCAGGGCCACACTTCACCAGCAGGCCACACTGTGCACCAGCACGGCCACACTGTGCACCAGCAGGGCTACACTGCTCCAGCAGGGCCACACTGTGCACCAGCAGGGCCACACTGTGCATCAGCAGGGCCACACTGTGCACCAGGAGGGCCACACTGTGCACCAGGAGGGCCACACTGTGCACCAGGAGGGCCACACTGTGCACCAGGAGGGCCACTGTGCACCAGCAGGGCCACACTGTGCACAGCAGGGCCACACTGTGCACCAGCAGGGCCACACTGTGCACCAGCAGGGCCACACTGCACCAGCAAGGCCACACTATGCACCAGCAGGACCACTGTGCTCCAGCAGGGCCACACTGTGCACCAGCAGGGCCACACTGTGCACCAGGAGGGCCACACTGCACCAGGAGAGCCACATTGTGCACCAGCAGGGGCCAAACGGTGACATCACAAGGAGGATTAGCCAATGAATGGCGTCAACTCATGACGTCGCTGCCGGGGAAAGCCAATCCCGTCCCTTGCACACCCAGTGACGTCACCCAGCCAATCAGCGAGGTCGGTAATCATGACGTCATTCTCCCTGAGGGGGTTGGGGGGAAAGGAGCCAATAGCGCCTCTCCCTCACACAGCGACGTCACCGAGGCGGCCAGTGAGTGGTGCGCACCCTGGTCTACGTCACGGTTGTGGGCAGCCAATGAGAAGCGCGCGGAACCCCCCTCCCCCCAACGACGATATTAAAGAGGTGTGTGACGTATGGCAGGCCTCGTGACGTCATAATTTGCTTGACCAATTAGGTGGTCGGGATAGTTAGCGCCTGCTGGTGCCTGGCACCCTGGGGGGGAAGGTGGGAGGGGGAGGCTCACCTCGTCTCACCAAATTTTAGTTCACCAAAGTGATGACAGCTGCCCCCCTCTCCCCCTCCCCCTTCCCCTTTCCTACACCCCCTCCCCCTCCCTCGGTGTGTCTTATATTATCGTCCATCCTCTCGTTTCGTTTAGCGGAGTGAGCGATCAAAGAGAGAGGGAAGGGGGAGAATGGAGGAGGGGAAAGGGTAGGGGGTGGGGAGGGAAAGGAGGGAGGTTTACCGCCACCAATGATGGATGGGGAGGGGGGAGGGAGGGATTGTGAGGAGTGGGGAAATGGATGGTGGGGGGGGATGACCGAACATAATATTAGGGTACGATAACACTATCACTGAGAAAGAGAGAGAGAGAGAGAGAGAGAGAGAGAGAGAGAGAGAGAGAGAGAGAGAGAGTTAGTGGGATGGATGCACACAGCAGTGGATACATCAGCAGTGTGCTGCAGTGGATACATCAGCAGGTGTCTTTATTGTTGCAACGTTTCGCCTTCACAATAGGCTTAACAGCCTACACAGTGGGCGAAACGTTTCGTCAGTAAAGATACCCAACTGTTGCACATGTGTCTTAAACTTCAAATACATGAGTAGGTGTAGGTGGGTGTGAGTTGAACCTGACTGACTCGGGCCAGTGGGTGACTCAGACCTGCTTAGCATGGGCCAGTAGGCCTCCTGCAGTGTTCCTTATGTTGTTATAAGAGCATAAGAAAGAAGGAACACTACAGCAGGCCTACTGGCCCATGCGAGGCAAGTCCAAGTCTCCCACCGGCTTAAGCCAATGCCCCGACCCAGCCAGGTCAGGTTACATTCACTTAAGGAAGGAGCACGGCATCTGACCTAGTAGCACAAGCTAGTCAGGACCAACTCACACCCACCCGCACCCACTCATATATTTATCTAGCCTATTTTTAAAACTACACAACGTTTTAGCCTCTATAACTGTACTCGGGAGTTTGTTCCACTCATCCACAGCTCTATTACCAAACCAATGCTTTCCTATATCCTTCCTGAATCTGAATTTATCCAACTTAAAGCCATTGCTGCGTGTCCTGTCAATACAAGATATTTTTAGCACGCTATTTACATCCCCTTTATTTATTCCTGTTTTCCATTTATATACCTCAATCATATCCCCCCTAATTCTACGCCTTTCTAGAGAGTGCAGATTCAGGGCCCTCAGTCTATCCTCATAGGGAAGATTTCTGATACATGGAATCAACTTAGTCATCCTCCTTTGTACGTTTTCCAGAGCATTTATATCCATTCTGTAATACGGTGACCAAAACTGTGCAGCATAATCTAGATGAGGCCTAACCAAGGATATATTGAGTTGAAGAACAACCTGAGGACTCCTATTATTTATGCTTCTTGATATGAAGCCAAGGATTCTGTTCGCTTTATTGCGAACACTTATGCACTGCTGTCTTGGTTTTAGATTACTGCTAACCAGAACTCCTAAATCCTTTTCGCAATCAGTAGTATTAAGATCTACATTATTTAGTTTATATGTGGCATGGTTATTGTCCTGTCCAATATTTAGAACTTTGCATTTATCTATATTAAACTGCATCTGCCACTTCTCCGACCACTGCATCAGTTTCCCCTATTGTACTCCATCATACAGGACGTGTCAGGCTGAGCTGGGAGACTTCAGTAGTGTCAGTCTGAGCTGGGAGACTTCAGTAGTGTCAGGCTGAGCTGGGAGACTTCAGTAGTGTCAGTCTGAGCTGGGAGACTTCAGTAGTGTCAGGCTGAGCTGGGAGACTTCAGTAGTGTCAGTCTGAGCTGGGAGACTTCAGTAGTGTCAGTCTGAGCTGGGAGACTTCAGTAGTGTCAGGCTGAGCTGGGAGACTTCAGTAGTGTCAGTCTGAGCTGGGAGACTTCAGTAGTGTCAGGCTGAGCTGGGAGACTTCAGTAGTGTCAGTCTGAGCTGGGAGACTTCAGTAGTGTCAGTCTGAGCTGGGAGACTTCAGTAGTGTCAGGCTGAGCTGGGAGACTTCAGTAGTGTCAGTCTGAGCTGGGAGACTTCAGTAGTGTCAGGCTGAGCTGGGAGACTTCAGTAGTGTCAGGCTGAGCTGGGAGACTTCAGTAGTGTCAGTCTGAGCTGGGAGACTTCAGTAGTGTCAGTCTGAGCTGGGAGACTTCAGTAGTGTCAGGCTGAGCTGGGAGACTTCAGTAGTGTCAGGCTGAGCTGGGAGACTTCAGTAGTGTCAGGCTGAGCTGGGAGACTTCAGTAGTGTCAGTCTGAGCTGGGAGACTTCAGTAGTGTCAGGCTGAGCTGGGAGACTTCAGTAGTGTCAGTCTGAGCTGGGAGACTTCAGTAGTGTCAGTCTGAGCTGGGAGACTTCAGTAGTGTCAGGTTGAGCTGGGAGACTTCAGTAGTGTCAGTCTGAGCTGGGAGACTTCAGTAGTGTCAGGTTGAGCTGGGAGACTTCAGTAGTGTTAGTCTGAGCTGGGAGACTTCAGTAGTGTCAGGTTGAGCTGGGAGACTTCAGTAGTGTTAGTCTGAGCTGAGAGACTTCAGTAGTGTCAGGTTGAGCTGGGAGACTTCAGTAGTGTCAGGTTGAGCTGGGAGACTTCAGTAGTGTCAGTCTGAGCTGGGAGACTTCAGTAGTGTCAGGTTGAGCTGGGAGACTTCAGTAGTGTCAGGTTGAGCTGGGAGGCTTTAGTAGTGTCAGACTGAGATGGGAGACTTCAGTAGTGTCAGGTTGAGCTGGGAGACTTCAGTAAACAAGAGAGACAGAGGAGGGAGTGGGGAGAGATAAGAGAGAGGAGATGGAGAGGTGTGAAGGAAGCCATTAACAGGAAGTCTATCAGTGACAGACCAATAACGGCAGACCAACAGTGACAGACCCACAACGGGAGACCAACAGTGGTAGTTGCAAGGGCAACAGTTCAAGACATATTCTCGTGTGATCAATAGGCTTTTTCAATTAAAAAAACGCCAGCTGTGAGGGCAAAACGTCTCGTCAGTTTAGATAGCCAAGGGTTACAAATGTGTCTTATTTATCAGCTGTATTGCATACCATTATTGCAGTGTTGCAACAACTATGTCAAGGGCGCAGTGAGTACGCTGAGAAATTACGCAATAAGCGTAAGGGGCCCAAGACTGTCCAACAGCCTCTCCCACCGTACATAAAGAGGATTACTAATAGAGTCCTGGCTGTCTTCAAGAGGGAACTGGATGGGGTCTTCAAGTCAGTTCCTGATCAGCCGGGCTGTGGTTCACACACTGGACTGCGTGCGGCAGGCAGTAACATCCTGGGTGATCAGGCACTGATCCACCAGGAGGAAGTGGAGGGTAGCTACAGTTCCTTGGATCCAGAGCCCTTTACTAGTATCCATTCATTCGCCCTTCTCCCTCAGGTGGTATGTCACCCGTACTCTCAATATATATACACTGAGAAATACTCACCTTTGTGTAAATACAGTGAGATATACCTCTGTGTATATACAGTGAGAGATACAGACCACTAGGTATGTATATACACTGAGAAACACATTGTATATACCCTGTGATGAGGTGGAGGTACGATATTTGTGAATGTTGGAGATACGATACTCGAGTATTGAAGGTACGATACTCGTGTTGGAGATACGATACTTGAGTGTTGGAAAGCGTGGTCAGGGTGGGTATTATCGTAACGCTGGCATCACCTGGTAAACAAACCCCACCGGGAGATGAATCACAAGATGCTGAGGTGGACGCAAGATGATGTTTCATGTGTGGGTGTGGGTGCACGGGAAGGGGTGCACGGCTGTGTGTGTGAAGGAAGTATAGCGGTGCACGGGTATGGGAATTGCAGCAATACGCGGATGTGGACACACACTCAGGGGTGCACGAACGTGGGGGATGTGCACGGGAGCGTCATGGTACGGGAGTGGGAGTGCACTTTCGTGAGGGGGGTAAATGGGTTTCATTCACAGAGGAAAAACGAGAACCCTGGTATTCTTTGGCCGCTCGTATCCCCTGTCATCTGGAAGCAGCGTTGTCAAGCGTGCGTGCACAAGTATAACACTGCTCTGAAGTGTTCTCCACAGCACTGTACAGGCGATGATCATCACCCCAGAGACTCACTGCTGTCATGAACAGTGTGAAGTGTACACAGGAAGGAGAGCTTATCTACGACTTCTGTAACACAAAACGGAAAATGCATATATGTGCTCAGACTTCCCCTTTCTTTTACATTTAGAACAATTATTTTTTAAGTTTGGGCAATTTTTACGTTCGACTGCTGGGTGAGCATTAGGAGGGATCCCAATGGAAATAGTCACCTTGTCTGACTTTCCTGGGTTATCTTAGGTAATTTACACAGGTTAAATATGCATATGTTGGGAGAATACAACCCACTTACAATGCAACATATATGGCTTATTAACTTTGATGTGGATGAAACAAGCTGATTTTAGCATCATTGTGAGATGGACGTCTGAAATCTTGCAGGGGATATATTTCTTGGCACACCCCAAGGAGGTGTCCTCACCCCTCAGAATCAGTTATCCACCTGGCTTGGTGTATATAAGGCTTTCTGATATATTCAGCACACACAATGAGTGTCCGTAGTTCGATCCCTGGTACGGGTGCAAACATTGGCCGTGTTTCCTTAAGACACCTGCTACCCCTGTTTACCTAGACGACTGGTGTGGGTCGCACCCTGGGGACAAAATTAACTTAAGTTGCGGGAAATGCTCTGCATAACAAGGGGCTTTCTATATAGTGTGTCACTGGTGTCAGCTATGGTCTGTATAAGTTGTATCATGTAGAGATAACGATTATTATTATTATTATTATTATTATTATTATTATTATTATTATTATTATTATTATTATTATTATTATTATTATTATTCATTATCATCATCATCATCATTCCCTTGATGCGAAGTGCGTGGAAGGGGAATTAAAAAGTACGAAAACATTATCATTCTCGTAAAAAGAAAGTGAGAGGAATTAGAAACAGCTCGAGTCATTGACCCGTTGAATTACTGTTAGTAAGTACGTGTGTGAGGAAGGTAAACAGTGAAGAGATGATGATAGATGGAGAAGCAGTGATAGATGATAGATGGAGAAGCATTGATAGACGATGATAGATGGAGAATCAGTGATAGATGATGATAGATGGAGAAGCATTGATAGATGATAGATGGAGAAGCATTGATAGATGATGATAGATGGAGAAGCAGTGATAGATGATGATAGATGGAGAAGCAGTGATAGATGATGATAGATGGAGAATCAGTGATAGATGATGATAGATGGAGAAGCATTGATAGATGATAGATGGAGAAGCATTGATAGATGATGATAGATGGAGAAGCAGTGATAGATGATGATAGATGGAGAAGCAGTGGTAGATGATGATAGATGGAGAAGCAGTGATAGATGGAGAAGCATTGATAGATGATGATAGATGGAGAAGCAGTGATAGATGATGATAGATGGAGAAGCATTGATAGATGATGATAGATGGAGAAGCAGTGATAGATGGAGAAGCAGTGATAGATGATGATAGATGGAGAAGCAGTGATAGATGATAGATGGAGAAGCATTGATAGATGATGATAGATGGAGAAGCAGTGATAGATGATGATAGATGGAGAAGCAGTGATAGATGATGATAGATGGAGAAGCAGTGATAGATGGAGAAGCAGTGATAGATGATGATAGATGGAGAAGCAGTGATAGATGATAGATGGAGAAGCATTGATAGATGATGATAGATGGAGAAGCAGTGGTAGATGATGATAGATGGAGAAGCAGTGATAGATGATGATAGATGGAGAAGCAGTGATAGATGATAGATGGAGAAGCATTGATAGATGATGATAGATGGAGAAGCAGTGATAGATGATGATAGATGGAGAAGCAGTGATAGATGGAGAAGCAGTGATAGATGGAGAAGCAGTGGTAGATGATGATAGATGGAGAAGCAGTGATAGATGATGATAGATGGAGAAGCATTGATAGATGATGATAGATGGAGAAGCAGTGATAGATGATGATAGATGGAGAAGCAGTGATAGATGGAGAAGCAGTGATAGATGATGATAGATGGAGAAGCAGTGATAGATGATGATAGATGGAGAAGCAGTGATAGATGATGATAGATGAAGAAGCAGTGGTAGATGATGATAGATGGAGAAGCAGTGGTAGATGATGATAGATGGAGAAGCAGTGATAGATGATGATAGATGAAGAAGCAGTGATAGATGATGATAGATGGAGAAGCAGTGATAGATGGAGAAGCAGTGGCAGATGATGATAGATGAAGAAGCAGTGATAGATGATGATAGATGGAGAAGCAGTGGTAGATGATGATAGATGAAGAAGCAGTGATAGATGATGATAGATGAAGAAGCAGTGATAGATGATGATAGATGAAGAAGCAGTGATAGATGATGATAGATGAAGAAGCAGTGATAGATGATGATAGATGGAGAAGCAGTGATAGATGATGATAGATGGAGAAGCAGTGATAGATGATGATAGATGGAAAAGCAGTGATAGATGATGATAGATGAAGAAGCAGTGATAGATTATGATAGATGGAGAAGCAGTGATAGATGATGATAGATGGAGAAGCAGTGATAGATGATGATAGATGAAGAAGCAGTGATAGATGATGATAGATGAAGAAGCAGTGATAGATGATGATAGATGGAGAAGCAGTGATAGATGATGATAGATGGAGAAGCAGTGATAGATGATGATAGATGGAGAAGCAGTGATAGATGATGATAGATGGAGAAGCAGTGATAGATTATGATAGATGGAGAAGCAGTGATAGATGATGATAGATGGAGAAGCATTGATAGATGATGATAGATGGAGAAGCAGTGATAGATGATGATAGATGGAGAAGCAGTGATAGATGATGATAGATGGAGAAGCAGTGATAGATGATGATAGATGAAGAAGCAGTGGTAGATAAAGCATCAAGAACAGTACCGTGTATGACGTACGACGTTACTGGCGAGTACTTACCTGTAGTCACTTCCTGGGGAAGGGGGGGGTAGTGTCACCACTTTGACGGCACTGTCCTAGACCAGGCATGTTGCAGACCATCCTGCTACTGCTGCTGCTGCTGTTACTCCGGCTGCTCCTGTTGTTCCTGTTACTCCGGCTGCTCCTGTTGTTGCTGTTGCTGCTGCAGCAGCTTCCAGAGTCAAGCTGTGAGAATCACGCTAAGCTTATATTGTATCTTGTTAAGAATTAAGCTGAACCTTGCATCACTTTCCCCTTCCCCACTCCCCTCCCCCACTCTACTCCCCCCTCCCCTCCCAAATCCCCTCCCAAATCCCCTTCCCCTCTCCCTTCCCCAACTCCCCACTCCCTCCCCCACTCCCCTCCCCTACTCTCCTCTCCCACTCTCCTCCCCCACTCCCCTCCCCTTACAGTACCCTCACATATACATACACAAGCACCCTTACACACACATACACACACACACTACTCCTCCCACATCAACCCCTACACAGCACCCCAACATCACCCCTTCCACACTACCCTTCCAGTCATACATAACAGATCCTCCCCTCCCACCCTCCCATCACCCCAGTCATACATAACAGATCCTCCCCACCTCCCATCACCCCAGTCATACATAACAGATCCTCCCCCTCCCACCTCCCATCACCCCAGTCATACATACAAGATCCTCCCCCGCCAACCCCTTTCCTCCCTCCTCGCACTCTGCCCCACCAATTAACCTCCCTCCCTACCACTGTTGCACCCACTAGACAAACCCCCCAACACTTCACCACTGAGGTTGACAAGTCAGCAGGTAGTGCGAGTCGCTGCTGTTGTTGTTGCTGTTGCTGTTGTTGTTGCTGCTGTTGTTGTTGCTGTTGCTGTTGCTGCTGTTGTTGCTGCTGGTGCTGGTGCTGCTGCTGTTGTTGCTGCTGTTGCTGTTGCTGCTGTTGTTGCTGTTGCTGCTGGTGCTGCTGTTGCTGTTGCTGCTGTTGTTGCTGCTGTTGCTGTTGTTGCTGCTGCTGTTGCTGTTGCTGCTGCTGTTGCTGCTGTTGTTGCTGCTGTTGCTGTTGTTGCTGCTGCTGTTGTTTCTGCTGTTGCTGCTGTTGTTGCTGCTGGTGCTGGTGCTGTTGTTGCTGCTGTTGCTGTTGCTGCTGTTGTTGCTGTTGCTGCTGGTGCTGCTGTTGCTGTTGCTGCTGTTGTTGCTGCTGTTGCTGTTGTTGCTGCTGCTGTTGCTGTTGCTGCTGCTGTTGCTGCTGTTGTTGCTGCTGTTGCTGTTGTTGCTGCTGCTGTTGTTTCTGCTGTTGCTGCTGTTGTTGCTGCTGGTGCTGTTGTTGCTGCTGTTGCTGTTGCTGCTGTTGTTGCTGTTGCTGCTGGTGCTGCTGTTGCTGCTGTTGTTGCTGTTGCTGCTGGTGCTGGTGCTGCTGGTGCTGTTGCTGCTAGTGCTGGTGCTGCTGCTGTTGCTGCTGCTAGTGATGTTGCTGCTGGTGCTGGTGCTGCTGTTATTGCTGTTGCTGCTGGTGCTGGTGCTGCTGGTGCTGTTGCTGCTAGTGCTGGTGCTGTTGCTGCTGTTGCTGCTAGTGCTGGTGGTGCTAGTGCTGGTGGTGTTGCTGCTAGTGCTGGTGCTGTTGCTGCTGTTGCTGCTAGTGCTGGTGCTGTTGCTGCTGTTGCTGCTAGTGCTGGTGGTGCTAGTGCTGGTGGTGTTGCTGCTAGTGCTGGTGGTGCTAGTGCTGGTGCTGTTGCTGCTAGTGCTGGTGGTGCTAGTGCTGGTGCTGTTGCTGCTAGTGCTGGTGGTGCTAGTGCTGTTGCTGTTGCTGCTGTTGCTGCTAGTGCTGGTGCTGTTGCTGCTGTTGCTGCTAGTGCTGGTGCTGTTGCTGCTGTTGCTGCTAGTGCTGGTGGTGTTGCTGCTAGTGCTGGTGGTGCTAGTGCTGGTGCTGTTGCTGCTAGTGCTGGTGGTGCTAGTGCTGGTGCTGTTGCTGCTAGTGCTGGTGGTGCTAGTGCTGTTGCTGTTGCTGCTGTTGCTGCTAGTGCTGGTGCTGTTGCTGCTGCTGCTGCTAGTGCTGGTGCTGTTGCTGCTGTTGCTGCTAGTGCTGGTGCTGCTAGTGCTTGTGGTGCTGTTGCTGCTAGTGCTGGTGGTGCTAGTGCTGGTGTTGTTGCTGGTGTTGCTACTAGTGCTGGTGCTGTTGCTGCTGTTGCTGCTAGTGCTGGTGGTGCTGTTGCTGCTAGTGCTGGTGCTGTTGCTGCTGTTGCTGCTAGTGCTGGTGCTGTTGCTGCTAGTGCTGGTGCTGTTGCTGCTGTTGCTGCTAGTGCTGGTGTTGTTGCTGCTGTTGCTGCTAGTGCTGGTGCTGTTGCTGCTAGTGCTGCTAGTGCTGTTGCTGCTGGTGCTGGTGCTCCTGTTGCTGTTGCTGCTGGTGCTGGTGCTGTTGCTGCTAGTGCTAGTGCTGCTGCTGCTGTTGCTGCTAGTGCTGGTGCTGCTGGTGCTGTTGCTGCTGGTGCTGCTGGTGCTGTTGCTGCTAGTGCTGCTGCTGCTGTTGCTGCTGGTGCTGCTGGTGCTGTTGCTGCTAGTGCTGCTGCTGCTGCTGCTGCTGGTGCTGTTGCTGCTGGTGCTGCTGGTGCTGTTGCTGCTAGTGCTGCTGGTGCTGTTGCTGCTGGTGCTGCTGGTGCTGTTGCTGCTAGTGCTGCTGGTGCTGTTGCTGCTAGTGCTGCTGCTGCTGTTGCTGCTGGTGCTGCTGCTGCTGTTGCTGCTAGTGCTGCTGCTGCTGTTGCTGCTAGTGCTGCTGCTGCTGTTGCTGCTGGTGCTGCTGGTGCTGGTGCTGCTGCTGCTGTTGCTGCTGCTGCTGCTGCCTTTTCTCCGATAAGCGGTGTTCTGCGTGGACATGCTGCTTCTAGGCGGTATTATCCGAGTTCTTAATTGTTCTTAACGGTGTTCTGTATGTTCTATACTGTGTCCTGTGTGTTCTACACTGTTCTGTGTGTTCTACACAGTGTTCTGCGTGTTCAACACTGTGTTCTGTGTTATACGCAGTATTCTGTGTGTTCTACACTATCTTCTGCGTGTTCTACACTGTGTCATGTGTGTTCTAAACTGTGTTCTGTGTGTTCTACACTATGTCATGTGTGTTCTACACATTGTCATGTGTGTTCTACACTATCTGAGTGTTCTACACTGTGTCATGTGTGTTCTACACTATCTGCGTGTTCTACACTGTGTCATGTGTGTTCTACACTGTGTTCTGTGTTCTACACTGTGTTCTGTGTTCTACACTGTCATGTGTGTTCTACACAGTGTTCTGCGTGTTCAACACTGTGTTTTGTGTTATACGCAGTATTCTGTGTGTTCTACACTATCTTCTGCGTGTTCTATACTGTGTCATGTGTGTTCTAAACTGTGTTCTGTGTGTTCTACACTGTGTTCTGTGTGTTCTACACTATGTCATGTGTGTTCTACACATTGTCATGTGTGTTCTACACTATCTGCGTGTTCTACACTATCTGCGTGTTCTACACTGTGTCATGTGTGTTCTACACTGTGTTCTGTGTGTTCTATACTGTGTCATGTGTTTTTCTACACTGTCCTGTGTGTTCTGCACTGTGTCATGTGTGTTCTACACTGTGTCATGTGTTCTACACTGTCATGTGTGTTCTACACTGTGTTCTGTGTGTTCTACACTGTGACATGGTGTTCTACACTGTTCTGTGTTCTACACTGTCATGTGTGTTCTGCACTGTCATGTGTGTTCTACACTGTGTCATGTGTGTTCTACACTGTCATGTGTGTTCTACACTGTCATGTGTGTTCTACACTGAATCATGTGTTCTACACTGTGTTCTGTGTGTTCTACACTGTGTCATGTGTGTTCTACACTGTGTCATGTGTGTTCTACAGTGTGTCGTGTGTTCTACACTGTTCTGTGTGTTCTATACTGTGTTCTGTGTTCTACACTGTCATGTATGTTCTTCACTGTGTTCTGTGTGTTTTACACTGTCATGTGTGTTCTACACTGTGTCATGTGTGTTCTACACTGTGTCATGTGTGTTCTACACTGTGTTCTGTGTGTTCTACACTGTCATGTGTTCTACACTGTGTTCTGTGTGTTCTACACTGAGTCATGTGTGTTCTACACTGTGTTTTGTGTTCTACACTGTCATGTGTGTTCTACACGGTGTTCTGTGTGTTCTACACTGTGTCATGTGTGTTCTACACTGTGTCATGTGTGTTCTACACTGTCATGTGTGTTCTACACTGTGTTCTGTGTGTTCTACACTGTGTCATGTGTGTTCTACACGGTATCATGTGTGTTCTACACTGTTCTGTGTGTTCTGCACTGTGTCCTGTGTGTTCTACACTGTGTCATGTGTGTTCTACACTGTGTCATGTGTGTTCTACACTGTCATGTGTGTTCTACACTGTGTTCTGTGTGTTCTACACTGTGTCATGTGTGTTCTACACGGTGTCATGTGTGTTCTACACTGTTCTGTGTGTTCTACACTGTGTCCTGTGTGTTCTACACTGTGTCCTGTGTGTTCTACACTGTGTTCTGTGTTCTATACAGTGTTAGGTATGTTCTGTACTCTGTCCTGCGTGTGTTCTTTCCTGTGATCTACGTCTTCTTGATTGTTCTTAGGGGATGTCTTGATGCTTGTGAAGGGCTCGTGATCCTAGGACTTGGAGCCACCTTTCCACTTCCTCTGATCAAACCTGATCAGAGGCGCTGTATGATCCCCCTTAAGAGCTTAGCGCTTCCCCAGTAAGTGGAACCATAGGCCTTACTTCCTTCCTTCCTTCCTTCCTTCCTTCCTTCCTTCATTCATTCATTCCTTCATTCCTTGCTTCCTTGCTTCCTTCTTGCCTTGCTTCCTTCCTTTCTTCTTTCCTTGCTTCCTTCCATGTTTCCTTCCTTCCTTCCTTCCTTCTTTCCTTGCTTCCTTCCATGTTTCCTTCCTTCCTTCTTTCCTTGCTTCCTTCCATGCTTCCTTCCTTCCTTCCTTCTTTCCTTGCTTCCTTCCATGTTTCCTTCCTTCCTTCTTTCCTTGCTTCCTTCCATGTTTCCTTCCTTCCTTCTTTCCTTGCTTCCTTCCATGTTTCCTTCCTTCCTTCTTTCCTTGCTTTCTTCCATGTTTCCTTCCTTCCTTCCTTCTTTCCTTGCTTCCTTCCATGCTTCCTTCCTTCCCTCCTCTTCTCCTTTCCATGCTTTCCTCCATCTTATTCTCAGTTCTCACTTCATCTTAGCAACACCACCTCTCTCTCTCTCTCTCTCTCTCTCTCTCTCTCTCTCTCTCTCTCTCTCTCTCTCTCTCTCTCTCTCTCTCTCTCTCTCTCTCTCTCTCTCTCTCTCTCTCTCTCTCCCCCCCTCGAGGTTCGGTACATTCACCCCTGGTCATGAACTTTCCTGTACCGGCTCTTGATGTTCTGATGGTTACAGCCGACCGTGACTCCCTCCTCCTCCTCCTCCTCCTCCTCCTCCTCCTCCTCCTCCTCCTCCTCCTCCTCCTCCTCCTCCACCTCCTCCTCCTCCTCCTCCTCCTCCTCCTCCTCCTCCTCCTCCTTCCTCCTCCTCCTCCTCCTCCTCCTCCTCCTCCTCCTCCTCCTCCTCCCCCTCCTCCTCCTCCCTCCTCCTCCTCCTCCTCCTCCTCTCTCCTCCTCCTCCTCCTCCTCCTCCTCCTCCTCCTCCTCCTCCTCCTCCTCCTCCTCATTCGAATGACGAACGCGAGGGTGCCCGGGTTCGATTTCCGGGCACGTGTTGACGTGTGGGCTAGCTTCGCAACAACAACAATCCCCCCCCCTATCCTGTAGTCCCTGTCCACCTATCCTGTGGACCCTGTCCACCTATCCTGTGGACCCTGTCCACCTATCCTGTGGACCCTGTCCACCTATCCTGTGGACCCTGTCCACCTATCCTGTGGACCCTGTCCACCTATCCTGTGGACTCTGTCCACCTATCCTGTGGACCCTGTCCACCTATCCTGTGGATCCTGTCCACCTATCCTGTGGACCCTGTCCACCTATCCTGTGGACCCTGTCCACCTATCCTGTGGACCCTGTCCACCTATCCTGTGGACCCTGTCCACCTATCCTGTGGACCCTGCCCACCTATCCTGTGGACCCTGTCCACCTATCCTGTGGACCCTGTCCACCTATCCTGTGGACCCTGTCCACCTAGCCTGCTGTCACTGTCCACCTATCCTGTAGCCCCTGTCCACCTAGCCTGCTGTCACTGTCCACCTATCCTGCTGTCACTGTCAACCTAGCCTGCTGTCACTGTCAACCTAGCCTGCTGTCACTGTCAACCTAGCCTGCTGTCACTGTCAACCTAGCCTGCTGTCACTGTCAACCTAGCCTGCTGTCACTGTCAACCTAGCCTGCTGTCACTGTCAACCTAGCCTGCTGTCACTATCAACCTAGCCTTCTGTCACTGTCAACCTAGCCTGCTGTCACTGTCAACCTAGCCTTCTGTCACTGTCAACCTAGCCTGCTGTCACTGTCAACCTAGCCTGCTGTCACTGTCAACCTAGCGGTATGAACCCACTGTTATGGGTCGGACCCAGGAGGAAAAATGGGTTGGAAAACTCCAGTACTGCTGGAATGTTATACTGTGTGTAAGTCACTCCAGTACTGCTGGAATGTTATACTGTGTGTAAGTCACTCCAGTACTGCTGGAATGTTATACTGTGTGTAAGTCACTCCAGTACTGCTGGAATGTTATACTGTGTGTAAGTCACTCCAGTACTGCTGGAATGTTATACTGTGTGTAAGTCACTCCAGTACTGCTGGAATGTTATACTGTGTGTAAGTCACTCCAGTACTGCTGGAATGTTATACTGTGTGTAAGTCACTCCAGTACTGCTGGAATGTTATACTGTGTGTAAGTCACTCCAGTACCTGCTGAAAGTAACTACTTGTTGGGTATCAGGTATCAGAGTACCTGATGATATTAGTTCATCTGTATCTCCATTCTCCCCTTCATTTCTCTTGTTTCTCCACCATCTACATCATCTCCTCCCCTTCTCCCCACCTCCCGTTCTCCCCACCTCCCCTTTACCCTCTGATGCGTACAGGTGCGTCCACGAACCAGGAAGTTCCTGGTCCACCTCCCTGACCCTCACTTGTTCCTCTTGAAGGAAACACCTGAGAGGGTGGTGGTAGTTGTGGTTATGGTGGTGGTAGTGGTAGTTGTGGTGGTGGTAGTTGTGATGGTAGTTGTGGTAGTGGTAGTTGTGATGGTAGTTGTGGTAGTGGTAGTTGTGGTAGTGGTAGTTGTGGTAGTGGTAGTTGTGGTGGTGGTTGTGATGGTGGTAGTTGTGATGGTGGTAGTTGTGGTGGTGGTAGTTGTGATGGTAGTTGTGGTGGTGGTGGTAGTTGATGAAATAAACATCAATAATACACATAAATAATACACATCAATAATACACATCAATACTACATATCAATAATACACATCAATACTACATATCAATAATACACATCAATAATACACATCAATAATACACATCAATAATACACATCAATACTACATATCAATAATACACATTAATACTACATATCAATAATACACATCAATAATACACATCAATAATACACATCAATAATACACATCAATACTACATATCAATAATACACATCAATACTACATATCAATAATACACATCAATAATACACATCAATAATACACATCAATAATACATATCAATAATACACATCAATAATACACATCAATAATACTCTGACAGTCGTAGAGAATGTGATAAGTTTCGTGAGAGGGAAAAAAACAGAACATACCATTTAAATATAATGTGTGAACGTGTGGCGAGGCCAGTGGAAACCTGACGCTGTCAGTCAGCACTCGTAGGCTCTGAGTGGCATCTTGTTGCCACCCTCCTTCTTGCGTGTCCTTGAGAATAATAATAATAATAGTAATAATAATAATAATGATAATAATAATTAATAATAATAATGATAATAATAATAATAATAATAATAATAATAATAATAATAATAATAATAATAATAATAATAATAATAATAATAATAATAATAATAAGTACATGTACAAGGTATACAGACCATAGCTGACATCAATGACATACTACTATATAGAAAGCCGCTTGTTATGCTGAGCATTTCGGGCAAATTAAGTCATTTTTGTCCCAGGATGCGACCCACACCAGTGAATTAACACCCAGGTACCTATTTTAACTGATGGGTGAACATAGACAACCGGTGTAAGGAAACACGAATAATGTTTCAACCCTTTCCCGGGAATCGAACCCGGACCCTCACGGTGTGAAGCTAGAGCTTTCGCCACCAGGCCACGGACCACCGTGAGGGCATTTACACGGTATAAGTCGTATGACACACACACACACACACACATTTACACGGTATAAGTCGTATGACACACACACACATTTACACGGTATAAGTCGTATGACACACACACTGGTGTTTAGTGGTGATATAGCAACAGAGGTGTGTAGGAGAACCATACCAGCCACTGTATCATCACTACTCTCTGTCATTACAAAACCATGGCTAGTCTAGACGTATTGATCCTCACAAACACTACAACACAGAAGACGGCTAAGATCTTTCTCCTGTCTAAATTGACCTTCCTTCTGTCAATAATGACCTTTCTTCTGTCGATACTGACCTTTCTTCTGTCGATACTGACCTTTCTCCTGTCAATACTGACCTTCCTCCTGTCAATCGTCCCCAACACAGGTATCCCCCGTACCTGTCACCAACACAAGTATTCCATGTACTTATCTCCAACACAGGTACCCCATGTGCTTATCTCCAACACAGGTATCCCACGTGCCTGTCACCAACACAGTTATCCCACGTACTTACTTCCAACAAAGGTATCTCACGTACCTGTCTCCAACACAGGTATTCCCGTACTAATATCCAACACAGGTATCCCCCGTACTTATCTCCAACACAGGTATCCCACATACTTATCTCCAACACAGGTATTCTACGTACCTGTCTACAACACAGGTATCCCCTGTACTTATCTCCAACACAGGTATCCCAAGTACCTGTCTACAACACAGGTATCCCCCGTACTTATCTCCCACACAGGTATCCCACGTACCTGCCTACAACACAGGTATCCCCCGTACTTATCTCCAACACAGGTATCCCACGTACCTGTCTTCAACACAGGTATCCCCCGTACTTATCTCCAACATAGGTATTCCACGTACCTGTCTCCAACACATGTATCCCACGTACCTGTCTCCAACATAGGTATCCCACGTACCTGTCTCCAACACAAGTATCCCCTACCTCCAGCAAGTGTACATCAGAATCCCGCTCCGGTTCATCCAGAGCCACTTGGTACAGCAAAGTCAAGAGGAACCACTTGGGTGAGGCCTCTTAGGATAGTGACCTCTTGGTTGAGTGTGTTGCCCCTTGTTGAGTAAGTGTATGTACTCACTGCTGCTACTAAAAACACTTGAGTACTTGAACCTTGAGCACCTGAACCTTGAGTACCTGAACCTTGAGTACTTGAACCTTGAGTACCTGCCTCTTACAAGTGGTGGAGTGGCTGCTACCTGCAGAGTTTCCTTAAACAGAGTGGAACCTTAAACATGAAGTAGAACCTTAAACATAGAGTTGAACCTTAAACATAGAGTTGAACCTTAAACATAGAGTTGAACCTTAAACATAGAATGGAACCTTAAACATGAAATAGAACCTTAAACATAGAGTTGAACCTTAAACATGGTAGAGCCATAAACATTCATACCAGACAGGAAAAGCACAAAAGCAGCCCAGGAAATAGCAGGAGACCCTAAATACTGCTAGAGGTGAGAGCCAGGGCTTGTAGACACAACCTCCTGTAGAACTAGTCCGTCACTCACAGGTGCCACACACTGACGATGTGAAGGAAACTAGCGAAATCCTCAATGACCAGTAAGAATCAGCGTCCAGCAATCCACTGGACGGGGCTGGAGTCGTGGGCCCAGAAAAGAAAGAAAAAATTCTGGGTTAGATGAATGGTTCAGAGGTAATCAGGGACTGATTACCTCAAACTCCTCCTGTTCTTCACCTGTCTCCTTTGTATGGACTGATGAAGCCACCGTGTGGCGAAACGTTTCCTCAATAAAGATACGCAACTGTTGCATATGTGTCTAATATATCAATTTTGGGTTAATTCTTCCGTCCATATAAATCATATATACACTAATACTACAATGTCTATAAGTGTCTCGTTCGTCAACTAATGCGTCTGGGCTGGATTCGTAGATAGGCGTAGAATACCACTAGCACGAGCACTCGGTATTCCCTGGAAAAAGGTTAGATACGGGTGAAATAGAAGAGGAGTTTGTAAGTGTAGACATAGCGCCTCTTCAAAGAGGAGCCAGCAGAGAGATGACAAAATATTACAAGTCAGTAATGGTAACTTCACACATCATCAAAATATTTGATAGAAATGGTGATGAGACGTCCAGTTACCATCTTCATGGTCTATACAGTCCAAACCAACATGAACTTACACAAGGAAGATGATGCTTGTTGCAGCTGTTGAACCATCAGCACGGCATTACTGAGGTCTGGGATAAAATAAAAATGCAGAATTGGTCAACACGGATTTTACGAAGCCATTTGACAATTGCGATCATGGAGAGAAAGCACATACAATGAAATCATCTGGTATAAGGGGAAAATCATGTACATGGATATTCAATTTTCTGACAAGCAGAACACAAAAAATAGCAGCAAACATCACAATATCCAGCAAAGTAAAAAGCTCTGTGCCCCAAGGTGTGGTCTTGGCACCTCTACTCTTTCTCAGCAGATATAGATCAAATGTGGAGAAAATACCTTATCAAGGGGGCTATGCTCCCTCTCTTTCTCTTTCTATGTTCCCACACTGGCAGTGCAATGTGGGAACATTGTGTATCCATGTGTACTTCGTGAAACTTGAGTCGTACCCAGCAGTCTCCAGGAAGAATTACTCTCCCTGCTGTGAATAATTACGGACATATTAGTGAACAATTACTGCCGCATATCTTTTATTATCTGTGTCACTTATTAGTGTACAAATGATCATTATGGAGAGTTTTCTCCTTACTGTGGACATTATCCACCAATATAGTTCACAAGTTGAACTTGTGGACAAGTGATGATAGTCAGGTGGTGTTGAACATACCGAATGACGAAGGAAGTGAAGATGTCCAACATCATATCTTCAATCAAGCCATCGATACCAGCTCCATTCGCGTAATAACATTAAGGGCTCCTGCTACAGTGAACCAGGTAGGACACTATTCATTCTGACATCAGCCTGCAGACTGCAGTGCCTAAAGGTAGATGTTAGGTGAGTAGGGCTAACCATCGAAGTCATGACAGGTGGGCCATCGCCCAAACACAGGTAAGAGACATGGTCTCACCTATTATTACCTGCACGTATTGTAATAATGTCAGGAGGATGTGATCATTATTGCAACCCACTCTATTACAGCCCAGTGGGAACTAATATAGTCGACACCAAAGGAGACCCCCAGACCCGTGGCTGCTGGGGTTCTGAGCTGTCAACAAAAAAGAGAAGTATCCTAAGATTTACAGTGGTCTTTTTATTGTATTCATTCTTATACACCTACTAAAACCCCCACATCAAAACACTGGCCACAGCGTCGTACCATCATTGCGGACGATACGTCACTAAACATGAAGAGATACGACACTAAACATGAGGAGATACAACACTCAACATGAAGAGATACAACACTCAACGTGAAGAGATACAACACTCAACATGAAGAGATACAACAGTCACCTGGATGACAGTCACCTGGATGACAGTCACCTGGATGACAGTCACCTGGATGACAGTCACCTGGATGACAGTCACCTGGATGACAGTCACCTGGATGACAGTCACCTGGATGACAGTCACCTGGATGACAGTCACCTGAATGACAGTCACCTGGATTACAGTCACCTGGATGACAGTCACCTGGATGACAGTCACCTGGATGACAGTCACCTGGATGACAGTCACCTGGATGACAGTCACTTGTATGACAGTCACCTGGATGACAGTCACCTGGATGACAGTCACCTGGATTACAGTCACCTGGATTAGTCACCTGGATGACAGTCACCTGGATGACAGTCACCTGGATGACAGTCACCTGGATGACAGTCACCTGGATGACAGTCACCTGGATGACAGTCACCTGGATGACAGTCACCTGGATGACAGTCACCTGGATGACAGTCACCTGAATGACAGTCACCTGGATGACAGTCACCTGGATGACAGTCACCTGGATGACAGTCACCTGGATGACAGTCACCTGGATGACAGTCACCTGGATGACAGTCACCTGGATAACAGTCACCTGGATGACAGTCACCTGGATGACAGTCACCTGGATGACAGTCACCTGGATGACAGTCACCTGGATGACAGTCACCTGGATGACAGTCACCTGGATAACAGTCACCTGGATAACAGTCACCTGGATGACAGTCACCTGGATGACAGTCACCTGGATGACAGTCACCTGGATGACAGTCACCTGGATGACAGTCACCTGGATGACAGTCACCTGGATAACAGTCACCTGGATAACAGTCACCTGGATGACAGTCACCTGGATGACAGTCACCTGGATGACAGTCACCTGGATGACAGTCACTTGTATGACAGTCACCTGGATGACAGTCACCTGGATGACAGTCACCTGGATGACAGTCACCTGGATGACAGTCACCTGGATGACAGTCACCTGGATGGCAGTCACCTGGATGACAGTCACCTGAATGACAGTCACCTGGATGACAGTCACCTGGATGACAGTCACCTGAATGACAGTCACCTGAATGACAGTCACCTGGATGACAGTCACTGGTAACTTTTTATCAGTCTGTGTCTGGCTTCTCTCCAGTCACACGCCCTGTCAAGTTCACAGTAACAACAACAACAACAGTAGTAGCAACAACAACAGTAACAAGCACAACAGAATCAACAGCAACAATAACAAGAGCAACAACAACAGCAACGAAATTAACAATAACAGCAACAACAGCAACAATAACAACAGTAACAATAACAACAGCAACAATAACAACAGTAACAATAACAACAGCGACAATAGCAGCAACAATAACAACAGTAACAATAACAACAGTAACAATAACAACAGTAACAATAACAACAGCAACAATAGCAGCAACAATAACAACAGTAACAATAGCAGAAGGGGAGGCGTAAGAGATGTTCAGCTTGAACCTTCCATGCAGGAAGCCAGGGGACCCCAGGGGCAAGAACCAGCCCCCTGAGGCAAGAACCAGCCCCCAGGGGCAAAAACCAGTCTTCCCAGGGGCAAGAATCATCCCGACGAAGGCAAGAACCATCCCCCCAGAGGCAAGAACCATCCTCCCAGGGGCAAGAACCATCCTCCCGAGGGGCAAGAATCATCCCCCAATGGAAAAAAACAGGCTCCCAGGGGCAAGAACCAGCCCCCAAGGCAAGAACCAACCCTTAGGAACAAGAATCAATCCCCAGGGATAAGAACCAGCTCCCAGGAGCAAAAATTAACTTCCAGGGGTAGTAACCAACCCTCAGTGGCAAGAGCTTTACCTTTAGGGGCAAAAACCTTTACCCTTAGGGGAAAGAACTTTTCCCTTATGGGTAAGAATTAGGCCCCTGTGGCAAGAACCAAACCCCAGGAGCAAGAGCAAAGGCTCCTAGGGGCAGAGCCAGGCCCCAGGGGCAAGAATTATACCCTAGGGGCAAGAATTAGACCCCAGGGGCAAGAATCCTACCCCCATGGGTTAGAACCACGCCCCCAGGAGCAAGAACCATTCCCTATATCCATCCTGTGTGTAATTGCATAAGAGGATATGGATACACAAGAGGCCTAGGAACTAGGCCCCAAAAGGGTTAACAGGAGTCCATCTGAATTTACATCTATAGTTCACTTATTTGTTGTAAACAAATTTAGGATATTTACTTAAAATGACTGATATCATTATTAATAAAATATCAAGCACATAGTGTTCAAGATAGTGACCATAAGACTGACCACATACTTTGTATTTAGTCTGATCGTGATCTGCGTGTCTGCCAAACTCCAGATGTACTCCCGTTAGACCTTTTGGAGCCTAGATCCTAGGCCTTTCGTGTATCCATATGCTCTTGCGCTATCCTTCCCAGGATGGATATGGGGGTCCACAATAAACTAGTCATTTCGTGGCAAAATCTAATCTAAATCCAATGTGCCAAACTGCCAGAAGTACTTGTAACCAAGCCTAAGCCTGGCAACTGCAACATCAGTCAAGTCTATTTACAATGCAAGTTGCTGCGCAGACATGCTTATCTACGTTCAAGTTATCATAGTTGATGACAGATCTACTCAGGCTTCTAACTGCATTCATATAACATTCACTTTCATTATTTACTTCTGTCTCAATACCATTCCTAATACTAGACACACAAAGTTATATTCTACATTGTCCTTCAGAGTTCTTTCTTTGGCTAACTTATCAGTTCTGTTATGGAGGAGCGACTCGGTGAAAGGTGCAATATGTCAAAATTGAACATATTTTTTTCTCCCGGATTTTTTTGAGCATCTCAAAAAAATGAGCACAAACAAATTTTGAGCATCTGATTCTGTTGTGAAATCTGAATTAGTTCTTGACGTGAGTGCTTGCTGGATGACGTGAGTGCTTTCTGGATGACGTGAGTGATTTCTGGATGACGTGAGTGCTTGCTGGATGACGTGAGTGCTTGCTGGATGACGTGAGTGCTTGCTGGATGACGTGAGTGCTTGCTGGATGACGTGAGTGCTTGCTGGATGACGTGAGTGCTTGCTGGATGACGTGAGTGCTTGCTGGATGACGTGAGTGCTTGCTGGATTACTACTAATTTTCATCCCAGGTCAGGATAACTATCCTCTGGACTACCCAGGGTGATAGTCTCCAGCAGCTGCGGGATAGTTATCAGGGTCTGTAGGGCCATTAGTGGCCCTAAAGGCCACTGATGAGACCTTGGGCTAGGACCATGCTGGAGTCTGTGTAGTAAGGTGTCTGCTGCATAACCATCTGCTCACTGTGGGAGGCAGTGTGATAGTTTCTGCTGGTCCTGGCTAGCAATGAAGGAGGTAACCTTCTCTGCTGGTGACCCTTCTTCCAGCAGGTGTCTTCCAGCAGGTGTCTTCCAGCAGGTGTCTTCCAGCAGGTGTCTTCCAGCAGGTGTCTTCCAGCAGGTGTCTTCCAGCAGGTGTCTTCTAGCAGGTGTCTTCCAGCAGGTGTCTTCCAGCAGGTGTCTTCCAGCAGGTGTCTTCCAGCAGGTGTCTTCCAGCAGGTGTCTTCCAGCAGGTGTCTTCCAGCAGGTGTCTTCTAGCAGGTGTCTTCCAGCAGGTGTCTTCCAGCAGGTGTCTTCCAGCAGGTGTCTTCCAGCAGGTGTCTTCCAGCAGGTGTCTTCTAGCAGGTGTCTTCCAGCAGGTGTCTTCCAGGTGTCTTCCAGCAGGTGTCTTCCAGCAGGTGTCTTCTAGCAGGTGTCTTCCAGCAGGTGTCTCTTCTTCTTCCAGCAGGTGTCTCTTCTTGCTGTCGTCAAAGCAGCAGATTTCGCTGCCTCGACCATGGTTCTCTGACAAGTGTTGTCAGTGGAGAAACTTTTAATCAAGTAAGGGGTCTTTATCTCAGACGTTTCAGACTTTTCGGTCCAAACGAAACCCTTTTCTTTTAACTCTAATGTTTTGACAGTAGTTTCTATAGCAAGTGTGGCATTATGAGTGGGTTAGACAGACGCAACAGTGAGATACAAGAACATTGCTTAATGGGAACAAGGAAACAATAGGGTATATGACACAGTCTGGGGCAGTAGACCTACTGTTAGCAGGTCTACTGTTAGTAGACCTACTAACAGTAGGCCTCCTACTATTAGTAGACGTAATTTTAGTAGGTCTACTGTTGGGCAGGGACACAAACACCACCTGTCTGCTTCCCCTCCCCACCTTAAGAACCCAAAACAGCAGGTGGGAGACCCCTTCAAGTAGGTCACTCCCCAACTCAGCCCCTACAACCCCCTTTCCCCACCCTTCCTTACATGACCGAGTCAACATACTTTCAGAATCCCACAGAGGACCTTCTGAACGCTACGAAGGACTTTCAGAACTCCACAAAGGACATTCAGAACCCCACGAAGGACTTTCACAACCCCACAAAGGCCTTTCAGAACCCTACCAAAGATTTTCAGAACCCCACGAAGGACTTTTAGAATATGCTGGGTTGTCATGAGTTGCCTTCAGGCAACTCATGACAACCCAGCATATTCTGATAATCCAGAGTTATCCAGTTAACCAAGGGTAATTCAGTTATCCAAGGGTAATCCAGGGTTATCCAAGGATAATACAGTTATCGAAGTGTAATTCAGTTACCCAGGGGTAATTGAGTTATCCAAGGGTAATCCAGGGTTATCCAAGGATAATACAGTTATCCAAGGGTAATTCAGTTACCCAGGGGTAATTGAGTTATCCAAGGGTAATCCAGGGTTATCCAAGGATAATACAGTTATCCAAGGGTAATTCAGTTACCCAGGGGTAATTGAGTTATCCAAGGGTAATCCAGGGTTATCCAAGGATAATACAGTTATCCAAGGGTAATTCAGTTACCCAGGGGTAATTCAGTTATCCAAGGGTAATCCAGGGTTATCCAAGGATAATTCAGTTATCCAAGGGTAATCCAGGGTTATCCAAGATAATATAGTAATGTTATTTTGGATGGAATTTTATATTTGCGTTATCATCATACGTGATAACACTTATGATGACGTGCAGTGAGAGACGTGTGGGTGACGCACAATGATAGTCAGACGTGTGGGCGACGTACAGTGAGACACAGACGTGTGGGCGACGTACAGTGACACAGACGTGTGGGCGACGTACAGTGAAAAACAGACGTGTGGGCGACGTACAGTGAAAAACAAACGTGTGGGCGACGTACAGTGAAAAACATACGTGTGGGCGACGTACAGTTAAAAACATACGTGTGGGCGACGTACAGTGAAAAACAGACGTGTGGGCGACGTTCAGTGAAACACAGACGTGTGGGTGACGTACAGTGAGACACAGACGTGTGGGTGACGTACAGTGAGACACAGACGTGTGGGCTACGTACAGTGAAAGACACGTGTGGGCGACGTACAGTGAGACACAGACGTGTGGGCGACGTACAGTGAAAAACAGACGTGTGGGCGACGTACAGTGAAAAACAGACATGTGGGTGACGTACAGTAGGATTTCTGGCTATTCTGACACTGGTCATCACCTGGCTAAGAGCTGTTGCTCTTCCTCAGCTTATTTGCAAACTAAGAGCTGTTATCTTATTTACAAACTAAGAGCTGTTATCTTAGCTCATTTACAGACTAAGAGCTGTTGTATTAGCTTATTTACAGACCAGGATCTGTTATCTAAGCTCACTTATCTAAGCTCATTTTAAAGCTAAGTGCTATTATCTCAGCTGATTTCACTCTGTTACTTCCCCAGGAGTTGACTAGCACCCAGGTACCTATTTACTGCTAGGTGAGAAGAAGACAGCAGGTGTCAGGAGACTTGCCCCCACCCCCTCCTCCCCATCCAAAAAGAAAAAAAACGTTTCACTCAGCCCGGGAATCGATCCCGGGTTATTTCGGTTCTGAACCGAGGGATTTACGGTAGAAGCAACAGGTTGCATTCATTTGTTATCGACCTTTGGGGGGCGATTTGCAATATTCGAGATCTCTCTTTTGCAACATGGAGGTCGCCTGCAGGATCAAGGTGACTGTCACGTGGTGTACAATAGTTCTGTGATTTGCAACATTCAGGTCGGTCCCCTGCAACATTCAGGTCGGTCCCCTGCAACATTGCTGAAGTGTCTCTGCAACATTCAAGTGATGTTTACTATTGACGTGGTCTCCAGAATTTAGGTGGGTTGCAGCATTTAGGTGGTGTGGTATACATTTAGGTGAGCATTTTGTATCAAGAAGGTGGAGAGAGAGAGAGAGAGAGAGAGAGAGAGAGAGAGAGAGAGATTTCAAATGAGCTAATGTAGGTAACAGCTCTTAGCTTGTCAATAAAATCAAGAATCCTTAACCTAACCTTGCAAGAGAGGGAGAGAGAGAGAGAGAGAGAGAGAGAGAGAGAGAGAGAGAGAGAGAGAGAGAGAGAGAGAGAGCAACAGTTTACCAGGACGTAGAGAGGGGAAAGGAAGCAAGGAAGTGGGTGTATCCTGCAGAGTTTCTGGCATCAAGTTATGATGGTGGAGGTGGATGGTGAGGGTGGGGGAGAGGGGAGAGTGGGGAAGAGGAAGAGGAAGAGAGGAGAATGAAGATGGGTAAGAGAGGAAGAGAGAGAGAGAGTAGAGAGGGAGGAGAGAAGAAGGACTTGGAGAGGTAGACAGTAAAACCTGGTTAATTCTCAAACGGATAATTACAGTAGAGATAAGAAGGATAACAGAAGTGCAAAGGGGGGAGGAGGGACAATTGGGAGGGACAGGTGGGAGGGACAGGTGGGAGGAACAGGTGGGAAGATCAATTTTTTTTTCGAAAACCTTACAAACCCGGTGCCAAACTTCACTTTGGCTCGGTGCCAAACTTCACCTTGGCTCGGTGCCAAACTTCCCCCTTGGCTCGGTGCCAAACTTCACTTTGGCTCGGTGCCAAACTTCACCTTGGCTCGGTGCCAAACTTCACCTTGGCTCGGTGCCAAACTTCACTTTGGCTCGGTGCCAAACTTCACCTTGGCTCGGTGCCAAACTCCCCCTTGGCTCGGTGCCAAACTTCACCTTGGCTCAGTGCCAAACTCCCCCTTGGTAGTAAACTTCCCCTGGATCAGCGAATGAACCAAGCCCAGTAGAGAATGTCCTTGACCTTAAACAGGTGAACTGACAACAATGCATTCACCTGGGTCACCTTTCTTGACGTTTCTCTCCTTGGATCCTGAATACTTCAAATATATTTGAAGTGAACGAGATCCAAGGGTCGAAATGTCTTCGGTGAAGGTGTTAAACGTGCCCATCTCTCTCAAGTTATGGGAAGTCATTTAACCAAGACAGGACTCGCAGCAATGGGTTCAAATTGGGAAAATTTAGATTTAGAAAGGATATAGGAAAGCACTGGTTTGGTAATGTGGATGAGTGGAACAAACTCCAGAGTACCGTCATGTACGTGAGTGAGTTTGAACCTGCCTAGCTTGAGCCAGTAGGCCTACTGCAGTGCTCCTAGCTTGAGCCAGTAGGCCTACTGCAGTCCTCCTTCTGTCTTATGTTCTTGCACAGCAAATTCAGACCACAACATAAGTGGTGTTTGTTTCACAAAGAGTCAGAAGAGTGCATGAACTCACTGAAATATGCTGAGAAATTCTTTGAGAAAGATGATAAAGCAATGCCTTCAGAGAATGAGTTCAGTGGCACTCAGAGTGCCAAACTCATGCCACTGTGGTAATAAAAAGTGCAGATTAAAAAGTGAAAGATGAAAATTAGAAATTAAAAAAGTGCAAATTAGAAAGTGAAAGATGTTTCCAGTAAAGAGGAGAAGAAGAATCACACAACTCCTTTAAAGTTTTTACACTTTCTCTAGAAGGAGAATGTTGCTTCAAGAAGCACGAAACATCGAGAGGATGTTTAATGACCCTTACAAGCGAAGCAATGCAAAAAAGAGCAAAACGTCTGCTTGCTAACTGTGGTCGCTACCGAAGGGGGGGGAGAGAAAAGGGGATCTCTGCCCCCACGGCCCTGTTCCAGACCAGAACAAAACTAACAATAATCCAATATATATTTTCTTTTTTTCCCCACTCCAATTTCAAAACTCGAAGACAAAAAGATGTTTTGCCCGGACACCAACAAGGAAAATGAGCAGATTAAAATTGCATTTGTTTGTTTGTTTTGCTTAACCCTAACCCAATTAGACTCTGAAGAAGCCACGGACAGCATCTCCAAGCATTTTGTTCCAGGCTCAGACGTATTGAATCCCATATTAACCTCGGTATGAGGAAGGTTAAAAAACAAATAGCAAATAAGTGGTAAAACTCAAGGCCAGTGCATAAGCCACGGGTCCAGCTGGGTACAATAAGATTCATCCAACTAAGTATATTTATACACCATGGGCCCCACTGTAACCACAAATGCAAGTTTTATTGGTCAAAAATTCTAAAAAAATCATGTTTATAGTCTTTAACTATCCTATGGAGAAAGAAGTCAGACACTTCTATTCATAATTAACACACATGTGCAACAATCATATTTACTACTGCCATTACACAGTCACTCATAGTAATGGATACAGTGCCACCTCACACAGCACTCACGTACACGTACGCTGACGTCCCACATCGTTACAAATATTTGGATTTAAATAAGCACGATTGCTAATCATGTAAACATCACAATAAGTGCACCACTCAGGGCAGGATGGGTTTAGAGCAGGTCACTCCTGTCTCTCACAGCTGCTCCACCACTACGACCAGGACTTGGATGCACCTAAGGACAGACAAGATGCAGGGATGGTGTACACAGACTTCGCAGATGCCTTCAGCAGGTGTGATCGTGGTACAATAGCACACAAAGTGTACTATTGTACCACTTGGATGAAAGTGGAAAAAGTGGGCAGACAGGTCAACTTTTAACAAACTAAACCCAGAGAATAAAAATCGAGAAAGTAAAATCGAAATCGAAACTCTGTTCCCCAAGGCGCAGTACTTGCACCAGTTCTTTTTCTCATATCAGACATAGACAGCTATTAATCATAGCACTGTATCATCATTTAAAGAGGATTCTAGAATTTGCAAGAGAGTGACATCCACTGAAGACACTGTAAGCACTAAGCCGATCTAAACCAGGTCTTCTAGCCGACCAGAGAAGACGATGTGATCTTCACTGAGAACTGACTTCAATTACTTTGCTATGGAAAACAAACTGGAGACATGAAAACTGGAATAGATTCTAGGAAACGATCAGATTAGACAAGAGAATCAAATAAGATTGTAAAGATCTTAGGAGTGATGCCGCTGGAAGATCTCACCTTCAAGAAACACAGGAGAGTTATCATCACAAGGGCAGGAAGGAAAATGATGGGATGATTACAAAACTTTTCAGACCAAAGATGAACAACCAAGGATGACAGTATTAGCCACTTGCCTGTTTCATGACTGGAATATTGCCATGCAATGATGACTCCGCTCTTTAAAGCAGGTGAAATTGCAGATCTGGAGAAAGTACGGAGAACTGTCACTTCCTTTATCAATTCAAACACACCTAAATTATCGGGAAAACCCCAAGTTCCTCTGTTTTACAAATGATAATACATGTATTGTCAACCTGTACAAACAACAGTATTTCTGTTGTAGGTCTCCGGAACTGAGTTCTATGTATAAAAAAAAGTCTTTTAACAATGTCACAAGACTCACTCAACAAGTTGGAAAAAGTCTGACTCGGTAAAAACTTGTGCAATTTACGATATATTTTCATCCTACGCCAATTCACCATGTACACTATTCACAAGTGTACAAGTTTTCAACACAAGCCAAAATAATGATTGTTGGAACACTCACACATGCACAGCAAGGAGCCAGAGGTCACTCTTGAGATACAAGCCAGCTGCTGGCTTGGACTAGTCTGCCTGGCTGACATGATTACCAGAAACAAGGTAATCAAGTCAGCCAGCCAACCCACTTCTGATCAGTCCGAAGCACCCCAGCACCAAATGGTCAACAGACCATCTAGTATTTCATGCCACAACTTGATGGCTCTAGCAAACAGGCCTTGTAGCTAATAAATTTATAATACACTCGTATCCTGAAATAAACTGTATCATCTAGAATACTGATGAGAAAGATATACAAATTTTATGTGACAATAATAAAGGGACTGACCCCAGATATGCCCACTGAAAGGACTCCCTACAAGAGTGGGACGATCAGCAATATAAACCCAATGGAAAGCAGGGATGTGCTAAGTATATAAAGGGATAACTAAGTAAGTGTAAAGGGACCAAGACTCTTCACTATCTTCCTTTCATAAATAAGGTGAATTACCAACAGACCCGTGGCTGCCTTCAAGAAGTAACTCCACGTGTTTCAGTGTCTGGAGGCCTGGTCAAAGACCGGGCGGTGGGGGCGATGAGCGAGGTGGGAGGGATAGGAGGAAGGAAAGAGAAAGAGAGAGAGAGTGATGGAAGGGAGAGGGAGGAAGAGGATGGAGAGAGGAAGGGAGAGAGGAGAGGTCGGAAGAGAGAGGTTGAGGTATAACTTTCCTGACGCAGCGGCTCCTCCCTGGGGAGACTAGTGTCCTGGTATCGACCCAACACCACTACCACCACTACCACTACCACCACCACTACCACCACTACAACAACAATCACCACCATCATCACCCCTCCCCTCTCAACCCCCACCCCACCTCAAACCCACCCAAATGAAAGAAGGGTTTAACCCACAGAATAACCTCAAATTTCCTTGAGGTTATTCTGTGGGTTAACCCATCTAGCAGCTTACAGTGAACCTCCCTTACAGTGAACCTCCCTTACAGTGAACCTCCCTAACAGTGAACATCCTAAATAGTGAACTTCACCAATTCTCTGAGAACCTAATTGTTATGGGGGGGAGGTTCTGATGGAGTTTTTTTTATTAACACATCAGCCGTCTCCCACTGAGGCAGGGTCACCCGATAAAGAAGAAACACTTTCACCATCATTCACTCCATCACCATGATGTAGACTGTTATGGAGGCGTTATTATTGGTGGCCGTGGGAAGAGCCCCAGCCTGTCTGCATCTGCCCACACCTAAGCCTAGCAGCAATCTGAGAGGGTAGGCCTGCAGCCTAGCTGGCTGGCCCAATCGGGGTGTCACGTGACGTTTGGCTAGCAAGGGAGACTGACTATAAATAATATAGGAAAATACGTATATAAGTATTACACTGTTAACATAATTACCCATGATTGCTTATACCTGTAGATTATCCATAGATGAGAAAGTAGAAGAGAAAGTAGATTAAAAAGTAGAAAAAAGTAAATTAGAAATTAGAAGAAAAAGTAGATGAGAAAGGTGAGAAAGACTCTTCTGTGTTTTTTCGTTACTCACAAATTTCTTCATAATATAGCTCATGGTTCTTCGAACCGTAACCTCATGTCAGCTTACCGGTCCCTCCCTCAAAATTTTATTATTTGTATCATGTAAGAGGTGTTTAGTAGACAAGGGAAGGACCCGGCTTTGATCCTGGGGCTGGGCGAAATGTTGGAGATGTTGGCATGTTTCCTTACACATGTTGGCCAGATCCACCTGGTAACATGTACCTGCAGGTGTTAGTTCCTGTGGTGGATAGCAGTGCCTGTTGTAGGAGGCAGTGCCTGTTCTGGGTGGCAGTGTCTGTTGTGGGTGGAAGTGTCTAATGTGGGTGGCAGGGCCTGTTGTTGGTGACAGTGTCTTGTGGGTGGCAGTGTCTAGTGTGGGTGGCAGTGCCTGTTGTGGATGGCAGTGCCTGTTGTGGGTGACAGTGCCTGTTATTGGTGACAGTGCCTATCGTGGGTGACAGTGCCTGTTGTGGGTGGCAGTGCCTGTTGTGGGTGGCATCCTGGAGGAGGAGGAGGACTGAGGGTCTTGTTCGAAATAAGCCACAGCACATGGCTTTCCTAAGGCATTCTGGGTTACTATACCTCAGGGTTAAGAAAAGGCAGATTTTAGTTCCTCCATTTTTCCCGTGTATCTGCTGATTAGATGGACTGTGGCATACATGATGGTGACTGTATAAAAGACCGCTGGGTTTCTTTCCTAAACCAGGGCTCATCATCCCATTAAGTATGTCAGTAATGTCAAGTGTTTCTAAATCAACTGAAGGTTTTTACTCAACAGAAATAAAGCTGAACATCGTCGTAGTCATCCCAGACTCTTTTTGTTTATCATTTTTTGGTGAGATTGTTTCGGTTATCGTACTTGGAGGTCCAGCCGGTGTTAGGTCTCCACTTGATGAAGAATGAGTCGCTTGTGCAACATTTTTACCGAGGAAACGTTTCAGCAGCCAGTGGCTTCTTCAGTCCAATACAAAGAAGAACAGCGGAAGAAAAGGAGGAGTTTGAAGCAATCAGTCGATGTGTTATTGATTCCAGGCTGAGGGACTGATTACCTCAAACTCCTCCTTTTCTTCCACTGTTCTTCTTTGCATTGGACCGAAGAAGCCATTCGCTTCTTCAAATGTAGCACAAGCGTCTCATGCTTCAAGTTGTCGATTTTGTAAATCATTTACATCACATTTTTCACATGCTGTTTATACCATAGGCTATAATCCCTGGGCCACCATCCCGCTGTCCACGGGCGGACATTAATATCTGCCTAATATGCAACGAAACTGAGTCTGTTTTTCAAAACACACTGTGATAACAAAGTCATTTCACACACAGTAGATCTTTGCACTGGTGATAATGCATCTACAGTGCTGGCTAGCTGTCACGTTGCTAAATATATTGCAGAGAATGGCAATACCAGACGTGTTGATGACTTGGCAGAGGAGCTGTAAAATACATTCAGAAGGCTGCACCTTTTAAGCATTTCTCTCTCACTCGAAATGAGAGTAACCCTGTTGTAAACAAACCTGAACTTACGGGGTTTCATAAGGGGCAGTGAGTCGTGTGCTGCTGCTACTGCTGCTGCGACGACTACTATTACTGCTACTACTATTATTATTACTACTAATAATAATAATATTACTACTACTACTACTACTAATATTACTACTACTACAACAACTATTACTACAGAGTGTGAGTAAATCTGTGAAGAAATTTGATCTGAGTTAAGACCGACTGAGAAGTGTGACATCCAGTACTGAAGCAACATTGTTGCAAGTAAAACTGGTCTAGTTGCAGGAATTAATGAAGATGTATCGAAATTGAATGTTGAACTCCTCATGCAAATTTATTATGTTATTCACCAGCGGACTTTGTCTAGTAAGTCTCGCTTCAAAAATGTAATAAGTGTTGTATGAATCGTGAGTTTTGTCAGGCATCATGGCATGAAATGTCAGCAGTTTCAAAGCTTCTTGTCTGGGATAGATGTAGACTGTGAATGTGTTACAGTTTACTGAGATCAGGTGGTTGAACGAATGTCAGTGTTTTCATTTCGAGGTTGCAGAGCCCCTGGCCAGGCTCCTGGAGTAGAAAGACTCGAAACTCATCAAAACCTCGTCAGAGGTTCGTCGACATGTATGCTAAGGTGAAAACTTATAAAGGAAAGATAAATTGTTTTTGAAGCAGGTCAGTGAGTGTATTCTTACACATTTTCCCCGCTGTAAACAACTCAGCAAGGAAAGGTAATCACAGATCCCCGTGGAAAGTGACATTAAAGTACCAAGAAGATATCTGCAGACTTATAAAAGCAATGGGCAGGAAAAAATAATGTTCATTATTAATTTAAAGCTTCGCCAGATGACCCGAGTGAAATATTTCAGCTGGAACTCATTGATTTACGAACCAGTGACACTTTCAGAGGCACTCATAAGGCAGCCAGTCACTTCAAATTTTACGCAAAAGTAAGGTGACGTCACTAAGGGTCAGGGACAGATCCCGTCAATACAGTCTCTACCGTCTCCAGTGTTCTATTCTCCTGCATTCGACTGAAGAAGCCTGTTGTGCGGGCGAGACGTTTCGCCACTAAAGCTACCCAAGTGCTGCACATGCGTCTTAGTAAAAAAAATCTCAGTATTCAGTACCATTAAAAAGTCACCCTGAGTCTGAAGGTGCGGTCCACAACACACAACTGCTTCCCTATAAACCCTCCCTACAGGTTTACCGCTTCCTAATAGCTACAATAACCCAGGTGTTTGCTCTTGAGCGGCTCAACACACAGACATCGTGACGGAACGTCTTTTAAGAACATAAGAAAGAAGGAACACTGCAGCAGGCCTACTGGCCCATGTGAGGCAAGTTCAAGTCTCCTACCGGCTTGAGCCAATGACCCAACCTAGTCAGATCAGGCCACATCCACTTAAAGAAGGAGTACGGCATCACACCTATTAGAACAAGCTAGTCAGGTCCAACTCACACCCACCCACACCCACTCATATATTTATCTAACCTATTTTTAAAACTACACAACCTCTTAGCCTCTATAACTGTACTCGGGAGTTTGTTCCACTCATCGACAACTCTATTACCAAACCAATGCTTTCCTATATCCTTCCTGAATCTGATTTTTTCCAACTTAAATCCATTGCTGAGAGTCCTGTCTTGGACAGCTAAGAGAGGCATTCTCAAGGACTCTCCGCACGACTCTACAACACAGTATTCGGAATTTCTACAACGAAAAAAAAAGTTGATATGTCGCTACATTTGCACTTTCCTGTGTGTGATTCCTCAGACATTTCTTTTAGGAAATTTCAGATTTTCCTGTGAGGTTGTCTAAAGTCTCTCGGGTTCGAGTCTCGGCCAGCCGCTGCAATGTTCCTTTCTTCATTGATTTAGAAGAGTTCTGAGGACACAGATGCCGAGGGCATACTAGAATGGGATTATATATATATATATATATATATATATATATATATATATATAATATATATATATATATATATATATATATATATATATATTTAACCCAGGATAACATGGGATAACCCAGTAGTCACGCGGTGTGGCTTATGTCCAGTGGGTTAGCGAGGTCACAGTAGCCTTGGACTGGTCACAGTGCACAGAGAACCCCTGTCCCTCTCTACCCTCCCGTACTTCACGTGGTGAATGTTTCTTGTGTACAAGTCTTGTACAGGTCAGTGAAGTCTTTAGTAATGATGGATTGATGTCGTCATCAACAGAGCATCAACAGCTGTCGGCTGATGACTCCTTGCCTAATAAGTTCTTTGCATGTCACCTCTTTGACATGGCATGATTCGTAGGTACCATCCTGACATGACAGATCCCCAGCGATGAGGAATCAGGCCCATTTCCGTGACTTCAACAGTTCACAACTAATCAACAAACTCACAATGGCCTGGCCAAGGACCAGCAGCGGGGGCGTTGACCCCCGGAACACCCTCCAGGTAGACTCCTTCCAGGTACACTCCCTCCAGGTAGACTCCCTCCAGGTAGACTCCCTCCAGGTAGACTCCCTCCAGGTAGACTTCCTCCAGGTAGACTCCCTCCAGGTAGACTCCCTCCAGGTAGACTCCAGATAGGTAGACAGTGGCTGCAACAATTCGCAGTTAATTTACAAACTCACAGATTACCTTATTACAAAGAAAGGATCCTAATTTCTCTATTACAGAAGAAGGATTCTGATTTCCTTATTACAAATGAAGGTTCCTAATTTCCTTATTGCAGAGGAAGGGTCCTAATATCCTTATTACAAAGGAAGGTTCCTAATTTCCTTATTACAGAGGAAGGTTCCTAATTTCCTTATTACAGAAGAAGGATCCTAATTTCCTTATTACAAAGGAAGGTTCCTAATTTCCTTATTACAGAGGAAGGTTCCTAATTTCCCTGTCAGAGACCAATCTCAAGACCATGTTCTCTCACTGCTCTTGTAGTGTTCTTTAATGATGAAATTCTTTATTATTTATGGTAGTAGTAGTGGTTGGGATGGTGGTTGTGGTGGTAGGGATGGTGGTAGTGTTGGTTGTGGTGGTGATGGTAGTGACAGATGGTCACAAGGGAGCCTTATCGACCAGTGCCACGCCAACCAGATCCTAGGTACAGTGCCTCTGTCTGCTGTCTTTGTGGTGCTGGTAGTGGTGGTGATGGTGGTAGTTGTGGTGGTTGTGGTGCTGGTAGTTGTGGTGGTAGTGGTGCTGGTAGCTGTGGTGATAGTGGTAGTGGTGCTGGTAGTTGTGGTGATAGTGGTTGTAGTTGTGGTGATGGTGGTAGTTGTGGTGATGGTGGTAGTTGTGGTGATGGTAGTAATTGTGGTGATGGTGGTAGTTGTGGTGATGGTGGTAGTTGTGGTGATGTTGGTAGTTGTGGTGATGGTGGTAGTTGTGGTGATGGTGGTAGTTGTGGTGATGGTGGTAGAACATTTATCATCCATTTGACTGTGTTATCTTGTGTACTCACTAAGCTATGTTTGCAGGGGTCGAGTCACAGCTCCTGACCCGTCCTTAAACCACAGTCACCGGCATCACTGATCCCTAACCTCTAGTACCTATTCGTACTTACTCTGGAATCTGTGTAGGAAGTTTGCCTTTATCACTAGTTTATCACCCTAAGGCTGAAAAAGTAATTCCTAACATCCCTATGCTTTTGAAATAAGTTTCTATTTAAGCCCTGTCGAAGACCAGGGAGCTCGGACCTCACCCTTGGAGGAGGACCTCTGGTGGATCTACCCTCGAGGTCGTCCTTTTGAAGAGGACCCTCAGAGGTTGCCCTCCAAGGTAGTCCTTGAGCTCCGTAGACTGGTAACAATTCTGTGGAACACATTTTAGCAGCTGGCCCATGGATTGGGCCTTTCCACCTCCGTCATGATTTTTATAATTACCGAGGAGCCTGTAGGGACCTTGAGGAACTTTATATTTGCCGAGGCGCCTGTAGGGACCTCAGGGAACTTTATAATTAACGAGGTGCCTGTAGGGACCTCGAGGAAATTATAATTACCGAGGTGCCTGTAGGGACCTTGAGGAATAATACACACACAATCCGCACATATAAAAATAGAGGAGCTTACGACGACGTGAGGAACTCATAATTACCGAGGTGCCTGTAGGGACCTCGAGGAACTTATAATTACCGAGTTGCCTGTCGGAACCTCGGGGAACTTTATAATTACTGAGGTGCCTGTAGGGACCTCGGGGAACTTTAAATCACCGAGGTGCCTGTAGGGACCTCGGGGAACTTTATAATCACCGAAGTGCCTGTAGAGACCTCAGAGAACTTTATAATTACCGAGGTGCCTGTAGGGACCTCGGGGAACTTATAATTACCGAGGTGCCTGTAGGGACCTCGGGGAACTTTCAGAACAGTAGTTTCACACTAATAAATTGATGGAGTTTTTAAGTGATGTTGTCAATATTAACTCGGTGCTGCAGTGCCTGTGTTTGTTGTTTGTTATTTTTATTGTTTATTTTATGCTTGTGTTTATACTTTTATGGTTGTGAGTGTTGCTACTGTTCCAGGGTAGGACCCCAGAGATGGTCCTCCAGGGTAGGACCCCCAGAGGTGGTCCTCCAGAGTAGGACCCTCCCAGAGGTGCTCCTCCAGGGAGGTCTGGGGTTCTCACCACCCTTACTAGTCACGTCAGACGCACCTTACCCAGTGGACGCCAGTGATGGTGACTGATGGTCTCTTCTTTATCTCAGTCATCTTCTCACTCGAAGGAATTAATCTGAGTTGCCCATAGTGCGCACTTACCACACACACACACACACACACACACACACACACACACACACAGCACCACACACACACACACACACACACACACACACACACACACACACACACACAGGGTAACCAAAGTGAGGCAGGGAAGAGAGAGAGAGAGAACAACACAACATGCTGGAATGAGAGACAGAGAGCAGGAATAACAGGAGAGGCAGTACAGTAGATAAAGAAATATGGTTCACATGAGGGAAGCAACGAGTGATGGTCCGGGAGGAGGTGTTAGAATGGACGCAGGTGATGAGCGCGCTTCTAAGAGAATTAGATTTTTAGATTTTGACTTTGAAGTGGCTAGTTTATTGTGCACTTCATATCCTTCCTGTGAATGGTAGTCCAAGAGAATATGGATACACAATAGGCCTAGGAACTAGGCCCCAAAAGGGTTAACAGGAGTACATTTGGATTTATATCTACAGTTCACTTATCTGTTACAAGCAAATTTAGGAAATTTGCTTAATATATCCGGTATCTTATTTTCATTAATAATACATCTTGACATGTCACATAGGTTATTATACTGTCTATCTCTATATTCCTCAATAAGTGCACAATTAAGCACATAGTGTTCAAGACAGTGACCATATGCCTGACCACATAATTTGCATTTAGTTTGATCATCATCTGTGTGTCTCCCAAACTGCCAGAAGTACTTGTAGCCAAGCCTAAGCCTGGCCACTACTCCATCAGTCAGTACTTGTAGCCAAGCCTAAGCCTGGCCACTACTACATCAGTCAGTACTTGTAACCAAGCCTAAGCCTGGCCACTACAACATCAGTCAGTACTTGTAACCAAGCCTAAGCCTGGCCACTACAACATCAGTCAGTACTTGTAGCCAAGCCTAAGCCTGGCCACTACTACATCAGTCAGTACTTGTAGCCAAGCCTAAGCCTGGCCACTACAACATCAGTCAGTACTTGTAGCCAAGCCTAAGCCTGGCCACTACAACATCAGTCAGTACTTGTAGCCAAGCCTAAGCCTGGCCACTACAACATCAGTCAGTACTTGTAACCAAGCCTAAGCCTGGCCACTACAACATCAGTCAGTACTTGTAACCAAGCCTAAGCCTGGCCACTACAACATCAGTCAGTACTTTTAACCAAGCCTAAGCCTGGCCACTACAACATCAGTCAGTGTGTTCACATTGCAAATTGCTTCATAAACATACTTATCTACGTTGATGTTATCATAGTGGGTTATAGATCTACTCAGACTTCTAACTGCATTCCTATAACATTCACTTTCACTATTTAATTATATCTAAATATTATTTCTAATGCTAGACACAGACACACTCAAGTTATATTCTACATTTTCTTTCAGCTATCACTGGTCACGGTCCGGGCCGCGGGGGCGTTGATCCCCGAAACCCCCTCCAGGTATATCCCAGGTATACAATTAAGGAGTAATGCAGTGTGTGATCAGTATCAGGACTCGTACTGTGTCTTGTGTACGTGAAAGACATAACATAAGGGATAGTCAGAGGTGTCCCTGTTCGCTTACCATGTGAAACTAATGAGGAGAATACAAACCGCCACAGTATTCCTGAAATAATAGGGAATTTAATACAGCATTATACGGAATTTAATACAGCATTATACAGAATTTAATACAGCATTATACAGAATTTAATACAGCATTATACAGAATTTAATACAGACATTAGGTTAAACCCATAGTTTTGTAAAATATATTTATTGATTTATTCTCGATGCATCAATACAATAGGTCATTAAAGTTAATACATTGGTTAACTTTATAAAAATACATCATAATCTACACCTGGAAAATCCTAGAGGGACTGGCCCCAAATCTGCACACAGAAATCACTCCCTACGAAAGCAAAAGGTTGGGCAGACAGTGCAACATACCCCCAGGGAAAAGCATTAGTGCCGTGAGTACACTGAGACACAACACAATGAGCGTAAGGGGCCCAAGACTGTTCAACTGCCTGGCTGTTTTCAATAGGGAAGTGGATATGTTACTAAAGTTATTTCTTGACCAACCGTGTTGTGGTTTGCATGCTGAACTGCGTGCGGCCAGTAGTAACAGCCTGGTTGATCAGGTCGTATGCTAGGTCCTGTGAACAGCCTACAGGTAGGCAAATACTCGGGATGGTCAGTTGAGGGCAGGACCTGCCTACCAACCTGAAGTCTACCTGGATGTCGTTCCGGGGGTCAGCGCCCCCGCGGCCCGATCATCGACTAGGCTTCCTGGTGGATCAGAGCCTGATCAACCCAGGCTGTTACTGCTGGCCGCACGCAATCCAACATACGAATCATAGCAATGTGACCAGGCACTGACTAGGAATCTGTCCAGCTCCCTCTTGAAGGCAGCCAGGGGTACACAACCAACCTAGCTAACCACTCCACTGGTGAAGAGGCTCTACCACCTTACTTAAAAAAGCAGCACCACTGTACCAACAACCACTGTACCACTCTACTTACCAAAGCAGTACCACTGTACCAACAACCCCAGAGGGCAGAGGTTGTAGAGGAGACAGGAGGGTTACGGTGAGAGTGAGTTGGCTGGGGGCAGGCTGACTGCCAACAGATCTTTAGAGGCATATGGTGGCGGCAGAGAGAGAGAAGAGGGAGTAGCAGGCCTGGGAAAGAGGGAGGGAGAGGAGGAAAAGAGAGGCCCAGGGATAGGAAGAGAGTCAGACGGAAGGGTAGGAGAAAGGGGAAAGGCCACAGGAAGGGAGGATGGGAAGGACACAGCGAGCGCGAGTCACTGGGTGAAGATGTTATTCACAGACGCTCGGTGTAACTACACATGTTGAGAGGAACTGTGTAAGTGTGTGTGTGTGTGGTAACACGGTGAGGCGGGGGCTGAGGCGGGGGACAGCAAGGGTCGGAGGCTGCACCCCGTAGGGAGGTAGTGGTGGGAATGAGGGAGGGGGGGGTGTTAGAGTGTGGGAGGGAGGGAGGGAAATGTGAGAGGGAAGGGAGAGGTAGGATGGAGGATGTCGACCCATCACAAAGGGGCTAGCATTGTTGTGGTCGCCGAGGTAGGAAGCTGGGTCTACCTTCTTAGTGACTTACACGTAGGAAGAACCCACAATGTAGGCTCAAGCCAGCCTAAGGCCTACACAACATACTTAAGAAAGAAGGAGCAGTGCAGTAGGCCTACTGGCCCATGCTACTTCCTGTCTTATTATACAAACAAGTACACATATTAGGCATCAGAGTCATTCATACATACTACTGAGTACTTAGGATATACACTAGCACTTACCTCGGGTGAGTTATCGGATACCCGATAACCCAGTTGCTCTAGTGGCTAGTTTACTGTGCACCCCATACCCATCCTGTGGATGGTAGTGGCTAGTTTATGATGTACCCCATACCCATCCTGTGGATGATAGCGCAAGAGCATATGAATACACAAAAGGCCTAGGCACTAGGCCTCAAATAGGTTAACAGGAGTCCATCTGGATACATATTTACAATTTATATTTCATTTGTTGCCAACCTATTTAGGAAATTAGACAAATCACAGCCTATTATACTGTTTATCTCTCTATATTCATCAATAAGTGGACAATTAAGCACAATGTGTTTAAAAGGGAGACCATAAGATTGACCACATACCTTGTATTTTGTTTGATCATCATCTGTGTGTCTGCCAACCTGCCAGTCTATGTGTCTGTACTCACCTATTTGTACTCACCTATTTGTGGTTGCAGGGGTCGAGTCATAGCTCCTGGCTCCGCCTCTTCACTGATTGCTACTAGGTCCTCTCTCTCCCTGCTCCATGAGCTTTATCAAACCTAGTCTTAAAACTATGTATGGTTCCTGCCTCCACTATGTCGCTTTCCAAGCTATTCCACTTCCTGACAACTCTATGACTGAAGAAATACTTCCTAACATCCCTTTGACTCATAGGAGTCTTCAACTTCCAATTGTGACCCCTTGTTTCTGTGTCCCCTCTCTGGAACATCTTGTCTCTGTCCACCTTATCTATTCCTCGCAGTATTTTATATGTCGTTATCATGTCTCCCCTAACCCTCCTGTCCTCTAGTGTCGTCAGGCCGATTTCCCTTAACCTTTCTTCGTAGGACAATCCCCTTAGCTCTGGGACTAGTCTTGTTGCAAACCTTTGCACTTTCTCTAATTTCTTGACGTGCTTGACCAGGTGTGGGTTCCAAACTGGTGCTGCATACTCCAGTATGGGCCTGACGTATATGGTGTACAGAGTCTTGAATGATTCCTTAGTGAGGTATTGGAATGCTATTCTTAGGTTTGCCAGCCGCCCGTATGCTGCAGCAGTTATCTGATTGATGTGTGCCTCAGGAGATGTGCTCGGTATTATACTCACCCCAAGATCTTTTTCTTTGAGTGAGGTTTGCAGTCTTTGGCCACCTAGACTATACTCTGTCTGCGGTCTTCTTTGCCCTTCCCCGATATTCATGACTTTACATTTGGCAGGGTTAAATTCAAGGAGCCAGTTACTGGACCAGGCTTGCAGCCTGTCCAGGTCTCTTTGTATTCCTGCCTGATCCTCGACTGATTTGATTCTTCTCATTAACTTCACATCATCTGCAAACAGTCTATGTGTCTGTCAAACTACCAGAAGTACTTGTAACCAAGCCTAAGCCTGGCCACTACAACATCCGTCAGTCTGTTCATATTTCAGATTCCTCACGTGTGTTTATCTACGTTCATGTCATTATTTATAGATCCAGACGGACTTATAACTGCATTTCTATGACGGTCAAGTTCATTTTTAATTCTCTCTCTTAACATTATTTTTAATACCTGATACAGACAGAACAAAGTTACATCCGGCTTTCAGACTACTGTAGGTAGTTTGTCATCTCGTATCACGTAAGACTAAGTGAATGTGAGATTGGAATCCATAAGAATTGTAGGTTATAAATAGTGTTTGAACACAGTGACTCCTTTGTAAGACACAAAAGTATTACAAGGCATTTATTCAGGATACGTTTCGCCCGTCAGGGGCTTTCTTACACAACAGGTGCAAGATTATGTGCTGCATGTGGGGTACTGGGGCTACCTGGAGTCTACCTGGAGGGCATTCCGGGGGTCAACGCCCCCGCGGCCCGTTCCACGACCAGGCCTCCCGGTGGATCAGGGCCTGATCAACCAGGCTGTTACTGCTGGCCGCACTTAGTCCAACGTACGAACCACAGCCCGGCTGATCCGGCTTTGTGATAGCTGTGTTACGTGTCGGCAGGACGAGCCTAAAGGGAAATTATGAAATCATAAAACTGCCAGAATTACGTATGACGGCAGTGACGGTGACAATACGAGCAAATTTTAAACAGCACATACCTGGAGTCTACCTGGAGGGTATTCCAGGGGTCAACGCCCCGTGGAACGGGCTCTGACCAGGCCTCCCTGTGGATCAGGACCTATCGCCGTTCCTTGATGCATTGATTCAAACTTTTAGAAGTCTTTCCTCATCACCTGACACGTCCAGTTTTTGTCTTATCCTCCACAGGAGAGAGTATAGACGCCACTGCTATCATGTGAGTGTTAGTACACTATTCTGACAGCTTGATGAATAAGACGCATATGGAACATTTGGGTGTCTTTAGTAGTAGTAGTAATAGTAGTACTAGTAGTAGTTGTCTTAGTACTAATAATAGTAGTAGTAGCAGTTTTGGCGTGATTAGTCCTAATCATGTCAGGACTCCAGGCAGGTAGGTAGAAACCTGGTGGGCAGTGCTAGATGTGATGTTGGTCGTTGTAATTCCGAGTCTTGGCGAGAAGGTTGGAAAGGTCGTCTTGAAACCTCATAAAAGGAGACACTTGTGCAACACCTGGGTATCTTTATTCTGGCAACGTTTCGCCAGCCAATGGCTTCTTCAGTCCCAATGCAGAGAACGATGGAATTTGAGGAGAAGCTTAGAGTAATCAGTCCCAGGGCACGCATACCTGGAGTTTACCTGGAGAGAATTCCAGGGGTCAACGCCCCCGCGGCCCGGTCTGTGACCAGGCCTCATGTTGGACCAGAGCCTGATCAACCAGGCTGTTACTGCTGGCATGTGCACATTCTAGAGAAGACATGTGCATATCACAGGACAGGCATGAGCACATGCCAAAACACACACACACACACACGCTTGGGCACACGATAGATAAGGTCCCAAAAACAACACTCACTATTCCCACCACAAACGGAGATGAGATTGACATCATTCCACTGCGTGATGAAGGACTGGGAATGACCAACATTCCTCGCTAATACTCGCCCCTCACCACCACCAGTCAGCGCAAAAGCCTGGCGAAGGCGAGGCGAACAATTTGTATGGATGACACGAGACAGTCTTCAGGTGGACAACCTGACGAGGCCAAGACCAGCAACACGACGATCCTGGAGAGTGAGGTAGGTTAGTACAAGGCAGGTTAGTACAAGGTAGGTTAGAACAAGGCAAGTTAGTACAAGGCAGGGTAATACAAGGAAAATCGTGTGAAGAAAAAGGTACAAGAATGAAGTCATCGTTCTTGAAGACGTGGAGGTGTAACTTGAGGATCTAACAGTCGTTCTTGCAGATTTAGAGGTCAAACTCAAGATTCCAAATGTCGTTCTTGAAGACACAGTTCCAGCTGTAACTTCAAGCCTTGGAACCTAGCAGCCTTTCGAGTGCTTTATTTACATAATTCACGCACAGACAAAGCCCTGTATCCCATCAGAAGCCGCCATCTGCAATCACCTGACTGCTCATCATGCAACCTCAGTACATCAACACTGAGGTTACATCAACACTGAGGTTACATCAACACTGATGTCTTCATTCACAATTTACCATTCTGGGATACCAGTCTCTATGTTCGTGTAAAGAACCTCACTCTCAAAAGAGGTATACCAGTCGAGGTATCCCTGGAACCACTTACCAAGATAGTTTAGAGATGCGTTCGTGTATGCGTGTTGCTTACGAAATAAGTGCAACTGTTGCAGTACTTGTGCTTGCAGGGGAAGTGTCAAGGAGAGTGTGGTTGCAAGCGTACGCGCAGGGCGTTGACAGGTTCTTGTTTGCCGTAGTTTTGCCAAGTAGCAAGGAACCTGCTACTGACCACACTCTCAAGTAGCAAGGAACCTGCTACTGTCTACACTCTCAAGTAGCAAGGAACCTGCTACTGTCTACACTGTCAAGTAGCAAGGAACCTGCTACTATCTACACTCTCAAGTAGCAAGGAACCTGCTACTGACCACACTCAAGTAGCAAGGAACCTGCCAATATATATTCCGTCAAGGGTCAAGGACTCTGCCCCTGTCAAGTGGTCTTAGGTGCCGTCACTGCCTATCCTGCCAAGTGAAAAGGATACTAGAACTATTGCTACTACTACTGCTACTACTATTACTACTACTACTGCTACTACTACTATTATTATTACTACTACTACTACTACTATTACCACTCATCCTGTAAGCATATCATGTGAGATAGGAGCCTGGTAATACATCTCTCTCTCTCTCTATCTCCTACTCTGATCTCGTCTACTCATATCCTCTACTCATACTCTCCATCTCTCTCTTCCTCAACCCCCTTCCCTCTGGAGTGGCAAGTCCTAGTGACTGACTCCTCGTTCAGCCAGTCACTGCAAGTGGCCCCTCCCTGGGCTGGACCCCTCACTGTAGTCCGCCAGTCCCTCATGCCAGCCAGTACCAGGGAATCCAACCAGTCATCTCCTGAGTCACCAGTCACCTGGTAGTGCAACCAGTCACCTGGTATGGACCCCGTCACCTGGTAGTGGACAGCCGTCACCGGTGAACCACCAGTCACCTGGTAAGTGGACCAACCAGTCACCTATAAAGGTGAGTGGACCACAGTCACCTGGAAGTGGACCATCCAGTCACCTGGTAGGGACCACCAGTCCTGGAAGTGACCAGCCAGTCACCGAGTGGATCACCAGTCACCTGGGTCAAGTTGTGGACCCTCACCGGGGCCAACAGTCACCTGGTAAGTGCCCGTCACCTGTAGTGACAATCCCCTGGTGGGGAAAGACTGGGACACAGGGGCCACCATCACCTGGTGAGTACCAGCCAGTCACCTGATGAAGCAGTCACCTGGTAGGGACCACCAGTCACTGGAGTGGACCAGCCAGTCACCTGGTAGTGGACCACCAGTCACCTGGTAAGTGACCAGCCAGTCACCTGGTAGTGGACCAGCCAGTCACCTGGAAGTGGACCACCAGTCACCTGGTAAGTGACCAGCCAGTCACCTGGTAAGTGGACCAGCCAGTCACCTGGTGAGTGGACCAGCCAGTCACCTGGTAAGTGGACCAGCCAGTCACCTGGTAAGTGGACCAGCCAGTCACCTGGTAAGTGGACCAGCCAGTCACCTGGTAAGTGGACCAGCCAGTCACCTGTTAAGTGGACCAGCCAGTCACCAGGTGAATCCAACCAGTCACCTGGTAAGTGGACCACCAGTCACCTGGTAAGTGGACCAGCCAGTCACCTGGTAAGTGGACCAGCCAGTCACCTGGTAAGTGAACCAGCCAGTCACCTGGTAAGTGGACCAGCCAGTCACCTGGTGAGTGGACCAGCCAGTCACCTGGTAAGTGGACCAGCCAGTCACCTGGTGAGTGGACCAACCAGTCACCTGGTAAGTTGACCAACCAGTCACCTGGTAAGTGGACCAACCAGTCACCTGGTAAGTGGACCAGCCAGTCACCTGGTGAGTGGACCAGCCAGTCACCTGGTAAGTGGACCAGCCAGTCACCTGGTAAGTGGACCAACCAGTCACCTGGTAAGTGGACCATCCAGTCACCTGGTGAGTGGACCATCCAGTCACCTGGTAAATGGACCATCCAGTCACCTGGTGAGTGGACCAGCCAGTCACCTGGTGAATGGACCATCCAGTCACCTGGTGAATGGACCATCCAGTCACCTGGTAAATGGACCATCCAGTCACCTGGTGAATGGACCAACCAGTCACCTGGTAAGTTGACCAGCCAGTCACCTGGTGAGTGGACCATCCAGTCACCTGGTAAATGGACCATCCAGTCACCTGGTGAATGGACCAGCCAGTCACCTGGTAAGTGGACCAGCCAGTCACCTGGTGAATGGACCAGCCAGTAACCTGGTAAGTAGACCATCCAGTCACCTGGTGAGTTGACCAGCCAGTCACCTGGTGAGTGGACCAGCCAGTCACCTGGTAAGTGGACCATCCAGTCACCTGGTGAGTGGACCAGCCAGTCACCTGGTAAGTGGACCAACCAGTCACCTGGTGAGTGGACCAACCAGTCACCTGGTAAGTGGACCAACCAGTCACCTGGTAAGTGGACCAACCAGTCACCTGGTAAGTTGACCAACCAGTCATCTGGTAAGTGGACCATCCAGTCACCTGGTAAGTGGACCAGCCAGTCACCTGGTAAGTGGACCAGCCATTCACCTGGTGAGTGGACCAACCATTCACCTGGTGAGTGGACTAATCAGTCACCTGGTAAGTGGACCAGCCAGTCACCTGGTGAGTGGACCAGCCAGTCACCTGGTAAGAGAAACATATGCTTTTTGACATATTTGATTACAACCCTATCGACTACACGAGGATCATTAAAGCTTCATATCAGCTGTGTAACACCAGTCAAGAATACGATACTAGGCGATACTCGACGATACTATACGATACTAGGCGATACCCGACGATACTATACGATACTAGGCGATACCCGACGATACTATACGATACTAGGCGATACCCAGCGATACTAGACGATAATATATGATACCCAGCGATACTATACGATACTAGGCGATACCCAGCGATACTATACGATAATAGATGATACCCAGCGATACTAGACGATAATAGATGATACCCAGCGATACTATACGATACTAGGCGATACTAGACGATAATAGATGATACCTAGCGATACTATACGATACTAGGCGATACCCAGCGATACTAGACGATAATAGATGATACCCTGCGATACTATACGATACTAGGCGATACCCAGCGATACTAGACGATAATAGATGATACCCAGCGATATTATACGATACTAGGCGATACCCAGCGATACTAGACGATAATAGATGATACCCAGCGATACTATACGATACTAGGCGATACCCAGCGATACTAGACGATAATAGATGATACCCAGCGATACTATACGATACTAGGCGATACCCAACGATACTATACTATACTAGGCGATACCCGACGATACTATACGATACTAGGCGATACTAGGCGATACCCAGCGATACTAGACGATAATAGATGATACCCAGCGATACTATACGATACTAGGCGATACTAGACGATAATAGATGATACCTAGCGATACTATACGATACTAGGCGATACCCAGCGATACTAGACGATAATAGATGATACCCTGCGATACTATTCGATACTAGGCGATACCCAGCGATACTAGACGATAATAGATGATACCCAGCGATACTATACGATACTAGGTGATACCCAGCGATACTAGACGATAATAGATGATACCCAGCGATACTATACGATACTAGGCGATACACAGCGATACTAGACGATAATAGATGATACCCAGCGATACTATACGATACTAGGCGATACCCAGCGATACTAGACGATAATAGATGATACCCGACGATACTATACGATACTAGGCGATACCCAGCGATACTAGACGATAATAGATGATACCCAGCGATACTAGACGATAATAGATGATACCCAGCAATACTAGACGATAATAGATGATACCCAGCGATATTAGACGATAATAGATGATACCCAGCGATACTAGACGATAATAGATGATACCCAGCGATACTAGACGATAATAGATGATACCCAGCGATACTAGACGATAATAGATGATACCCAGCGATATTAGACGATAATAGATGATACCCAGCGATACTAGACGATAATAGATGATACCCAGCGATACTAGACGATAATAGATGATACTAGACGATAATAGATGATGCTTGACGATACTGGACGATACTAGATGATCCTAATTGATACTAGATGATCCTAATTGATACTAGATGATCCTAATTGATACTAGATGATCCTAATTGATACTAGATGATCCTAATTGATACTAGGCGTGAAGGGTGTCCACAGAAGGCGTGGAGGGTGTCCACTGGAGGCGTGGAGGGTGTCCACAGAAGGCGTGGAGGGTGTCCACTTGAGGCGTGGAGGGTGTCCACAGAAGGCGTGGAGGGTGTCCACTGGAGGCGTGGAGGGTGTCCACAGAAGGCGTGGAGGGTGTCCACTGGAGGCGTGGAGGGTGTCCACAGGAGGCGTGAAGGGTGTCCACTGGAGGCGTGGAGGGTGTCCACTGGAGGCGTGGAGGGTGTCCACAGGAGGTGTGGAGGGTGTCCACTGGAGGCGTGGAGGGTGTCCACAGGAGGCGTGAAGGGTGTCCACTGGAGGCGTGGAGGGTGTCCACTGGAGGCGTGGAGGGTGTCCACAGGAGGTGTGGAGGGTGTCCACTGGAGGCGTGGAGGAGACAGGAGGCGTGGATGGTGTCCTCCACTGGAGGCGTGGAGAGTGTCCGCTGGAGGCGTGGAGGGTGGCCACTGGAGGAGACGGGAGACGTGGAGGGTGTCCACTGGAGATGTGGAGGGGTCCACAAGGGGCGTGGAAGGTTTCCACTGGAGGTGTGGAAGGTGTCCACTGGAGGCGTGAAGGGTGTCCACAGAAGGCGTGGAGGGTGGCCACACACAACGGTGGTAATCAATGCATCGACTTGGCCACAAGCCTCACTCCTCCTGAGGCCTCCTTTTTCCCCTTCTTTTCCCCTCCTTTTCCCCTCCCTTTTCGCTCCTTTTCCCCTCCTTTTTTACTCCTTTCCCGAAAGTTGCAATGACCCCTCCTTAGGAACCCCCTCCAGGTAGCCTCTAGGTAGCCTTCAGATAACCTCCAGGTAGCCTCCAGGAAAGTGCCAAGAAATTACATAGCAAGAGGTTCAGCTACGTTTCAGAAGGACCTGTTTAGTATGGGCCGGTAGAGGGTGCATACACCCCTGCATTGGACTGGACTTGTTGATTGTATCCCCTGCTAGTGATATCCTTGATGGCAGGGGTGCCTACAGTAGGCCTACTGGCCCATGCTAGGTAGGTCCATTTCCAGCCTATACAGCTTGTCGACAATGGGAATACAAGGACCCCAATGGGAATACAAGGACTGTAATGGAAATACTAGGACCCCAATGGAAATACAAGGACCCCAATAAAAATACAAGGGCCTCCATTGGAAATACAAGGCCACAGCTGAAAAACAAGGACCCAATGGAAATACAAGCTCTCCCATTGGAAATACAAGGACCCCAATGGAAATACAAGCTTTTCCATTGGAAAAACAAGGACCCAATAGAAATAAGTCACTTTGTCTGACTTTCCTGGGTTATCCTTGGTAATTTACACATATTCTTCTATGTATGATAACTCATGTAACTGTATATATGTGTACCTGAATAAACTTACTTATTTGCTTACTTACTTACTTAATTAGGCTGTATTAAGAACATAATAAGGTAGGAGCGCTGCAGAAGGCCTACTGGTCCACATGAGGCAAGTCTTTCTCAAACCAAAATCTAACAAAATTATTCACTCAACCTATTTTCAATGCTAACTCATGTGTAAGTCTCACTCCAGCTGTATGAAAGGGTGTATTAGCTGTATGAGAGGTTGTATTAGCTGTAATAGTTGTAATAGTGGGTTGGATTTGAGAAAGACTTGCCCAGTATGGGCCAGTAGGCCTTCTGCAGTGTTCCTCCTTCCTTATGTTCTTATTTTTAATTCCAGTAGCAACACCATCGGCATTAGTATCAACTCCTCCACCAGCAGCAGCCCCTGCAGCGCCTCCAACAGCAGCAGCCCCTGCAGCGCCTCCACCAGCAGCAGCCCCTGCAGCGCCTCCAACAGCAGCAGCCCCTGCAGTGCCTCCAACAGCAGCAGCCCCTGCAGCGCCTCCAACAATAGCAGCCCCTGCAGCGCCTCCAACAGCAGCAGCCCCTGTGGCGCCTCCAACAGTAGCAGCCCCTGCAGCGCCTCCAACAGCAGCAGCCCCTGCAGCGCCTCCAACAGCAGCAGCCCCTGCAGCGCCTCCAACAGGAGCAGCCCCTGCAGAGCCTCCACCAGCAGCAGCCCTGCAGCGCCTCCAGCAGCAGCAGCCCCTGCAGAGCCTCCAACAGCAGCAGCCCCTGCAGCGCCTCCAACACAGCAGCCCCTGCAGCGCCTCCACAGCAGCAGCCCCTGCAGCGCCTCCAACAGCAGCAGCCCCTGCAGCGCTTCCAACAGCAGCAGCCCCTGCAGCGCTTCTAACAGCAGCAGCCCCTGCAGCGCCTCCAACAGCAGCAGCCCCTGCAGCGCCTCCAACAGCAGCAGCCCCTGCAGCGCCTCCAACAGCAGCAGCCCCTGCAGCGCCTCCAACAGTAGCAGCCCCTGCAGCGCCTCCAACAGCAGCAGCCTCTGCAGCGCCTCCAACAGCAGCAGCCCCTGCAGCGCCTCCAACAGCAGCAGCCTCTGCAGCGCCTCCAACAGCAGCAGCCTCTGCAGCGCCTCCAACAGTAGTAGCCTATGCAGCGCCTCCAACAGTAGCAGCCCCTGCAGCGCCTCCAACAGCAGCAGCCCCTGCAGCGCCTCCAACAACAGCAGACCCTGCAGCGCCTCCAACAGCAGCAGCCCCTGCAGCACCTCCAACAGCAGCAGCCCCTGCAGCGCCTCCAACAGCAGCAGCCCCTGCAGCGCCTCCAACAGCAGCAGCCCCTGCAGCGCCTCCACACAGCAGCCCTGCAGCGCCTCCAACAGCAGCAGACCCTGCAGCGCCTCCAACAGCAGCAGACCCTGCAGCGCCTCCAACAGCAGCAGCCTCTGCAGCGCCTCCAACAGTAGCAGCCCCTGCAGCGCCTCCAACAGCAGCAGCCTCTGCAGCGCCTCCAACAGCAGCAGCCTCTGCAGCGCCTCCAACAGCAGCAGCCTCTGCAGCGCCTCCAACAGTAGTAGCCTCTGCAGCGTCTCCAACAGTAGCAGCTTCTGCAGCGCCTCCAACAGCAGCAGCCCCTGCAGCGCCTTCAACAGCAGCAGCCCCTGCAGCGCCTCCAACAGCAGCAGCCCCTGCAGCGCCTCCAACAGCAGCAGCCCCTGCAGCGCCTCCAACAGCAGCAGCCTCTGCAGCGCCTTCAACAGCAGCAGCCCCTGCAGCGCCTCCAACAGCAGCAGCCCCTGCAGCACCTCCAACAGCAGCAGCCCCTGCAGCGCCTCCAACATCAGCAGCCCCTGCAGCGCCTCCAACAGCAGCAGCCCCTGCAGCGCCTCCAACAGCAGCAGCCTCTGCAGCGCCAGCTGCTGCAGTACCAGCATTAACAGAAGAGCAGCAATAGCCCTACCAGCAGTAACAGCAGCAGCAGCAGCAGCTGGGGACAGCAGCAGCAGCAGCAGCTGGGGACAGCAGCAGCAGCAGCAGCTGGGGACAGCAGCAGCAGCAGCAGCTGGGGACAGCAGCAGCAGCAGCAGCAGCAGCTGGGGACAGCAGCAGCAGCAGCAGCTGGGGACAGCAGCAGCAGCAGCAGCTGGGGACAGCAGCAGCAGCAGCAGCTGGGGACAGCAGCAGCAGCTGGGGACAGCAGCCAGAGACAATATGGGAGGCAGTGCAGCCTGAGGAAGGAGTCGTGTGCTGGATATTGATCTACCGCCCTCCAGTATTGAGATGTGGGATCACCCGGCCAAGCCTGGCCAACCACGGCCATCCTGGGTCATTTACTGCCAGTGCTGGCCACCCTTGGTCACTTACTGCCAGTATTGGCCACCCTTTGGCCCACTTACTACCAGTATTGGCCAACCTTAGTTACTTACGACCACTTCTATCCACCCTTCATCACCTAATCCAGTTCTAGCCACCTCTATCCTGTGATACTGCCAGTTCTGGCCACCCTTGGTAAGGTGACACTAGTGCAGTCATGTAGTGCCTTTGCTGCAACAAAATCATTGTAAACAGGTGATATCGCAATAATAAAACAACCACTGTGAAAAAAATAGTGAATTTCCAAGAGCATTTGTGATTTCTCACAAATTATCAAGGAACAGGTCCTTGGCAATGTGAGAAATCACGAAATAACTTGGAACTATTTCTTCACAGTGGTTGTTTTGCATGTACAACCTTTGTTGGCGACGTTTCGGCCCCTCGACAGGCTTTACTAAGCCACAAGCAGATAATCTTGGTAAAAGAGGGTGAGGGGAATATATAAGAGTGTAGATGGGAGGCGAAGAACAGGTGTGCGACAGGTCACATTGATTCCCAGACATCACAAAAGTTTTCCCGGTAAGAGGCTCAGCTGAACTGGCAAGGCTGTTGTTACTGTAGAAGCTGAGTGTTTCTGCCCTCCATCAGCCCTTTCTTTGTGACGCCTTGGACAACGTACTCCTCAGTACAGTGACAAACAACGTTTCACATCGACGCTCACCACAAAAAGACGCAACCAAAGCGAATCCTCCGTACGATTTCCACTTGAAGGTAAAAGGCGAGACTGCTCGTACGTTCGTAGATGTTTCGATCTGACACCGACACGTTCATAAATTAGACACATGTACAACAGTTGGGTGTCTTTATTGAGGAAACGTTTCGCCACACAGTGTGGCGAAACGTTTTCCTCAATAAAGATACCCAGATGTTGCACATGTATCTAATTCTTCCTCTCGTCATTATAGTATTTCATTCATATACAACTTCTCACCTTCTGACCGAGGCCAGTGGAAGGCCTCGGTCAGATGATCAAAAGCTCCAATGGCAGGTCATCATCTGACTAAAACCCGCGTCAGGAAACACTTGTCCTGTTTCCTGACGAACCTTACCTAACCTAACCTAACTTGGCACTCTCTTCGTCAACATTAACTGTCCCCAGTATATTAGTCACCTTTGAGTAGGACTCAAGAAAGCGCCATGGAGCTGAACTCTTCTCCAGGCTGGAAAAATAAACACATAAGCAGTATAATGTGATCCTTTATTGACAACGTTTCGCCCACGCAGTGGGCTTTATCGAGTCACAGACAGATCTACCTGGATACAAGAAACATGAGTATTTATAGGATTTAGTCAGGTGGAGAATTCTGGGTCAGGTGGAGAATGTTGGGTCAGGTGGAGAATGTTGGGTCAGGTGGAGAATGCTGGGTCATGTGGAGAAAGCTGCATGTGACATTCTTCAAAGTAGGGTGATAGTTGGTTGGTTGGTTTTGACATGGACCTGTCAAGTATGGGCCAGTAGGCCTGTTGCAGTGTTCCTCCTTTCTTATGTTCTTATACTTATCCAATCTCTTTTTATGTTACCCAAAATTGTAACTATCACCCTACTTTGAAGACTGTCACATGCAACATTCTCCACCTGACCCAACATTCTCCACCTGACCCAACATTCTCCACCTGACCCAACATTCTCCACCTGACCCAACATTCTCCACCTGACCCAACATTCTCCACCTGACCCAACATTCTCCACCTGACCCAACATTCTCCACCTGACCCAGAATTCTCCACCTGACTAAATCCTATAAATACTCATGTATCTTGTATCCAGGTAGATCTGTCTGTGACTCGATAAAGCCCACTGCGTGGGCGAAACGTTGTCAATAAAGGATCACATTATACTGCTTATGTGTTTATTTTTCCATTGTGTCGGTATTTTATACCATTTATTTCCATCTTCTCCAGGCTGAGGGACTGACCCCCTCAAATACTTTTTCTCCAACGTTGACTGACTGATTACATCATCATTACTACTGCTCCCTTTGTATTTGACTGAAGAAGCCTACTGTGTGGGCGAAACGTTTTATCAATAAAGACACCCAACTGTTCCACATGTGTCTTAATTTTCAGGTGTCTTATTCATCTTCTTGTTACAGTATAACATATAATGAACGTAACTTCACCATTCCCATAATACGAGCGGATGTACGAAACCCGAGGTGAAAAATTGCCGAGAAAAGTGGTCGAAATCCGAATTGTACGATATCCGGACCGGACGAAAACTGTGGTTGCACTGTATTTCCATTGGGCTCCTTGAATTATTTCTACTTGGGTCCCTGACTTATTTCCATTGAATTTAGCTACTTTCATTCAACAACTCTCACTCCAGATATAAGAAATTTGCTAGGGAAGCAGCGAGTGTCTTGCGTGTACTGACGCTCCAGCCTCTACACACAACAACTGGAGTCTTCACACACGTGACTCTCCACATGTGTCAACTGGCTCCACTACATACACACGTGGCTCTCCACGTGTGTCAACTGGCTCCACTACATACACAACGTGCTCGTTCTGCCTCCCAGGTGTGTCACAGGAAACTCATGGATATACCTTTGATATACCTTTGAAAAGTTTCGAGAGTTTATCTACTCTCTGAGCCCGGCCATGGGCCAGGCTCGTCTGGTGCTTGCCTGGTCAACCAGGTTGTTGCTGCTGGAGGCCCGAAGGGAAATCGACTGTGTATTTCACCCCCTGAAAAGGAAAAAGATGGCCTTTCCCTGCACTCCTATCAAGAAATGTGTGTACTCACCTAGTTGTGGTTGCAGGGTTCGATTCGTAGCTCCTGGCCCCGCGTCTTCGCTGGTCGCTACTAGGTCGACTCTCTCCCTACTCCATGAGCTTTATCGTACCTGTTCTTAAAGACATGTATGGATCCTGCCTCCACTACATCACTCTCCACTTCCTGACAACTCTGTGACTGAAGAAATACTTCCTAACATCCCTGTGATTCATCTGAGTCTTCAACTTACAGTTGTGACCCCTTGTTGCTGTGTCCCATCTCTGAAACATCCTGTCCCTATGCACCTTGTCAATTCCTCTCAGTATTTTATATATCGTTATCATATCTCACCTATTCCTCCTGTCCTCCAGTGTCGTCAGGTTGATTTCCCTTAACCTCTCCTCGTAGGGCAACCCCTTAGCTCCGGGACTACTCTTGTTGTTGTTGTTGTTTTGTGTATGTGTGTGTGTGCGTCAATATCTGACAGAAAGAGATAATAAATTATTCCCTAAATTGTAGAAGGTAAATATGTAGATAAATGGCTCAGAGAACTGACAAGTTGATAAATTAGACATGTGCAACATGTCTAATTTATCAAGGTGGGTAGATTGATCTCTGTGGGTAGATTGATTTCGGTGAGTAGATTGATTTTTTTAGATAGGTTGACTTCTGTGGGTAGGCTAACCTCTGAAGGTAAATGACTCCTGTGGGTAGACTGGGTGTCCTTACCTAGGATGTGACACATAAGGGCAGGCTAGGACACGACAGCGTATGTCGAGAAGCCAGCAGAGAACGAATCCAGCGAAGGCCACTTTCAAGAGACCGGGCCGGGAGCTGTGAATCGACCCCCCAGCAACCACAAGCAGGCGAGTGCAGCAGTGGAATGACTCCTGTCGAAGACTGGAGAAGAGAGAGACTGAAAAGCGGCGGAAGCATACACACACGCACTGCTGGGGTGAGGTCATTGACTACTGACGGAGGGTTGTGTTAAGGGCCACCGGCTCACGAAGGGAAGTGAAACACGGTCTAGGTATGGCTGTGTTGGGGCTGCTCCCTGACCTGGGCTTGTTGTGGGGTTTTTCCCACTCCAGGAGGTGTACAGAGCCGCGGGGCCTGGCTCAGGTCTCCAGGCGGGTGGCCAGGCGGGTGTACAACACTGATTTCTGTGTGTGTGTTCGGCCAGGTGTACCCGAGGTACACGAATAGTACCCAGCACAGACAAGATAAAGAGCTAGACACGTGTGCAACATCTGGGTATCTTTATTTGTAGACGTTTCGCCCTCCAGTGGCTTTATCAAGACAATACAAGGACACAATGTGAAATATGTAGAACTATACACAAAAGATGAGGTAATCAGTCCCTCTGTTGGGGGACTGATTACCTCATCTTTTGTATAAAGCTCTACAGTCTTCACATTATGTCCTTGAGCTGATGAGTAAGAAACTTGTGCAGCAGTTGGAGATCTTTATTGTTAAAACGTTTCGCCCACACAGTAGCCTTCTTCAGTTAAGTACAGAGGTAGTCGGTGTAGTAGCGAAGTAACGATGATGCAATCAGTCCATCAACCTTGTAGAAATAGTGTTTAAGGAGGTCAGTCCCTCAGTCTGGAGAAGAGCTCAGCTCCATGCTCTGGAACAATGTGAAGGTGGTCAGCCTGGAGAAGAGCTCAGCTCCATGCTCTGGAACAATGTGAAGGTGGTCAGTCTGGAGAAGAGCTCAGCTCCATGCTCTGGAACAATGTGAAGGTGGTCAGCCTGGAGAAGAGCTCAGCTCCATGCTCTGGAACAATGTGAAGGTGGTCAGTCTGGAGAAGAGCTCAGCTCCATGCTCTGGAACAATGTGAAGGTGGTCAGTCTGGAGAAGAGCTCAGCTCCATGCTCTGGAACAATGTGAAGGTGGTCAGTCTGGAGAAGAGCTCAGCTCCATGCTCTGGAACAATGTGAAGGTGGTCAGTCTGGAGAAGAGCTCAGCTCCATGCTCTGGAACAATGTGAAGGTGGTCAGTCTGGAGAAGAGCTCAGCTCCATGCTCTGGAACAATGTGAAGGTGGTCAGTCTGGAGAAGAGCTCAGCTCCATGCTCTGGAACAATGTGAAGGTGGTCAGCCTGGAGAAGAGCTCAGCTCTATGCTCTGGAACAATGTGAAGGTGGTCAGTCTGGAGAAGAGCTCAGCTCCATGCTCTGGAACAATGTGAAGGTGGTCAGTCTGGAGAAGAGCTCAGCTCCATGCTCTGGAACAATGTGAAGGTGGTCAGTCTGGAGAAGAGCTCAGCTCCATGCTCTGGAACAATGTGAAGGTGGTCAGTCTGGAGAAGAGCTCAGCTCCATGCTCTGGAACAATGTGAAGGTGGTCAGTCTGGAGAAGAGCTCAGCTCCATGCTCTGGAACAATGTGAAGGTGGTCAGTCTGGAGAAGAGCTCAGCTCCATGCTCTGGAACAATGTGAAGGTGGTCAGCCTGGAGAAGAGCTCAGCTCTATGCTCTGGAACAATGTGAAGGTGGTCAGTCTGGAGAAGAGCTCAGCTCCATGCTCTGGAACAATGTGAAGGTGGTCAGTCTGGAGAAGAGCTCAGCTCCATGCTCTGGAACAATGTGAAGGTGGTCAGTCTGGAGAAGAGCTCAGCTCCATGCTCTGGAACAATGTGAAGGTGGTCAGTCTGGAGAAGAGCTCAGCTCCATGCTCTGGAACAATGTGAAGGTGGTCAGTCTGGAGAAGAGCTCAGCTCCATGCTCTGGAACAATGTGAAGGTGGTCAGTCTGGAGAAGAGCTCAGCTCCATGCTCTGGAACAATGTGAAGGTGGTCAGCCTGGAGAAGAGCTCAGCTCTATGCTCTGGAACAATGTGAAGGTGGTCAGTCTGGAGAAGAGCTCAGCTCCATGCTCTGGAACAATGTGAAGGTGGTCAGTCTGGAGAAGAGCTCAGCTCCATGCTCTGGAACAATGTGAAGGTGGTCAGTCTGGAGAAGAGCTCAGCTCCATGCTCTGGAACAATGTGAAGGTGGTCAGTCTGGAGAAGAGCTCAGCTCCATGCTCTGGAACAATGTGAAGGTGGTCAGTCTGGAGAAGAGCTCAGCTCCATGCTCTGGAACAATGTGAAGGTGGTCAGTCTGGAGAAGAGCTCAGCTCCATGCTCTGGAACAATGTGAAGGTGGTCAGCCTGGAGAAGAGCTCAGCTCTATGCTCTGGAACAATGTGAAGGTGGTCAGTCTGGAGAAGAGCTCAGCTCCATGCTCTGGAACAATGTGAAGGTGGTCAGTCTGGAGAAGAGCTCAGCTCCATGCTCTGGAACAATGTGAAGGTGGTCAGTCTGAGAAGAGCTCAGCTCCATGCTCTGGAACAATGTGAAGGTGGTCAGTCTGGAGAAGAGCTCAGCTCCATGCTCTGGAACAATGTGAAGGTGGTCAGCCTGGAGAAGAGCTCAGCTCCATGCTCTGGAACAGTATATTGGGTTGCTCCACTGATGTCTTCAACGTCTATGTTCCCAGACTCAAACTCGTCGGTTCTGTGAATCATTCATCAACATTTGTGTCAGACACAGCAACATCTTGGGATCTTAATACAGAGAATTCTTCACTTGCCTGACCTTCAGTCATGACCTACTTCCACATGCGGATTTGTCAAGTGTGACACCACCTACGACTGCTGCACCTCACCTGTCTACAGTATATAAGCAGCTTAGTGCATATGCTGTATTCTTTTCAAGAATGATGGATTGATTACATCGACTCCAGGCTGAGGGACTGATTAACTCAAACTCCTTCTGTTGTTCACCATTCTCCTTTGTATGGACTGATGAAGCCACTGGGTGACGAAACGTTTCCTCATTAACGATACCCAAGTATTGCAAATGTGTCTAATTTATCAACTTGTCGGTTCTGTGAACTATTTGTGTGCATTCCAGACAGATACAGATACCTAAAGTCAGTGCCACATCAGCCGGGCTGTGGTTCGTGCGTTGGACTGCGTGCGGCCAGCAGTGACAGTCTGGTTGATCAGGCCCTAATCCACCAGGAGGCCTGGTCATGGACCGGGCCGCAGGGGTCAGGAATGCCCTCCAGGTAGACTCCAGGATTCCACTCTCTCATTCTCGTTTCTCCAGATCGCATGACCTTGCGCTTATTTTAATTGAGCTCGACCACCTGCTTATTTAACTACCTTCGTAACCTGTCGACGACTCCCTGGAGGTAGTTCTCACGTCAGTCAGATTGTTTGGACATGACTAGCTTAGGCCAGTAAGTGACTTGGACTTGCCTTGCATGGGCCAGTAGGTGACGTGGACTTGCCTAGTGTGAGGGAAAAGCCTGTAGTAATTGGGGTTACGGTTGTTCAGACAACCAGGAACCATTAGCGAGTTACTGCCCGCACTTCCATCTAGCGGGCTGAGGCGAAACTCCAATTCCTGGTATCTGAGGCGCTTTAATTTCTACTCCTGGTAGTATTAACCTTACCTGGTGTGGGTTGAAATTTGGAGAGTCACTTCACTTCCAGTCTTCTCCTGATCAGGTAAGGTGATCTACCAGGAGTATTTCAGGTCGTTGTTTCTTTTATGGTTACCTGTAATGTGTTTGTCTTTAAGATGGCACACCATCCTTTTATCTTAAATGTACTTGCATAACGTTAGGTAACCAGTTTATATTCTTTATTATCAGCTCTGCTGCTGGCCTGGTCATCCAGGGTAGACGCCTACGATAGTACGACTATTCCCCGCCTTCTCCATCCTACTAAGTACATAAGAACATAAGAAAGAAGGAACACTGCAGAAGGCCTACTGGCTCATGCGAGGCAGGTCCAAGTCTCCCACCGGCTTAAGCCAATGCCCCGACCCATCCAGTTCAGGTTACATTCACTTAAAGAAGGAGCACGGCATCTGACCTAGTAGCACAAGCTAGTCAGGACCAACTCACACCCACCCGCAACCACTCATATATTTATCTAGCCTATTTTTAAAACTACACAACGTTTTAGCCTCTATAACTGTACTCGGGAGTTTGTTCCACTCATCGACAACTCTATTACCAAACCAATGCTTTCCTATATCCTTCCTGAATCTGAATTTATCCAACTTAAAGCCATTGCTGCGAGTCCTGTCAATACTAGATATTTTTAGCACGCTATTTACATCCCCTTTATTTATTCCTGTTTTCCATTTATACACCTCAATCATATCCTCCCTAATTCTACGCCTTTCTAGAGAGTGCAGATTCAGGGCCCAAACACCATCCTAGGCCTGACATACTCCCGCCCAAACACCATCCTGGGCCAGACATACTCCCGCCCAAACACCATCCTGGGCCTGACATACTCCCGCCCAAACACCATCCTGGGCCTGACATACTCCCGCCCAAACATCATCCTGGGCCAGACATACTCCCGCCCAAACACCATCCTGGGCCTGACTTACTCCCGCCCAAACACCACAACCAACAACTGCCCATTTTATTTATTTAATTTTCAATTAAAACCCTTTGAAAACTATATTTCTTATTACTCCTTGAGTCAGGTGGAACGCATTCCCTGACACCTAGCATGGGCCACTAGGTGACGTGGACTTGGCTAGCATGGGCCACTAGATGACGTGGACTTGCCTAGCATGGGCCACTAGGTGACGTGGACTTGCCTAGCATGGGCCACTAGGTGACGTGGACTTACCTAGCATGGGCCACTAGGTGACGTGGACTTGCCTAGCATGGGCCACTAGGTGACGTGGACTTGCCTAGCATGGGCCACTAGGTGACGTGGACTTGCCTAGCATGGGCCACTAGGTGACGTGGACTTGCCTAGCATGGGCCACTAGGTGACGTGGACTTGCCTAGCATGGGCCACTAGGTGACGTGGACTTACCTAGCATGGGCCACTAGGTGACGTGGACTTACCTAGCATGGGCCACTAGGTGACGTGGACTTGGCTAGCATGGGCCACTAGGTGACGTGGACTTGGCTAGCATGGGCCCCTAGGTGACGTGGACTTACCTAGCATGGGCCACTAGGTGACGTGGACTTGCCTAGCATGGGCCACTAGGTGACGTGGACTTGCTAGCATGGGCCACTAGGTGACGTGGACTTGCCTAGCATGGGCCACTAGGTGACGTGGACTTACCTAGCATGGGCCACTAGGTGACGTGGACTTGCCTAGCATGGGCCACTAGGTGACGTGGACTTGCCTAGCATGGGCCACTAGGTGACGTGGACTTGCCTAGCATGGGCCACTAGGTGACGTGGACTTGCCTAGCATGGGCCACTAGGTGACGTAGACTTGCCTTGCATGGGCCACTAGGTGACGTGGACTTACCTAGCATGGGCCACTAGGTGACGTGGACTTACCTAGCATGGGCCACTAGGTGACGTGGACTTACCTAGCATGGGCCACTAGATGACGTGGACTTGCCTAACATGGGCCACTAGGTGACGTGGACTTGCCTAGCATGGGCCACTAGGTGACGTGGACTTACCTAGCATGGGCCACTAGGTGACGTGGACTTGGCTAGCATGGGCCACTAGAGGACGTGGACTTGCCTAGCATGGGCCACTAGGTGACGTGGACTTGCCTAGCATGGGCCACTAGGTGACGTGGACTTACCTAGCATGGGCCACTAGGTGACGTGGACTTGGCTAGCATGGGCCACTAGAGGACGTGGACTTGCCTAGCATGGGCCACTAGGTGACGTGGACTTGCCTAGCATGGGCCAGTAGGTCTGCTTCAGTCCTTCCTTCTTATGAAAACAAACACAAGAGATTCGATTCCCTTGGAAAGGTGATTTCCATTTATTATGATTGGTATTGGTACTGTTCTGGGTGATGAAGTATTAGACATGTTCAACATCTGGGTATCTTTATTTGTAGACGTTTCGCCCTCCAGTGGCTTTATCAATACAAATTCAAAGACATAATTGGAAGACAGAAGAACTATATACAAAAGATGAGGTAATCAGTCCCTTAGCTCTTGCAAGGTGACTTGGTTCAGCAAGTGCGTGACTGATACCATCGTTGTGTACGCACCTACTAGTGTCTACAGGGGGTCGAGTTCTGGCACCCCCCACCTCTAGAACATAAGGAACACTGCAGCAGGCCTACTGGCCCATGCCTGCGGCTGTGCATGCCGTGGGCGTCTGTTCACATTACACTTCTGCCAGAACCAGTGGTCATGCTGACTTGACTTGCCACGGCCGTATTAATAACAGGAAGCGAGAGGTGTGGGGGACGGAGGGTAGTCTGGGGGTTGTGCAAGAAGGGGGGGGGACAGGAGGGGGGATATTGATAAGCAAGGTCAAAGGTCATTCCCTCAGTGACTCAGGGTCACCCACCGCTGTGACTTAAAGGTGTGAGTCTAGTCTTCACCTGACTGACTGATACTGCCAGTCAGTTTGGGCAGTGTAAGTCAGGGGGGATACGTGACCGAAATTCGTGCATATGGACCCACAATTCACGTATATGGACCCACAATTCACGTATATGGACCCACAAATCATGCAAATGGACCTACAATTCATGCATATAGACCCACAATTCATGCATAAAGACCCACAATTCATGCATATGGACCCACAATTCATGCAAATGGACCCACAATTCACGTATATGGACCCACAATTCATGCATATAGACCCACAATTCATGCAAATGGACCAACAATTCATGCATATAGACCCACAATTCATGCAAATGGACCAACAATTCATGCATATGTACCCACAATTCATGCAAATGGACCCACAATTCATGCAAATGGACCCACAATTCATGCATATAGACCCACAATTCATGCATATGGACCCACAATTTATGCATATAGACCCACAAATCATGCATATAGATCCACAATTCATGCATATAGACCCACAATTCATGCAGATGGACCCACAATTCACGTATATGGACCAATAATTGAGCTTCACATTGTTCCAGACTGTGGAGCTGAACTCTCCTCCAGACTGAGGGACTGACCCCCTCGGAACTGCGTTTTCGAGGGTGATGGACTGATGACATCGTCTTTGCACCTCCACTGCTTCTGCTGCCTCCTGTGCACTCGACTGAAGAAGCCTGCCGTGTAGGAAAAACGTTTCGGACTGTCTCATCAACTTTACTGGTCCAGGTAATAAGGTAACTAATAATGTCTTGGCTCATGTGTATTAGTCGTTAACTGGCTTAGCAATAGAGTTGTGGATGAGTGGAACAAACTCCCGAGTAGCGACCTTCAAGCTGCAGGGTCGGGAAAAAGTCATTGGGAAAAAAGTCATGGGGAGAAAAGTCACAGAAAATAAGTCACAATTTTGTCAAACAATAATGTGAGAAATCAATGAAAGCGCTCGGATGTTCACTATTTTTGTTCACTGTGGTCGAGAAGTGGAACGACCTAGACAGCGAACTGGTAGAGGCAGAATCCATACATAGCTTTAAGAATGGGTATGATAGGGGGTGGTCACGCAGCTAGGAGAGAATGAACACAGTAGCTGCCAGAGGAGAGGCGGAGGCCAGGAGCTGAGACTCGACCCCTGCAATCATAAATAGGTGAATACAAATAGGTAAACACACACACACGCACACACGCACACACGCACACACACACACACGCACACCTTTGATATAACTGACGTGCTGGCAGAGTTGTCTTACCCTGGGTAGCCCGGCATTGGACCAGGCTCACCTTTGATGAGTTCTAAGAGTCTTTCTACTCCCGGAGCCCAGCCCTGGAACAGGCTCGTGTGGTGCTAGCCTAGTCAACCAGGCTGTTATTGCTGGTGGCCCACTACCCCCAAATATCCATGACAGCCTGGTTGATCTGGCACCTTGTCAGAAGCTTGAAGAGTGAGTCACTTATGCAATACTTGGGTATCTATTGTTGACTGAAACGTTTCGCCCTCACGGTGGCTTCTTCAGTCATTGATGATGACGGGGACGACGCATGTTCAACTTTCCTCAGTCAAACACAGGCGAGTAAATTGTAGACAGCTGGAATAGTGTCGAGGGGGTCAGTCCCTCAACCTGGAGAAGAGTTCAGCTCCATTGGAACAATGAAGGTGGTCAGTCCCTCAACCTGGAGAAGAGTTCAGCTCCATTGGAACAATGAAGGTGGTCAGTCCCTCAACCTGGAGAAGAGTTCAGCTCCATTGGAACAATGAAGGTGGTCAGTCCCTCAACCTGGAGAAGAGTTCAGCTCCATTGGAACAATGAAGGTGGTCAGTCCCTCAACCTGGAGAAGAGTTCAGTACTGGTTTTCGAACAGAGTTGTAGATGCGTGGAACAATCTTCCGAGTAGGGTGATAGAGGCTAGGACCTTGGGTGGCTTTAAAAAGAGATTGGACAAATATATGAGTGGGAGGGGCTGGGTTTGATTAGTGTCGTGAGTACAGGAGTAAATTCTTAGGTAGTGGTGGTTTTGATAAGGACCTGCCTTGTATGGGCCAGTAGGCCTTCTGCAGTGTTCCTCCATTCTTATGTTCTTATGTTCCATTGGAACAATGAAGGTGGTCAGTCCCTCAACCTGGACAAGAGTTCAGCTCTATTGGAACAATGAAGGTGGTCAGTCCCTCAACCTGGACAAGAGTTCAGCCTGAGGGACTGAAGGAGAAAATTGAGGAGCACTGCAGCGAGCCTACTGGCCTGTGCTAGGCAGGTCCCACTAGAATTCTGATGTTATCTATCAACATCCCACGTGGTTGTGACATTATGTATCAACATCCCACGTGGTTGTGACGTCATCTATGAACATCCCACGTAGTTGTGACGTCATCTATCGACATCCCACGTGCTTGTGACGTCATCTATCGACATCCCACGTGGTTGAGACGTCATCTACCAACATTTCGTTCTCTTGTACTCGCCTACTCGTGACTAGAACGGGTCGAATCTCAGCTCCTGGCTCCTGTGACGTCAAGAGTGAGAGCAGGAAGTACTGCAACATTCATTCCTTACATACGGGTTGCAGGGCGGGTATAAATCCAGTTTGCACACGGGCTGGTGAAACCGGTTTGACTGCAGGAAAACCTGGTCTCTGGCGGCGGCAAATGAAACCGATTCCATATACAGAGACATTATTTATTTTTGGAAGGCGATTAATCAGGTTTAAGTGGCAAGGAATTTAACCAGTTTCGTGTATATATATATATATATATATATATATATATATATATATATATATATATATATATATATCGTGCCGAATAGGTAAAATTGGTCAATTAGCAAGAACGTGTTTAAAATTAAGTCTTTTCTAAAATTTTCTCTTATATATACGTGGAAAATTCTCGAGGAATTAGTACCAAACTTGCACACAAAAATCACTCCCTACGAAAGCAAAAGACTCGGCAGGCGATGTAACATCCCCCCAATGAAGAGCAGGGGTGCCACTAGCACGTTGAGGGACAACACAATAAGTGTCAGGGGCCCAAGATTGTTCAACTGCCTCCCAGCATACATCAGGGGGATTACCAACAAACCCCTGGCTGTCTTCAAGCAGGCACTGGACAGGCACCTAAAGTCGGTACCTGACCATCCAGGCTGTGGTTCGTACGTTGGACTGCGTGCGGCCAGAAGTAACAGCCTGGTTGATCAGGCTCTGATCCAACATGAGGCCTGGTCACAGACCGGGCCGCAGGGGCGTTGACCCCTGGAACTCTCTCCAGGTATACTCCACGTTAATGTAAAAATTAATAATATTGTACCAAAAGAACCTTAGAAAACTTACCTAAACTTGTTATAACAAGCGCAGTTTAATTTAGCCTAATCCAACTAAATATATTTTTGATAAGTTTACAATAATTTAATAATAAACAAACACAATGAAATATATTTTTTTTCGTTAGGCTCAGAATTATTTTTTGCGAAATTACAGCATACACAAATTTTCGCTTGCCTTATTCGGCAAGAAGAGCATTGCTATTTAAGCCAAAATCGCAAGTTTTACCTATTCGGCACAACACATATATACACACAGACAAGCTATATTAGCAATGCAAGACAAGCCACGGGGGACGGAAATCTTCAGCTCAAGATCTTTCAGATGACTCCGTGCGTTATCAGGAGCTATGCAATGTTGCAAGAGTAGCAACAGGTGGAATGAGAGGAAGTTTTCTCTCAGAGTAAGACAAAGCTGGGAAGGAAGGGGAGGAGGGAGAGGGAGGAGGGAGAGGGAGGGGGAGAAGGGAGGGGGAGAATGGCTGATGGAAGGTTGAGAGACGCGGATAACAATGGAATATTGAAAGTGGATTGACTAGTGGAAGCAGTGGATGAGTGGACAGTCGCTCTTGGTCGGGTGTGTAGCAATGGAGTGGGTGTGGGGGTGTGGGTGTGGGTGTGGGGGTGTGGGTGTATCTCGTGGCGTTGATGGGGATTTGCGAGTTTGGTGCGGGACGGGGGCTTGATGTAACTAGGTGTGATGTGGGCAGATGTGGGCGAGCTCCGAGGCAGATGTGGGCGAGCTCTGAGGCAGATGTGGGCGAGCTCTGAGGCAGATGTGGGCGAGCTCCGAGGCAGATGTGGGTTCTCTCAAGCGCTATTTTGGGCTGCTGAGGTTTCCTGAAGTGGGTGGGCGTGGGTGCTGCAGAGGGCGGGAGTGGGCATGCAATGAGCGGGTAGCGAGTGGACGTGGGTGAGAGCGTGGGCGCTGGAGTGGGCTGGTGTGGGCGGGACCCATCACAGTAGTGGCATGGGCGTCGTCCCATATGGGCGCCGCCCAGCTGTCACTCCAAACCGTTTTTGTAACGTCCATACTGCTGTTACTGCTTCTGCAGCTGCTGCTGCTACTGCTTCTGCAGCTGCTGCTACTACTGCTGCTTTCACATCTGTTATTACTGCTTCCGCAGCTGTTAATACTGCTGGCGTAGCTGGCGTACTTCCCCATATCCCTTCCGCGTCTAGACTTCCCCAACTTCAACAGGTGTTCAGCCTCCAGTCAGCACAGCTGAGACTTCATATACACAACTACTTACAAAATACACAACAAGAAGCGCTTGTCACCCTCGAGATGTCAAGCCGAGGAACAAGACGCTCTACGTTAGTGTTCTCCTCACTGAGTCAGTTGCAGTGTTTGCTGATTTTGCAGACTCGCGTACAAGGTTGCTTTGCCAACGAAATTTGATGTCCTGGGCAGAAGACTATTGCGCAAGACATCAAGAAACGTCGGTTTGCGTGCGGCCAGCAGTTACAGCCTGGTTCATCAGGCCCTGATTCACCGCGAAGCCTGATCACAGACCGGGCCGCGGGGGCGTTGACCCCCGAAGCCCTCTCCAAGTACACTCCAGGTATACTTATGACACCCCCCTACCCGGGGAGCAAATGCCGGGTCACCTCATGGAAGAGACCCGCGCCGGGACCATACCGGCGAACCACTTCGAGGTCGAACTGCGCACAACCTACCTAGATGCGACTGGTACAACAGGCAGTAGCAAGGAGTTGAAGAACGGCGTGGGTCCGTAAGATTAAAGAGTAGCTCATACGTGCTGAAGTTACTTAACGCCACGAATGATGTTGTCTAAGCTTTTGTTGATTGAAACTGTACATTCTCTCACGGTCACGTATGAGAGAATGTTCAACAAATTTCACTTTAGCAACAAGGACATCAGCTGGGAGGTGTCCAGTTACGACCTCACTGAGATGTGATGGAGAGACAATATGATTAACTAGGACCTTAAACCGTCGAGAGGATGAAGTGAACTGCGTCAGAAGTGCGCTGCGGACACAGGCCATTACGAAGGATGAGAATGTGTATGTTGGACAGGAAAGGGCGCGCCCTCTATACGCGAAGATGACGGATAACACAGCTTCTCAATGGCTGTAACTTCGTTGAAAATAGTATAAGATACAGACAAGTTGAAGATTAAGACATACGTCAACAGTTGGGTGTCTTTATTGATGAAGCGTTTCGCCCACACAGTAGGCTTCTTCAGTCAGATACAAAGGCAGCAGAAGTAATGAAATAAAGATGAGGTAATCAGTCCATCAACCTTGGAAAAAAAGTATTTGAGGTGGTCAGTCCCTCAGCCTGGAGAAGAGTTCAGCTCCATGGTCTGGTCAACAATGCATCGAGACACACAGAGAGTAAACACCATCATAGACACACACAGAGTAAACACCATCGTAGACACACAGAGTAAACACCATCGTAGACACACAGAGTAAATACCATCGTAGACACACAGAGTAAACACCATCATAGACACAGATAGTAAACACCATCATAGACACAGAGAGTAAACACCATCATAGACACACAGAGAGTAAACACCATCATAGACACACAGAGAGTAAACACCATCATAGACACAGATAGTAAACACCATCATAGACACAGAGAGTAAACACCATCATAGACACACAGAGAGTAAACACCATCATAGACACACAGAGAGTAAACACCATCATAGACACAGATAGTAAACACCATCATAGACACAGATAGTAAACACCATCATAGACACACAGAGAGTAAACACCATCATAGACACACAGAGAGTAAACACCATCATAGACACAGAGGAAACACCATCATAGACACACAGAGTAAACACCATCATAGACACACAGAGTAAACACCATCATAGACACACAGAGTAAACACCATCATAGACACACAGAGTAAACACCATCATAGACACACAGAGAGTAAACACCATCATAGACACACAGAGAGTAAACACCATCATAGACACAGAGAGTAAACACCATCATAGACACACAGAGAGTAAACACCATCATAGACACACAGAGTAAACACCATCATAGACACACAGAGAGTAAACACCATCATAGACACACACAGAGTAAACACCATCATAGACACACACAGAGTAAACACCATCATAGACACACAGAGAGTAAACACCATCATAGACACACAGAGTAAACACCATCATAGACACACAGAGTAAACACCATCATAGACACACAGAGTAAACACCATCATAGACACACAGAGTAAACACCATCATAGACACACAGAGTAAAAACCATCATAGACACACAGAGTAAAAACCATCATAGACACAGAGAGTAAAAACCATCATAGACACAGAGAGTAAAAACCATCATAGACACACAAAGTAAACACCATCATACACACACAGAGTAAACACCATCATAGACACAGAGAGTAAACACCATCATACACACACATAGTAAACACCATCATAGACACACACAGAGTAAACACCATCATAGACACACATAGTAAACACCATCATAGACACACAGAGTAAACACCATCATAGACACAGAGAGTAAACACCATCATATACACACAGAGTAAACACCATCATATACACACAGAGTAAACACCATCATAGACACACAGAGTAAACACCATCATAGACACACAGAGTAAACACCATCATAGACACACAGAGTAAACACCATCATATACACACAGAGTAAACACCATCGTAGACACACAGAGTAAACACCATCATATACACACAGAGTAAACACCATCATAGACACACAGAGTAAACACCATCATATACACACAGAGTAAACACCATCATATACACACAGAGTAAACACCATCGTAGACACACAGAGTAAACACCATCATATACACACAGAGTAAACACCATCATATACACACAGAGTAAACACCATCATATACACACAGAGTAAACACCATCATAGACACACAGAGTAAACACCATCATATACACACAGAGTAAACACCATCATAGACACACAGAGTAAACACCATCATAGACACACAGAGAGTAAACAGCCATAAGTGAAATTGAGAGAAATTTTCGTATGCAAAATCCAGAACAAAAACATCTATCATCGTATTTCACGAAAAAATAATGTGTGAAATTCGAGTGAGTGTTGAGTGAACCATTAATGAGTGGAACAACTGACGACCCGAATAAGTTTGTAATGAACGAGGTGCAAAACGCTAAGAACATCTCCATAATTTTTCTTATGAACCTAAGTCCACTTGACATCGAAGCCACTGACAGCTTTCTGATGCACTCCGTCCCAGGCCCAGCTGTGGTCACAGTGGTGGCCCATGCTAACTTCCCTATGGTGTATAAATATAACTATAGTTGGATGAATCTTACTGTAGCTAGCTGGCAAAGTGGTTTACGCACTGGCCTGGAGTTTTACCACTCACTTGCCATGAGTTCTAACCCTCTCCTGTACAGTGGTTTGTTTGCAATCGTGTCCTTACCATCACCATATTCATCAAGAATTGCAAGAAATCATTATCTCGCGCCTCAAACATTCTCTGGAGATGGAGGAACCTGTATACTACACTCAGGAGTCATCCATTACTTCTTAAAAACCACTAATATAGTCCCCCCCCCCCTCCACAAAGGTGACAGTGAAACAATTGTAAAAAACTATAGACCAATATTGCTGGCGTCCCACGTTATCAAGATTTTTGTAAAGGGTTTTTAAGAAGCAAGATTACTAGTGACGTGGAATCGCAGCAACAACACAACCCAGGTCATCTTGGGTTAAGACCAGGTCGCTCCTGCCTCTGGCAGTAGCTGGTCTATTACGACATGGTCTTGTAGACAAGCAAAATGCAGATGAAGTATACGTGAACTCTGATAAGTGCGACCATGGGGGGTCATTACGCAGTAAGTCTAATATGAGAACTGGGAGTGATAATGTCAGTAGTTCTTATGTTCAATGAGCACAGCAATGTTATTATTGTAACGACAAAGAAAACGAGAGGTTAGATAACTAGAACTTTCAAAACAAGAGATGCCAAGACAGCATCTTTTCAAGGCTGGATTATTGCTGTATACTAATGGAACCCATAAGGCAGGCAAAATTGCAGAACCGGAGAATGAAAGAGAACCTTTACGGTTCATATAAACTCAGTCAGGTTCCTGAATTACTGAGAGCACTTCAAAACTCTCGCACTGTACTCCTTGGAATGTAGGCGAAAAGTACACCATAATATACACATGGAGAGTTATGGATTGAAAACAAACTTGCACACCAAAATCACTACATATAAACACAAGAGGCTTGGCAGATGGTGGTGATACCACCAGTGAAAATCAGATGTGCGGTGAGCATACTAAGAGAGAATTCGATAAGTGTAAAGGGACCAAAACTCTGCAACATCCTCCCTTCATGCATAAGGGAAATTACCAACAAACTCCTTGCTGTTTTCAGAGAGAGAGAGAGAGAGAGAGAGAGAGAGAGAGAGAGAGAGAGAGAGAGAGAGAGAGAGAGAGAGAGGAAGAGAGAGAGAGAGGGAGAGCTCCAGTACCAAGATGGCTGTTGATGGAGGACAGAAGACAAGCTTCCCTAACTTTCCTCCCCTCCCTCTTTGTTCCTTCCCCTTCATACACTCCCTATTGTCCTGCCCTTCTCTCCCCCCAGCAAGATCTCCAGCCCTACCATGGTCCCTTCTATCCCTCAATCCCTCTCTCTTCTCCCCCTCTCACATACCCTCCCTTCCTCCCTCGCCTTTCCCCTCCAATCTCCTCCCTTCGTCCCCCCATCCCACCAAACCCGACTCACTCCTCTCCCTATTGATTAATAATAATAATAATAATAATAATAATAATAATAATAAGAAGAAGAAGAGGAAGAAGAAAATCTCTGTTCTGGAAAGTCGACATATTATTTGGAATAATGTAACAATGGTGCAGTAAGTATATTACAAACACAGGTAGCAGTTCCTGGTCTGTTGCACCTGGCAGTAACCACAGACAGTAACATAGCGAGCAACCTGGCAAATGAAGGGCAAGGCAAACATAGAAGGGGTAGTTTTTTCTATCTACCCCCTTATTCCTTCACCACTGTGTACAATATTTACATTGTTAAGTTAGCAATGTAATGATAGGACAGAGCAAAGAGCCACTGAGAGGAGGAGTGGACTGGACCAGAGTATGCAAGAGTCTGCCACTCAGCCAGGCAGGAAAGTGTAATGTCACCTTGGTTGGGGGAGCTGGCTCTCACCTGATTGGTGGACTGAACTGGATAATTAATACTGTCACCATTACAATATTTGTATAGTATATACTATGATAACCCCATTTATAGGCAGGGCCCCCTGGCCAAGCCTTAGTCATGTTAACCATGTTTGTGCCCCGCTCGTAGGCCATGCCTGAGAGGCCTTTCTTTCTCTCAACTAGACCTACGGGACAGGCAGATGGGCATAGACCAGGCTTGCCATGGATATTCAGTACAACGCCTCCAAAAACAGTTCCACAGTTGTATTCTTCTGCCATCACTTCCCAGTCTTGAACCCCGACACTACAGCAATGGGGCCCCAGAACTTCTATACTCTGAATTGCTAGTTCATTGGTCGAGAGGGCATGTCAGTGGTTGTGTGATGAATGTCAAATAAATTGTAATATACATGGCACATGCTACAATGTAGCTCTTACCTAGGATATCCTAGATAACCTAGGAAATCCCAGTGAGTGGACCATACACTTACTGTATGGGCAATACATACTAGAAACCCACATTCAATAGCACAGAAAAGAAAGTAAATATTTTCAGTCTACTCAAGACCCTCATCAGGCGCTGATGAGGGTCTCAAGCAGACTGAAATTATTTATTTTTTATTGTGCTACTGAATGTGGATTATTCATATATATAGGAAATCCTATTATAGCCTAGGATAACTCAATTGGAAAGAGACTTATTTCCATTTCCATTCCGTAAGCAAACATGCAGATGTTTTCATTGAAAAAGAAGGAAACGGCAGCAGTAGTTTGAGGTTATTAACCCTGGAGCACTTTTATCCATAATGGGAGGCTGTTGAATAGTCTTGGACCCCAAACATTTATTGAGTTGCCTCTCTGTGTATTCACGGTACCACTGCATTTCATCAGAGTATTTTGCACTGTCTGCCGACCCCCTTGCTCTCCTAGGCAGTGATTTCTGTGTGCAGATTTGTGGTCAGTCCTCTACGATTTTTCAGGTATAAATTTAGATGCATCTGTCTAGTCTTCATTGCAAGGAATATAAGTCAAAGGACTTCGAAGATTCCCATTAATTTAGGTGCTTGACTAAACATACGCATGCAGTGACGGTTTTCTGTATATTCTCTAGATCTGCAAAAGGTCCTGTTTGTGTACAGTAGCATTCCATCCCAGAGAGAGTGTCTTAAAGGCGACTATTATTAGCTTGACATCCCTTGTTTTGAAGGTTCTCATTATCCATCCTATCATTTTCCTCACGGCTGTGATAATGACACTTTTGTATTCTTTTGAGATCCTCTGATAGTATCATACCTAAGTTCTTCTTGTTGGTTTCTCGTTTTATTGTGTGGTAAAAATTAGTTTTATAGCCTTTAATGGATGTCACTCTTGTGCAAATTCTAGTATCATCTGCAAAGGATATGGTGCTATGATTTATATATATCTGTGTATGTCCAATATGAAGAGGATGGGAGTGAGTATTATGCCTTATGCAACAGAGCTTTTCACTGTGGCAGCCTCTGACTTAACTCTGTTAACTATTACTCTTTGCGTTCTGTTTGTTAAAAAGTTAAAAATCCATCTGTTCACTTTTCCGGTTATTCAATATTTTTTCACGGGTTTCGTGCGCTGCCACACCATGATTGTACTTGTCAAAACATGTTGCAAAATCTGTATATAGTGTATACACACGTTTTTGTCTTACAGTGATCAAGTAGTTGCAATAGGTTGTGTAATTGTGACCCCATGTAGTCAGCAATCTTACTTCTTAAAAGCCTATCAAGATATTTATAATCTGGGGCGAAAGTGTTATCGGTCTCTAAGTGCTTTGCTGTCACCTTTGTAGAGAGAGAGAGAGAGAGAGAGAGAGAGAGAGAGAGAGAGAGAGAGAGAGAGAGAGAGAGAGACTATATCTATTGTGACTGTGGGATGACCCTCGTGTCTAGGCTCCCTCTCCATTGACTATTAAAAGCGCGAGATAAGGTGTTAGCATGGGGCAGAGTGCGTGGGCATGTCGTCAAGAGCTTTTTCGAAGTCACCCTGAGGCAGCTGCAGATACTGGGCATGTTTCCTAACACCTGCTTTTCCTCTCTCTTCACCTAGCATTAGGTACACATTGACTTTCATAGATTATGCTGGGTTATTAACCCTAAATTAGGCACTGTGGACCAGGGAACCAACACTGCCACTGTGAACCAGTCAACCAACACTGCCACTCAGAACCAGCCAACCAACACTGCCACTCAGAACCAGTCAACCAACACTGCCCCTCAGAACAAGCCAACCAACACTGCCACTCAGAACCAGCCAACCAACACTGCCACTCAGAACCAGTCAACCAACACTGCCACTCAGAACCAGTCAACCAACACTGGCAACCTAAAACTATGTCAAATTATCAAAACCGTACCCTCTGCACTCTTGGTATTTTGACTACTGGAACCTCCTCTCTATCTCTCTCTCTTCTCTCTCTCTCTCTCTCTCTCTCTCTCTCTCTCTCTCTCTCTCTCTCTCTCTCTCTGCTACGGTTATTGACATGTTCTATTCACTTTACCTTCTGTGTCCCCACATATGGCTTTCCTCTGACTTACTTACCTTGACTTACCTTGACTTACCTTGCGAGTACAGATGACATGTTGAGGTGCCTCTGGAAACGTGTTTGCGGGAGTAGGTTCGATCCTGCAACCTTGGTTCAGATCCTCTGTGAGTTCCCATTTTCCCTGATTGCGTGCTCTTTAAAGCCGACCGTGCTCTCTCTCGCTCTCTTTCCCCATCCCCCCTCCCTTTCTCTTTCCCCATCCCCCTCTCTCTCTCTCTCTCTCTCTCTCTCTCTCTCTCTCTCTCTCTCTCTCTCTCTCTCTCTCTCTCTCTCTCTCTCTCCCACCCACCCTTTCCCTGTCATCCTCCCTCTTTCTCTCCCACATCCCTCCCTCCCAACAACATCCACCCTCCCTCCCTTCCCCGCCTGCCACTTCCCTCCCCCTCCCTCAACTTGTCAACCTGCTTCTATCCCCCTCCCTCCCCTCTTCTTCCCTGCCTTCCTCCATCTCATTCTCCCTCCTTCATTCTCTCCCTCCCACCCACCCTTCCCCCTCCTCCCTCCCACCCCTTCCATCCTTCTATATTCTCCGTCATCGATTTTTCCCCCAACTATCATTCCCATCATCCTTCCTTCCATCATTCTTCCATCATTCTTCCTTCCATCATTCTTCCTTCCATCATTCTTCCTTCCATCATTCTTCCATCATTCTTCCTTCCATCATTCTTCCTTCCATCATTCTTCCATCATTCTTCCTTCCATCATTCTTCCATCATTCTTCCTTCCATCATTCTTCCATCATTCTTCCTTCCATCATTCTTCCTTCCATCATTCTTCCATCATTCTTCCTTCCATCATTCTTCCTTCCATCATTCTTCCATCATTTTTCCATCATTCGTCTTTATCATCCTCGTTTCTTTTTTACATTCACTTGTATCTGTTCTTTTTTTTCCCTCTCTTTGTATTTTCCTGTATTTCCGTTTTCTATAATATCATCATTCCCGTTTTCTCCCACTTTTTCCCGTTTTGTTACGTGAATCATTCCCGTTTTCTCTCGTGCAAAATTCCAGTTTTCTATGTTAAATATTTCTTTATTACCTAATATTTCCCTCCCCCCGGGGGGGGGGGTAATATTCCCCCTAGGATATTTCCCCCCCCATCCGTTTATTCGTATCAATGTCACCCGTTTTGTTTTCTGTTTGGCATTCCCGTTTTATTTCTAAATTTTTATATTTTTTATAAATAAAAATAATTTCTCATTGTCACGTAAGTTTTATTTTTTAATCCTTATTTTTTGGGGGTTTATTAAAACGACGTTGTGAATGGTTGATTTATTTTTTATTGGGTTTGAAGCCTGTCGACTACATGAGAGTTGCTAAAACTCTGTGTCTCTCTGTCTCTGTTTCTCTCTCTTTACTCTCTCTCTCTCTCTCTCTCTCTCTCTCTCTCTCTCTCTCTCTCTCTCTCTCTCTCAGTACACACAAGCATGTGCGTATCCGTCACTAGGTACACACAGACATGTGCGTATATCCAGGTAACTCACCTGTCGACCTCCCCCGCAGACAAGTGAATGGACCCGCCCACGCCCACGCCTACGCCCACATCTATTTTTTCCCCTCAGTGTGGGCGTGAGTTGGGTGAGGAACAAAGAGGGTGCCATCAGTGGTGGCACCGTGAGGGCCAGCCGACATGGGCGTGGCATCCCCTGGACACGCACCCGTGTCCTGGCTGATACAGCCTCGCCATCGCCACCCGTAAGGGTGAGAATGATGCAGAAACACAGGGGAATTGCGACCTTGGAGCTCAGGGTGGGATGGCCTGTTCTTCTCCCTACTATGGTGATTTAAGCCCCCACAGGAGTTGAGAGCCTGTTACCGTGTGGTGTATGTTGTATGTTGTGTATGTTGTATGTTGTATGTGGTGTATGTTGTATGATGTTTATGTTGTATGTGGTGTATGTTGTATGTGGTGTATGTTGTATGTGGTGCATGTTGTATGTGGTGTATGTTGTATGTTGTGTATGTTGTATGTGGTGTATGTTGTATGTGGTGCATGTTGTATGTGTTGTATGTTGTATGTGGTGTATGTTGTATGTGGTGCATGTTGTATGTGGTATATGTTGTATGTTGTGTATTTTGTATGTGGTGTATGTTGTATGTGGTGTATGTTGTATGTGGTGTATGTTGTATGTGGTGTATGTTGTATGTGGTGCATGTTGTATGTGGTGTATGTTGTATGTGTATGTGGTGTATGTTGTATGGGGTGTATGTTGTATGTGGTGTATGTTATATGTGGTGTACATTGTATGTGGTGTATGTTGTATGTGGTGTATGTTGTATGTGGTGTATATTGTGTATGTTGTATGTGGTGTATGTTGTATGTGGTGTATGTTGTATGTGGTGCATGTTGTATGTGGTGTATGTTGTATGTGTATGTGGTGTATGTTGTATGTGGTGTATGTTGTATGTGGTGTATGTTATATGTGGTGTATGTTATATGTGGTGTATATTGTATGTGGTGTATGTTGTATGTGGTGTATGTTGTATGTGGTGTATATTGTGTATGTTGTATGTGGTGTATGTTGTATGTGGTGCATGTTGTATGTTGTGTATATTGTATGTGGTGTATGTTGTATGTGGTGTATGTTGTATGTTGTGTATATTGGATGTTGTGTATGTTGTGTAAGTTGTATGTGGTGTATGTTGTATGTGGTATATGTGGTTTATGTTGTATGTGGTGTATGTTGTATGTGGTGTATGTTGTATGTGGTGTATGTTGTATGCGGTGTATGTTGTATGTTGTGTATGTTGCGTATCTTAGCCTTGATAGGTGTTGAGTCCGTGAAGGTTGACCATCGTGAAGTAGATAAGGGAGAATGGACACTATGCACTCCAACCAGAAGAAAGGTTTGTGTGTGTTTTATGTTGTGTGGCGTATGATGTATGGTGTATGTTGTATTATGCATGTTGCGTGGTGTATGTTGAAGCCGGGCAGTATTATCTACAATCCTTGATCAGGTAGTGGTAGTAGAAGTATTAGTAGTAGTGGTTGTAGTAGTAGTAGTAGTAGTTGTTGTAGTAGTAGTAATAGTAGTTGTTGTTGTAGTAGTTGTTGTTGTAGTAGTTGTTAGATATCGTAATGGGACGAGTAGCTCAGGTCAGAGGTTCAGAGGGAACCCTGGGGGTTCACCTCGAACCTGCAGGCGTTTCATAGGGCATGTCTTGAGAGACAGAGGACAGAGAAGCAGGATACAGTAATAACAACAGCCGACTGGCGGGTCTTACATGGTAAACAGAAGCTCACGTTGTAAACAGTCCCCCCCCCTCCTTCTGCCCTCCTGCAGGAGTGGGCCTTTACAAGCATCCTTTGTCTCCACTACCAATCCTGATCGTTCAGCGTACTACATCCCCGTCATAGCCCTGACATAGATGTGTGTCGGTAGCAGCGTGTCAAGCGAAGAGGTCTGGTCTGGGACCGGGCCGCGGGGGCGGTGACCTCCGGAAGCGACTGCAGGTAGGTGGTATAATAGCCTTGCGTATAACGTCCTTGGTGACCGCCGCGCCCCAGCCGTCCCCGGGCCACGCGCCCGACCTGTTTCTTGAACTGCAAGAAGCAAGAAGTGGTGCCTCACGCTGGCTAGCAGCTTGGTCTAGCCCAGGCTATTGTGCCTCTTTCTCCAACTTTTTCCCACCTTCCCTCACCCGCTACTCTTCTATCTCTACTCGTCACTCTTTCCTCCTGAGACTGACTCTAGTCTCATAATCACTGGTCCGATTGATCTGGTGAGTTTCTTTTTCTCTGTTTCTACATAGGAGAGAGAGGAGCTTGCGGCGACGTTTCGGTCCGACTTGGACCATTTACAAAGTCACACTAACACAAAAGAACGAGGGAGCCAGTATATATAGACGAGTTATTTTGTGTATTGTTCCAGTCACGGTATTGTGCCTTTTTTTTTTTTTGTTCCTCAGATTTGTCATGTTTCTTTGGAGTATTATTGATCTCAGACGATGAGACAGCACAATAGCTTCGTCTAACTTGGTTTTCTATTGTTGACGGGCACAAACTACGGACAAATAAGGCAAAACTGCCACGCCCTGAACAGGAATCGTTGGCTACAAAATGAAGAACTTACAGTAAGGATTGTAATGTTGCTGTTATTGTATCTACTTGTTCTTGGTCGTCTGTGGAACCTCCAACACAACTTACTAGTGCCACGGAGGTATGACGAAGATTTCATCAACCTGGTCATAGACCGGGTCCCGGGAGTGTTGATTTCCCGGAACACCCTTCAGGAACACCCTCTAGGAACACCCTTCAGGAACACCCTCTAGGAACACCCTCCAGGAACACCCTCCAGGAACACCCTCCAGGAACACCCTCTAGGAACACCCTCTAGGAACACCCTCTAGGAACACCCTCCAGGAACACCCTCCAGGAACACCCTCCAGGAACACCCTCCAGGAACACCCTCCATGAACACCCTCCAAGAACACCCAGACAGAGTACAGTCTAGGGGGCCAAAGACTACAAACCTCACTCAAGGAAAAGGATCTTCGGGTGTTCATGATCTGCTAATCATAACAAACCAAACAGATTGTGTTGAAAGAGAATGAAGATTGAGTAAACTGTAGTGCGAATCCTGCAAATTTGCGAAAATATCTTGAAACCAAACATCCTGACATGAAAGACTCTAAAGGCCCGTCTGTGCGTAACAACGAAAATACTCCATTAACTTCACACTGCGTTAGTTATCACAGCAAACGAACCTCACACTATCGCAGACAGTGTGATTAAAAATCATGCGTTAAGAATCTGGTAGAATGTATGATAGATCAAAAAAAAAAGAAATATCGGAAAAATTGATCACGTATATCGTTTTCGGGTAATATAATTTCTAGACGCGTCGAGGATATGTCGGCTCTTTTTTGCGGAGTACAAGTATTAAGACCATGGAACTGAGTCCGACAGGTTTCTGGCTGCAAATGAAGGTGATAGTTGCAGCAGCAAGTTTGTATGCAGCGTGTGAAAAGTAAATAGTATTAAGCTTCATGAAGAACGTTGCTACTATGGTCATAGCTATGAAGGAACTTCAGTTGAGGTTCAAATGAAGGAATATGTCGAAGACTTCATTATGAAGGCTTACATTATGAAGGAACTTCATATGAAGGAACTTCACATATGAAGGAACTTCACATATGAAGGAACTTCAATTATGAAGGAACTTCACATTGAAGGAACTTCACTTATGAAGGAACTTCACATAATATGAAGGAACTTCACAATATGAAGGAACTTCACAATATGAAGGAACTTCACATTATGAAGGAACTTCACATTATGAAGGAACTTCACATTATGAAGGAACTTCACATTATGAAGGAACTTCACATTATGAAGGAACTTCACAATATGAAGGAACTTCACAATATGAAGGAACTTCACATTATGAAGGAACTTCACAATATGAAGGAACTTCCATTGAAGGAACTACATTATGAAGGAACTTCATGAAGGAACTTCACATTATGAAGGAACTTCACTTATGAGGAATCACATATGAAGGAACTTCACATTATGAAGGAACTTCACATTATGAAGGAACTTCACATTATGAAGGAACTTCACATTATGAAGGACATACTTTACGGATCATGACTTACTTTGAAGGAACTTCCATAAGCTCGTTGAATGGATTCTGAAGGACACTATGACCTTATTGAAGGACTTCACATTGAAGGAACTTCACTCATGGAAGGAACTTCCTGTATGAAGTGTAACTTCATGAGCTCTTTGAACGCTCCATGGAGCTCCTGTTGAACACCTCCATACTCTACATGATGGAGCCTCATATTGAGGACCCTCCATGGAGCCTCACTTTGAACACGCTCCATGGAGCCTCTTTGAAGCACGCTCCATGGAGCTCTGTTGAGACACGCTCCATGGAGCTACTGAGTGAACACGCTCCATGGGACCTCCGTTGAACACGCTCCATGGAGCCTCGTTGAACACGCTCCATGGAGCCTCTGTTGAACACGCTCCATGGGAGCCTGTTGAACAGCTCCATGGACTCTGTTGAACACGCTCCATGGAGCTCTGTTGAACACGCTCCATGGAGCCTCTGTTGAACACGCTCCATGGAGCCTCTGTTGACACGCTCCATGGAGCCTCTGTTGAACACGCTCCCATGGAGCCTCTGTTGAACACGCTCCATGGAGCCTCTGTTGAACACGCTCCATGGAGCCTCTGTTGAACACGCTCCATGGAGCCTCTGTTGAACACGCTCCATGGAGCCTCTTTACAGCTCTGGGCGAACACGCTCCATGGAGCCTCTGTTGAACACGCTCCATGGAGCCTCTGTTGAACACGCTCCATGGAGCCTCTGTTGAACACGCCTGGACCTCATGAGCTCATGGACGTTGAACACGCTCCATGGAGCCTCTGTTGAACACGCTCCATGGAGCCTCTGTGACACGCTCCATGGAGCCTTAACACGCTCCATGGAGCCTCTGTTGAACACGCTCCATGGAGCCTCGTTGAAGCCATGAGCCTCGTTGACGCTCATGGAGCCTCTGTTGAACACGCTCCATGGAGCCTCTGTTGAACACGCTCCATGGAGCCTCTGTTGAACACGCTCCATGGAGCCTCTGTTGAACACGCTCCATGGAGCCTCTGTTGAACACGCTCCATGGAGCCTCTGTTGAACACGCTCCATGGAGCCTCTGTTGAACACGCTCCATGGAGCCTCTGTTGAACACGCTCCATGGAGCCTCTGTTGAACACGCTCCATGGAGCCTCTGTTGAACACGCTCCATGGAGCCTCTGTTGAACACGCTCCATGGAGCCTCTGTTGAACACGCTACATGGAGCCTCTGTTGAACACGCTCCATGGAGCCTCTGTTGAACACGCTCCATGGAGCCTCTGTTGAACACGCTCCATGGAGCCTCTGTTGAACACGCTCCATGGAGCCTCTGTTGAACACGCTCCATGGAGCCTCTGTTGAACACGCTCCATGGAGCCTCTGTTGAACACGCTCCATGGAGCCTCTGTTGAACACGCTCCATGGAGCCTCTGTTGAGCACGCTCCATGGAGTCTCTGTTGAACACGCTCCATGGAGCCTCTGTTGAACACGCTCCATGGAGCCTCTGTTGAACACGCTCCATGGAGCCTCTGTTGAACACGCTCCATGGAGCCTCTGTTGAACACGCTCCATGGAGCCTCTGTTGAACACGCTCCATGGAGCCTCTGTTGAACACGCTCCATGGAGCCTCTGTTGAGCACGCTCCATGGAGTCTCTGTTGAACACGCTCCATGGAGCCTCTGTTGAACACGCTCCATGGAGCCTCTGTTGAGCACGCTCCATGGAGTCTCTGTTGAAGACGCTCCATGGAGCCTCTGTTGAACACGCTCCATGGAGCCTCTGTTGAAGACGCTCCATGGAGCCTCTGTTGAACACGCTCCATGGAGCCTCTGTTGAACACGCTCCATGGAGCCTCTGTTGAGCACGCTCAATGGAGTCTCTGTTGAAGACGCTCCATGGAGCCTCTGTTGAACACGCTCCATGGAGCCTCTGTTGAAGACGCTCCATGGAGCCTCTGTTGAACACGCTCCATGGAGCCTCTGTTGAACACGCTCCATGGAGCCTCTGTTGAGCACGCTCCATGGAGTCTCTGTTGAAGACGCTCCATGGAGCCTCTGTTGAACACGCTCCATGGAGCCTCTGTTGAACACGCTCCATGGAGTGAAGATATACACAAGTAACCCGCACAATGAAGAGAGAGAAACGTCGTCACAAGCGTCTCTTCTATGTCCTGGTTATGTGTGTGTCGTTCCAGTCACGGTATTGCCACTTTTATTTACTCCTTGTGAAGAAATATTCAGAATTATCGACTCATTCGCGCAGAAACGCGAAACATCCTGGTATTGATGACGCAGTTTACGCGCTGATGAAGCTACGGCAATGGTAGGAAGTACGCCGGATGCTGCGTCATACATCAACAACATACTTCCACATGATTAGCATAACTATACTAATCGTCAAGAAATTAAACGAATGTCTCAGGTACTAAAAAAATATACTTGACGAGTACGTCAGAACTGGACATTTGATTAAAGCGATAATCATAATATTCCTGGATATTTTGTATGAAGAAATGGGAAGTTTGCAGGAACACTGCTGCTGCTACTGCTGCTGCTACTGCTGCTACTGTTGTTGCTGCTGCTGCTGCTGCTGCACTTCGACCACTGCCTCGCGGGTATGTCTGGTCTCGGTTATAAGAACTGAGAGAAGAAATCTGTTTTGTTTTGTTCTATAATCGGAGACGCAGTGGAGTGACACAGTGGTGGAGTGACACAGTGATGGAGTGACGCAGTGGTGGAGTGACGCAGTGGTGGAGTGACGCAGTGGTGGAGTGACACAGTGGTGGAGTGACACAGTGGTGGAGTGACACAGTGGTGGAGTGACACAGTGGTGGAGTGACACAGTGGTGGAGAGACACAGTGATGGAGAGACACAGTGGTGGAGAGACACAGTGGTGGAGAGAGTGATGATGAAAGTCAGGAAACACTTGTCCTGTTTCCTGACAAATCTTAACCTAACCTGACCTAACGTAACCTGACGTAAGCTGACGTAACCTGACGTAACCTGACCCTCACAAGACAGGACCAGTTTACAAACGTGGCTTCCACACCAAAACTGAATCATGTTGACCTCATTAATACCTGGAATAATAATAAAAAATAAAAGGATGTGATCAATGGTTTATACAAATTGACAGGTGAAGAATAAGACACTTGTGCAACTCTTGGGAATCTTTATTGAGGAAACGTTTCGCCAGCCAGTGGCTTCTTCAGTCCAATACAGAGAAGAACGGTGGAGGATGAGGAGGAGTTTGAGGTAATCAGTCCCTTAGCCTGGAGTTGATGTGTTTAGTCCATCAGTCTTCATAATTGATGGACTGAACACATAGACTCCAGGCTGAGGGACTGATTACCTCAAACTCCCCCTCTTCTTCCACTGTTCTTCTCTGCATTGGACTGAAGAAGCCAGTGGCTGGCGCGAAACGTTTCCTCAATAAAGATTCCCAAATGCTACACAAGTGTCTTATTCTTCAAGTAAAAGGCTATATTAATGGTGGTACACGAGCCTCGCAACACCTTACTGGCTCTGTCACAGCAGGTCACTGCTCTGTCACAGCAGGTCACTGCTCTGTCACAGCAGGTCACTGCTCTGTCACAGCAGGTCACTGCTGGAGAACCTCTCCATATAGACGCGACACCAACAAGCAAAGACTATAGAAGTCGCCTGGATATAGAAAATGATGAAGGCTCGAAGCAGCAGCAGCAGCAGCAGCAGCATCTCATTATAGAACTTTCATCTGCGGACAATCCCATCAAGGTTATTGAGCATTCATTTCTTTCATTAACCATATATATATATATATATATATATATATATATATATATATATATATATATATATATATATATATATATATTATATATATATATTATATATGAAAACATCTTCAAACGCATAAGAATGAAAGAACACTGCCTATAGGCCTACTGGTCCATACTAGTAACATTACCCCCTCGGCCTAGTGGCTTCTTATCAATCCTGAGGGAAATCCTGGAAATTTTACAGGGGTTAACGTAAATATTTCGTCCAGGATCTGACGTCTGTTCTCTTTCCGGTCTTTTTTTTTTTTTATCCCCCCCAAGATTATTTGTCAGGATTTCCCCTGCTGGCCAAAACGTAATCAAAACTTTCCTCACTGTCTCACTGTCAAATGTTCAGGAAAGTAGCACTGAATAACTATACGGAAGTGGTTATTCAGTGGAGTCTCCACTGCAGTGTTTCAGTCAGTTTGACTGTAAATGAAATCCTCTTATGATTATATTTTGTGAGTTTTGTATAGCTGATTATCAAGGACTGCAACGCAAGATCAAGTAACAAGGGCCATTCGAAACACCGGCAGGGAGGAGCCTGGTTACTGAGCCCTGAAAATACTAGCAGGTGCCGTGGAGACCTTCAAACTGCCGTGGAGCCTTTCAGGCTGCTGTGAAGCCTTTCAGGCTGCCGTGAAGCCTTTCAGGCTGCTGTGAAGCCTTTCAGGCTGCCGTGAAGCCTTCAGACTGCCGTGAAGCCTTTCAGGCTGCCGTGGAGCCCTTCAGACTGCCGTGGAGCCCTTCAGACTGTCGTGGAGCCCTTCAAACTGCCGTGGAGCCTTTCAGGCTGCCGTGAAGCCTTTCAGGCTGCCGTGAAGTCCTTCAGACAGTCGTGAAGCCCATCAGGCTACCGCTCTGCCAAGGACATTAAACCCGTCAGCCACAGCGATTGAACGCGATCTTCAGCTCCCAGTATAGAACGGTCCCCCAACCCTGCCAAAAACCCTCCCACAGTCCTTCCCCATCTTTCCCTCCCCTGCAGCATCATCTCCCACAGCATCGGGGTGACGTCGCATCCCCCCCACAACCTCAACGAGAGACCGAGGGATGTCGGGATAGCGAAGGTACAGGTGGAGGAGAAGAGAAGATAAAGAAGGGAGAGGAGGAACACTGTGACGGGAACGTTCGGTCATCGACACGAAGAAGCATCCACACACGAGGCTTCAAGGGGTGAACCTGGCCAGGAAAATCCACGGTCCTAAATTTGCTTGTAACAGATAAGTGAACTGTTAACCCTTCTAGGAGGGGCCTAGTTCCCAGGCGTTTTGTTTATCCATATGCTCTTGCACTACCATCCACAGGATGGATCTGGGGTGCACCATAAACTAGCCACTTCGGTGGCAAAATCTGAAAAAGGAATCGAAAATCTCCCTTCCCCCAGGATGCGACCTCCCTCCCCCCAGGTAATTAAGAACGGAGGATCACTGCTGCAGGCTCACTGGCCCATACTAGGCAGGTCTTTCGCACTACTGAAAGCAGAGAAGAAAAGACAGGTCGGAGGAGATAGAGGTGTCACTGAGGCGACGTTTCTCTCTGTGCAGAGACAATAAAGCGAAACCTTGTCTCTACGAAAGCATATTTTGCTGGTTGTCTGGCCTTCAAGTGACACCTATTTACAGGTAGGTTCCAGGGGCAACATGTGTTAGGAGATTTGCTCACTCGTCTCTTCCCTGCACACGCTCGCACGTTTCTACCCTGCACACGCTCGCACGTTTCTACCCTGCACACGCTCGCACGTTTCTACCCTGCACACGCTCGCACGTTTCTACCCTGCACACGCTCGCACGTTTCTACCCTGCACACGCTCGCACGTTTCTACCTTGCACACGCCCACACGTTTCTACCCTGCACACGCCCACACGTTTCTACCCTGCACACGCTCGCACGTTTCTACCCTGCACACGCCCACACGTTTCTACCCTGCACACGCCCACACGTTTCTACCCTGCACACGCCCACACGTCTCTACCCTGCACACGCCCACACGTTTCTACCCTGCACACGCCCACACGTTTCTACCCTGCACACGCCCACACGTCTCTACCCTGCACACGCCCACACGTCTCTACCCTGCACACGCCCACACGTTTCTACCCTGCACACGCCCACACGTCTCTACCCTGCACACGCCCACACGTTTCTACCCTGCACACGCTCGCACGTTTCTACTAACATTGATAATCGCGGAATAATCCACTATCGGCGATTTTTTTTTTATGCGAAAGCGATCGTGAAATGATCGTAAAATGATCTTGAAATGAAAACCTTTTTTTTTTTGTTGTTGTTGTTTTCATTCTGGCAGAACTGTTGTTTTATCTTGTGTTTGTGTCTGATGAGCACGTAAGGTGGCAGGTAAATACGTAAGGTGGCAGGTAAATCTTACAGAGAGAGTTCCCCTTACATTCACCATAGATTTTACTTGTCCGTGTGATGCTTAGCGGTGGGTTAATCCTGGAATATTTCCTTTCCAGCCCAGGAGGCTGTGGTCTGTGACCGGGATTTAGAGAGGGGGGGGGAATTAGACACCCACAAGACCTCTAACAGATAGCACGGCAACCTGTACACACAGTGCACTCAACCAGAGCCCTACACTCCACCCTAGCAACCCTAATCTAACACCCCACCACCACTATCATCACTAACACCACCACCACTATCATCACTAACACCACCACCACTATCATCACTAACACCACCACCACTATCATCACTAACACCACCACCACTATCATCACTAACACCACCACCACTATCATCACTAACACCACCACCACTATCATCACTAACACCACCACCACTATCATCACTAACACCACCACCACTATCATCACTAACACCACCACCACTATCATCACTAACACCACCACCACTATCATCACTAACACCACCACCACTATCATCACTAACACCACCACCACTACCAGCACCCCGGGCCAGCCAAGAGACACCTCTAGCGTTGTATCGACATGAGAGAGAAACTGTGTAACTTAGAGATAAACATTACTTAAAGTTGACCCATTGTGACGGACAACGTACGGAAGGAACAGGTGGTGGAGGATGGAGGATGAACAGGTGGTGGAGGAAGGGCAACAACGAAGCTCTGTTTGTAAGCTCAGTCCTCCCAATCTGTACTCCGTCTCCGGTCTTCTCTCTCCCGATGTCCGGATCGAACTCTAGCAACCCCTACAACCTAAGTGGCCCAGGGAGCTGTGCTTCGCATCCTCGACAGATACATATATAATCCCCCCAGGTAATTCACTGACATACATCAAGAATAGTATTGGCGCTAATGTACTCACCTAATTGTGGTTGCAGGGGTCGATTCATAGCAAGTGTGTGTGTGTGTGTGTGTGTTTGTGTTTTTTTGGGCTCTTTATATTTATTTGTGGTTGTGGGGGTCGAAGCTCAGCTCCTGAGCCCTCTTAACTGGCTGTGATTGGGTGCACTCTTAGCATGGTTGACCCTATAATACATAAAAAAAATAGAGGATTTGCAGTAGGCCTAGTGGCCCATGCTAGGCAGGTCCTACTGGCCCTTGCAACTCACACCCAACCACTCCCACTAATGCGCATATCCAACCCTATTTTTTGAAGCTACCCAAAGCACTCTCTTCAATGACTCTAATTGGCAATTTGCACCACACAACTACAGTGCCATCGCGACACCACATATAGTGTGGGGGGTGGGGGGTCGTGCCACGTCTCTCATCCCGGAACAAATTATAAAAACGAAGATATAAACTTCCATACTGAGTATCATGACTCACGAAATCGTAATAACGCGACTGTAAGCTGGTTCAGTGGTTTACGCACTGGCCTGGAGTTTCACGACTCACTTGCCATGAATTCTAACCCCGCCCGTACCGTGGCTTTCTGAACATCCTGACCAGGATGCCATAGGAACACTGCTCAACAAGCGCCTCTACACTAACTATATGTTCACGAACACTTATCTCACCTGTCAGATTTGTCTAATAACAAATCACACGGGTCGTTGTGTAACAACTACCATATTCCAGTTCTTGAGTTGTCCTCTTTCCCAAGTTCTTTTCTTAAGTTTTTGGAGTCTATGTGTTAGTCTCCTTAAGTTCTTGGTGACTATGTGTTAGTCTCCTTAAGTTCTTGGTGACTATGTGTTAGTCTCCTTAAGTTCTTGGTGACTCTGTGTTAGTCTCCTTAAGTTCTTGGTGACTATGTGTTAGTCTCCTTAAGTTCTTGGTGACTATGTGTTAGTCTCCTTAAGTTCTTGGTGACTATGTGTTAGTCTCCTTAAGTTCTTGGTGACTATGTGTTAGTCTCCTTAAGTTCTTGGTGACTATGTGTTAGTCTCCTTAAGTTCTTGGTGACTCTGTGTTAGTCTCCTTAAGTTCTTGGTGACTATGTGTTAGTCTCCTTAAGTTCTTGGTGACTCTGTGTTAGTCTCCTTAAGTTCTTGGTGACTAGTGTTAGTCTCCTTAAGTTCTTGGTGACTATGTGTTAGTCTCCTTAAGTTCTTGGTGACTATGTGTTAGTCTCCTTAAGTTCTTGGTGACTATGTGTTAGTCTCCTTAAGTTCTTGGTGACTATGTGTTAGTCTCCTTAAGTTCTTGGTGACTCTGTGTTAGTCTCCTTAAGTTCTTGGTGACTATGTGTTAGTCTCCTTAAGTTCTTGGTGACTATGTGTTAGTCTCCTTAAGTTCTTGGTGACTATGTGTTAGTCTCCTTAAGTTCTTGGTGACTATGTGTTAGTCTCCTTAAGTTCTTGGTGACTCTGTGTTAGTCTCCTTAAGTTCTTGGTGACTATGTGTTAGTCTCCTTAAGTTCTTGGTGACTATGTGTTAGTCTCCTTAAGTTCTTGGTGACTCTGTGTTAGTCTCCTTAAGTTCTTGGTGACTATGTGTTAGTCTCCTTAAGTTCTTGGTGACTATGTGTTAGTCTCCTTAAGTTCTTGGTGACTATGTGTTAGTCTCCTTAAGTTCTTGGTGACTATGTGTTAGTCTTCTTAAGTTCTTGGAGTCTATGTGTTAGTCTCCTTAAGTTCTTGGTAACTATGTGTTAGTCTCCTTAAGTTCTTGGTAACTATGTGTTAGTCTTCTTAAGTTCTTGGTAACTATGTGTTAGTCTTCTTAAGTTCTTGGTAACTATGTGTTAGTCTCCTTAAGTTCTTGGTAACTATGTGTTAGTCTTCTTAAGTTCTTGGTAACTATGTGTTAGTCTCCTTAAGTTCTTGGTAACTATGTGTTAGTCTTCTTAAGTTCTTGGTGACTCTGTGTTAGTCAGCATGTGTTATGAGCAGATGATGAGTCACTTTCAAGCACCTGTGTACTCCAGCTAGTGAAAGTGCATCCCTCACTTTCACTACACTCCCGTCACTCCATCTTCCAGAGCCCAACTATTCACCTGGCACTTACATCTGCCAATGGTAAAGTGTCTTGCGAGCGAGTGCCACATGTAACAACAAGCTTCTGTTTAGCCTCTGGTGCCAGGCTGCAAAAGCCGTTGGCAATTTATTTGTGGGAAAGGCTTTCATTGTGTGACAAGTAACGTTAGCAAGCGCACGTATTCCTGTCTGGGTAATGTAAACACGAGGGTTGGCTGTTCTCTGGCCCTGAGTGAGTCACTGAGAGCCAGCGAGCGAGTTTCAAGACGTACTCACGGCACCAGTGACCCGTTCATCTGTCTCAAGGAGGAAAAGTGTCAAAAAAACTAGACCAAAGAGAAAGAAAATAGCCTGTGAGCAGGTGAGCTAAGTCGCTCTCAGGTAAAATGCATTTAAAACAGGCCGGACCTGGCGCCCGTATACACACACACACACACACTCATGGCGAAGGGAGAGTGACCCAGTAGCGGCCAGTGAAGAGGCGGGGCCAGGAGCTATGACTCGACCCCTGCAACCACAACTAGGTGAGTACACACACACACACACGCACGCACACGCACACACACACACACACACACACACACACACACACACACACACACAATACATATATATATATATATATATATATATATATATATATATATATATATATATATATAATATATATATATATATATATATATTTTTTTTTTTTTTTTCAACAAGTCGGCCGTCTCCCACCGAGGCAGGGTGACCCAAAAAGAAAGAAAATCCCCAAAAAGAAAATACTTTCATCATCATTCAACACTTTCACCACACTCATACATAATCACTGTCTTTGCAGAGGAGCTCAGATACGACAGCTGAGAAAAGTCCCTCCCAGCTGTCACTATCTCAGACCCCTCCTTTAAAGTGCAGGCATTGTACTTCCCATTTCCAGGACTCAAGTCCAACTAAATCAATTAACTGGTTTCCCTGAATCCCTTCACAAAATGTTACCCTGCTCACACTCCAACAGATCGTCGTGCCGATTAGGTAAAATTGGTCAATTAGCAAGAACTCATCTAAAATTAAGTCCTTTCTAAAATTTTCTCTTATACGTTTAAAGATATATTTTTTCCATTTATGTTAATGTAAGAATTTATAATTTTATACCAAGAGAAACTTTGAAAACTTACCTAACCTTATTACAACAAGCGCAATTTAATTTAGCCTAATCCAACTAAATATATTTTAGATAACTTTACAATAATTTAATAATAAACAAACACAATGAAATTAAATTGATCTTGTTATAATAAGGTTAGGTAAATTTTCTAAGGTTCTTTAGGTACAAAATTATTATTTTTTACATTAACATAAATAAAAAAAAATATCTTTAAACGTATAAGAGAAAATTTTAGAAAGGACTTAATTTTAAGTGAGTTCTTGCTAATTGACCAATTTTACCTATAACAGTATGGGGAAGAATTCAGATTAACCTGGGGGTCAGCGCCCCCGCGGCCCGGTCCCACACCAGACCTCCACCTGGTTGCTGGCCTGATCGATCAAGTTGTCAGTGCCCGTCGCTCGCAGTCCACCCTATGCACCACAACCCAGCTGATCAGGAACTGTTTCGAAGATGCTGTCGCGATGCCCTCATAAAGACAGCTAGGAGCTTGTTCATAATCTCTTATGCATGAAGGGAGGGTGTTGAAGAGTCGTGGTCCCTTGACACTCATTAAGTTCTCTGTACTTATCGCTTTCCTGTTTTTCACTGTAGGTATCCTGCACCGTCTACCATGCTTCTTGTGCTCATAAGTAGTAATTTTAGTGTGCAGGTTTGGGACTAATTCCTCCAGTGTCTTCCAGGTGTAGATTATGATGTAGCTTTTTCGCCTATGTTCCGAGGAGTACAGTTCCAGAGGCTTCAGGATAATCCTTTGAAACTCTTAGCCAAAAATGTGTCCCTGAACAGTTACCTAACGCACAGGTACCTACTTACTGTTAAATGCAGCAGGTGCGAGGAAACGTAGCCGACGTTTCTTCACTTGAACTGGATTGAAGGCAGATCCTTGAGATGTAAGTCGAAAGAGTTACCATCTGAGCTACGAACCTCCTCGTAGGCAAGCTGCTGATCACTGCTGCAGTGAGGAGCAGTAACAGTAGCAGTGAGCAACAGTAACAGTAGCAGTGAGCAACAGTAACAGTAGCAGTGAGCAACAGTAACAGTAGCAGTGAGCAACAGTAACAGTAGCAGTGAGCAACAGTAACAGTAGCAGTGAGCAACAGTAGCAGTGAGCAACAGTAACAGTAGCAGTGAGCAACAGTAACAGTAGCAGTGAGCAACAGTAACAGTAGCAGTGAGCAAAAGTAACAGTAGCAGTGAGCAACAGTAACAGTAGCAGTGAGCAACAGTAACAGTAGCAGTGATCAACAGTAACAGTAGCAGTGATCAACAGTAACAGTAGCAGTGAGCAACAGTAACAGTAGCAGTGAGCAACAGTAACAGTAGCAGTGAGCAACAGTAACAGTAGCAGTGAGCAACAGTAACAGTAGCAGTGATTAACAGTAACAGTAGCAGTGATCAACAGTAACAGTAGCAGTGAGCAACAGTAACAGTAGCAGTGAGCAACAGTAACAGTAGCAGTGAGCAACAGTAACAGTAGCAGTGAGCAACAGTAACAGTAGCAGTGAGCAACAGTAACAGTAGCAGTGAGCAACAGTAACAGTAGCAGTGAGCAACAGTAACAGTAGCAGTGAGCAACAGTAACAGTAGCAGTGATTAACAGTAACAGTAGCAGTGATCAACAGTAACAGTAGCAGTGAGCAACAGTAACAGTAGCAGTGAGCAACAGTAACAGTAGCAGTGAGCAACAGTAACAGTAGCAGTGAGCAACAGTAACAGTAGCAGTGAGCAACAGTAACAGTAGCAGTGAGCAACAGTAACAGTAGCAGTGAGCAACAGTAACAGTAGCAGTGATTAACAGTAACAGTAGCAGTGATCAACAGTAACAGTAGCAGTGAGCAACAGTAACAGTAGCAGTGAGCAACAGTAACAGTAGCAGTGAGCAACAGTAACAGTAGCAGTGAGCAACAGTAACAGTAGCAGTGAGTAACAGTAGCAGTGAGCAACAGTAACAGTAGCAGTGATTAACAGTAACAGTAGCAGTGATCAACAGTAACAGTAGCAGTGAGCAACAGTAACAGTAGCAGTGAGCAACAGTAACAGTAGAAGTGAGCAACAGTAACAGTAGCAGTGAGCAACAGTAACAGTAGCAGTGATCAACAGTAACAGTAGCAGTGATCAACAGTAACAGTAGCAGTGATCAACAGTAACAGTAGCAGTGAGCAACAGTAACAGTAGCAGTGAGCAACAGTAACAGTAGCAGTAAGCAACAGTAACAGTAGCAGTGATCAACAGTAACAGTAGCAGTGAGCAACAGTAACAGTAGCAGTAAGCAACAGTAACAGTAGCAGTGATCAACAGTAACAGTAGCAGTGATCAACAGTAACAGTAGCAATGATCAACAGTAACAGTAGCAGTGATTAACAGTAGCAGTGAGCAACAGTAGCAGTGATTAACAGTAGCAGTGATCAACAGTAACAGTAGCAGTGAGCAGCAGCAACAGTAACAGTAGCAGTGACCAACAGTAGCAGTGACCAACAGTAGCAGTGAGCAGCAGTAACAGTAGCAGTGAGTAACAGTAGAAGTGAGCAGCAGCAACAGTAGCAGTGAGCAGCAGTAACAGTAGCAGTGAGCAGCAGCAACAGTAGCAGTGAGCAGCAGTAACAGTAGCAGTGAGCAGCAGTAACAGTAGCAGTAAGCAGCAGCAACAGTAGCAGTGAACAACAGTAACAGTAGCAGTGAGCAGCAGCAACAGTAGCAGTGAGCAGCAGTAACAGTAGCAGTGAGCAGCAGCAACAGTAACAGTGAACAGCAGTAGCAGTGAGCAGCAGTAACAGTAGCAGTGAGCAACAGCAACAGCAGCAGCAGCAGCAGCAACAGCAGCAGCAACAACAGCAGCAACAGTGAGCAGTAGCAGCAGCAACAACAACAGCAGCAGCAGCAGTAGCAATAGCAACAGCAACAGCAGCAGCAGCAACAGCAGTAGCAGTGAGCTTGGTAAATTCATAGTGTCGACAGGTGATCATTAGTCAACACTTAGCAGCGCCTGGAGATGCTTGCTTACCCTCACCTACCATGTACTTGGTATGTCGCCTCAGCCCACCTGCTGCTGCTCCTACCTCCTCCTCCTCCTCCTGGTAAATCCTGTTCTTGCTGCTGCTCTTCTTCTTTTATGTTTCTACCTTGATCATCATTTTCTTTTCTTTCACTCCCATTCCCTCTTCTTCGTGAAGGAACCAGAAGCTACTACTTCAGCCTTACTTCTGCTTCTGCTTACTGCTGCGCCTGCTCACTGTTCCTGTCTTCTGCTAGTTGTAAGCTCGCTGCTGCTGCTATTCTCCCTGCTGTCCCATCATCCTTGCTATGTACCTCCCACTTCCTGGCTGGTCGCTACAAGCCAGCAGGGATAGTAAGGCTAGGCGCCGCTGTGTCTTCATCACCTGGTTGAGACCAGCATCACTGAGGCAGTTCAGTACATGGGGAAGGCAGACAGAAGAGGACCTGGAAGTCCACACTGAGGCAGTTCAGTACATGGGGAAGGCAGACAGAAGAGGACCTGGAAGTCCACACTGAGGCAGTTCAGTACATGGGGAAGGCAGACAGAAGAGGACCTGGAAGTCCACACTGAGGCAGTTCAGTACATGGGGAAGGCAGACAGAAGAGGACCTGGAAGTCCACACTGAGGCAGTTCAGTACATGGGGAAGGCAGACAGAAGAGGACCTGGAAGTCCACACTGAGGCAGTTCAGTACATGGGGAAGGCAGACAGAAGAGGACCTGGAAGTCCACACTGAGGCAGTTCAGTACATGGGGAAGGCAGACAGAAGAGGACCTGGAAGTCCACACTGAGGCAGTTCAGTACATGGGGAAGGCAGACAGAAGAGGACCTGGAAGTCCACACTGAGGCAGTTCAGTACATGGGGAAGGCAGACAGAAGAGGACCTGGAAGTCCACACTGAGGCAGTTCAGTACATGGGGAAGGCAGACAGAAGAGGACCTGGAAGTCCACACTGAGGCAGTTCAGTACATGGGGAAGGCAGACAGAAGAGGACCTGGAAGTCCACACTGAGGCAGTTCAGTACATGGGGAAGGCAGACAGAAGAGGACCTGGAAGTCCACACTGAGGCAGTTCAGTACATGGGGAAGGCAGACAGAAGAGGACCTGGAAGTCCACACTGAGGCAGTTCAGTACATGGGGGAAAGGGAGACAGAAGAGGACCTGGAAGTCCACACTGAGGCAGTTCAGTACATGGGGAAGGCAGACAGAAGAGGACCTGGAAGTCCACACTGAGGCAGTTCAGTACATGGGGAAGGCAGACAGAAGAGGACCTGGAAGTCCACACTGAGGCAGTTCAGTACATGGGGAAGGCAGACAGAAGAGGACCTGGAAGTCCACACTAAGGCAGTTCAGTAAATGGGGAAGGCAGACAAGAGGACCTGGAAGTCCACACTAAGGCAGTTCAGTAAATGGGGAAGGCAGACAAGAGGACCTGGAAGTCCACGCTGAGGCAGAAGGCTAAAAATCTCAATATTTCGATATTGTCGTACTTTTCTCACTGTGGTTTTGGACGGAGGATGTGTAGTAGACACTGGAATATTCCACTTGTCCTTCCTCTGTACTAGCCTCATTCTTTTCCCCTACCCTTGCATTCTTAGTTACATTCTTCCCTCCGTCCCTGCATTATAAGGTGTCCCGTAACTCGATTGGTAGCACACTAAGCTCACACACTGAGGTCCAGGCTGGAAACATTAGGTTGTGTTTCCTTAAGACACCTGCTGTCCATGCTCACCTAGCAGTAAAATAGGTACCTGGGTGTTAGTCGACTGGTGTGGGTCGCATCCTGGGGACAAAATTGACCTAATTTGCGGGAAATGCTCTGCATAACAAGGGTCTTTCTATATAGTAGTAAGTCATTGATGTCAGTTATGGCCTGTATACCTTGTACATGTACTTGTAGAAGTACGTTCTTTCCCTTGTCCCTTGCATTCTCAGCTCCCTCCCCGCTGCTGAGAACTGAGGATTCAAGCTTTCTCAGCTCTCTGCCCCCTGCTCCAGCTCTCCCTCCCCCTGCTCCCCCTCTCCCTGCTCCAGCTCTCCCTCCCCCTGCTCCAGCTCCCCCTCCCCCTGCTCCAGCTCTCCCTCCCCCTGCTCCAGCTCCTCCTCCCCTGCTCCAGCTCTCCCTCCCCCTGCTCCAGCTCCCCCTCCCCCTGCTCCAGCTCTCCCTCCCCCTGCTCCAGCTCCCCCTACCACCTCAGTACCGTCCACCACACAAACAGGAGAGAGACAGTGTTGTGACGGTTCTGAGCTAAAACGTCCAAGGTTCTGGGAAGTTGTCAAATATGGGAATATTTCTTGAGTAATAACCCGCTCATTCACTGTGGTGGGGGGGGGGGGAAGGGCTCTTGATCCACTGACTTGGAACATCCTCCTCCAATTTCTCGGGTCAAAATGATTACCTCCCATTACCCAGGCGCTGTATCATCCGTTACAGGTTTAGCGCTTCCCAGTGATTACAACAGAAATAATAGTGGTATAGGGCTGACAGACCCAGTGTAGGGCTGACAGACCCAGTGTAGGTCTGACAGACCCAGTGTAGGTCTGACAGACCCAGTGTAGGGCTGACAGACCCAGTGTAGGGCTGACAGACCCAGTGTAGGGCTGACAGACCCAGTGTAGGACTGACAGGCCCAGTGTAGGGCTGACAGACCCAGTGTAGGACTGACAGATCCAGTGTAGGACTGACAGACCCAGTGTAGGGTTTACAGACCCAGTGTAGGTCTAACAAACCCAGAGTGGAGCTGAGAGACCCAGTGTTGGGCTGAGAGACCCAGCGAGGGACTGAGAGACCAGGTGCTGTAAAGAATGCGAGGTGTGTGATGGAGTTGCGGGGCTGTCTCTGATGGAGGGAGAATGGGAAAGAGCTGGGGGGAAGGAGGGGAGAAAGTGAGAGAATGGGAGAGGGAGAGAGCAGGGGAATAAGTGTAGAGAGAATATGAGAGACTGATAGCAGGAGGGATGAGAGAACGTGAGATGGAATGGAAGCAGTGAGGGAGAGGGGGAGAGAGAGAGAGAGAGACTAGAACGAGGGAGGAAGTGTAAGGTGGGATGGGTGAGGGTGAATCTGATAGGGATATAAGTGCTGGGGGAGGGAGGGAAAGAGAGAAAATGGAAGAGAGAGCGAGAGTGAAAATGGGAGGGAGGGAGCAGGAGAGGGAAGGGTAGTAGTAGTAGCAGTGTATATAAGTGTTGTAGGTGGCGCTCGAGTGGTCATGGTAGCCACCACGTCTCCCTCTCCTCCAATGTTCGCATCCTCCTCCTATCCTCTCTTAACGTTGCATCCCTTATTCGGACACGGCTAGGTGGCTCCCTCTAGCCCCCATCCTCAGCGCTGGGAGGGAGGGGGAGGGGGTTAAATCATCCATGGGGAGAAGAGAGTGTCATAATCAGGAGGGTGACGCGTGCGCGCCCCCAGTTAAGCAAAGCTGTGTGACAACAAAGACTGAGCAACCTATAACTGGACAATGTTCCTTGGCATGGCAAGGGTGGTCACAGGACTACATTTAACTCCTCCTGTACCCTTATCACCTCTACCCGTTTCCCCCCTCCCAAACCACCAACCCCCCTTTGCCCTCTCAGCTCCACCCCCAGAGATCAAGAGCGCGGTGCACGCCCTGAATTCCTCGTTGACCAGTAACGCGGGCGAGGCATAAAAGAAACGAGAGGAAATAATGGTGTTTGTGGCAGCTGCATCAGGCCGGGCTGTATCGTAAGTCCCTTGTCTGACCTTGAGATCGCACTGTCCACTGCCGGTCACATTACCCCACTGGATTGGTGATCATATTTACGCACTTTCCGGCACTCTCCCCGCACTTGCCCGGCTCTAGAGGTCTTCCAGGTGCACCTGGCTGCTCTCCTAGTGCGGTAAATGCTTCTTAAACCGCACACAAAGGAGAGGACGAGTATATCTGCCAAATAGAGTAACAACTGGACCAGCTTCTCTCCCACCTC